>WBNO01014259.1:0-246094 GCA_013400575.1 Peucedramus taeniatus
TTCAGAGTTTTATACTAATGCAGTAGGGAATCTGGAAGATAATAAGCTAAAGCTGTCAAGGCATCGCTGTTACTCGTCAGAGGGAGCAAAGATCGGTGCTGCCCCTCGTGAGGCAGATGTAGACAGCGATGAGGTGTAAGAAGTGTAATGTGTGATTCAGGAGTTAAACGATACCAGAGACACAGGACCCAAGAGAAGCTGGAGCCGTGTCAGCGGAGGGTTAGGCTGGATATAAGGAAAAGGTTTTTCTCATGCTGGTGGTCGGGCACTGGAACAGGCTCCCCAGGGAATGGTGACGGCCCCAAGGCTGCCAGAGCTCAAAGGCAACACTCTCAGGGACGTGGTGGGGTTGCGGGGGCTGTGTTGGGGCCAGGCATTGATCTCGGTATTTGTGGGTCCCTTCCAACTCTGGATATTCTATGCTTTATGGAAATAACAATTCATACTTGATGAGGGCAAACCATGTGCAACAGGCAGGTGTCATAAATTTTATTCTTTTAATCAGGTTCTTCCCTCATCCTGCCCAAGGCAGGTGCGGAGCTACTATGTGGACTGGAGGATGCTGCGGGACGTCAAGAGAAGGAAGATGGCATATGAGCATGCAGATGAGAGGCTACGGATCAACGCCATCCGGAAGAACTCCATCCTTCCCAAGGAGCTGCAGGTACTGGCAGCTGCTTGTACCCAGACAGGGCACAAACCCACGCTTGGCTCTCGCTGCTGTGGTGTGCTCAGGGCCACGGCAGTCACTTTATAGATCCAAACAGCTGTTCCAGGTCACAGATGTTGTGTTTGCCCAGCTCACAAGCACAGAATCATGTGAGTGACTTCAGCCTTTTGGGTTGTTTACAACAACATTCACCTGACTGGATGTTGTGTGCATTGGGTTTGGGGATTTTTAAAACCAGTGCTTGTGTAAGCAGTGTATGTAACACTAAATACAGTGAAGTCACATTTCCCCCCCCTGCCAAGTACACTGCCCCTAACATACACTGACAAACCTATTTTCTTTACTTCCAATAATTCAGAATAATAAACTCTGTAATTTTTTTTTGTATTTGAAAATATGAATGCCTGATCTAGCCCAAACCACCAGTCTGTGCAATTAGAAATATTTACTTCTTGCCTGAGCTACAAGCATGTGAAACCTGCATCAGAGCTGGGTGTTAAAACTGTTCTTAAAAATTGACTGCCCTGCTCTCAGCCTGCCTTACTAAGCACCAAAACCACGTGCAAGTATCAAAATTATTCCTGTATTTGATCTGACCACGATACTTATGCATCCTGGGAGAGAATTTGCTTTTATATATTAACTTTACCATTCTTGGTCAAGTCTGACTGGTGCTAGATGTCCTTACCAGGCAAAACCAATACAGAAAAAAGCCCCAAAAAAAGATCCTGTAACACCTTCCAAAAAACCCTTGTGTAAGATCCCTTTTACTGACATCAAAGCATGCTACCTCAGCAGGCACTTAGTAACGTATACTTAAGTTCAGCTCATCTGAAAGGACTAGCCTACCCTGCAATGAGAGAAAGCCAAGTGCTTTTTTGACTAACTAATTCCTGGCTTGAGGTTATTCAGTAATAAGATTGAATCTTGGGTCACTTAAGAGGGCTAGCCCACCCTGCAACAGGCACAGAGACAAGCTGATTTGACTGGTTAAAATTAGTGGCTTGAGCTTGTTCTGTCTGTGTAATAGGATTAATTTGGGGGTCTCCATGTGGATCAGTTTACATTCACTGTTGGAATGTCCAGAAAGGGTGGGCTGAGTGAGGTGAAAGTTCTCAGTTAAATAGCAAAGTTTATTCACGAGGTGGTAGAGAAACTTGTGATGGTACCTAGTCTACATCTGGATTTTGAGATCTGGCAGTAAGGCCCTTCTGAATTCCCAGGGAATACAGATAAAATGTTGTGCTCTGGTCCTCTGTTTCAGGAAGTGGCTGATAAGGAGATCGCTGCCCTGCCCCGGGACAGCTGCCCTGTGAGGATCCGGAACCGGTGTGTCCTGACGTCCCGCCCTCGAGGGGTCAAGCGGCGCTGGAGGCTCAGCAGAATTGTTTTCCGCCACTTTGCTGACCATGCTCAGATGTCTGGTGTACAGAGAGCCATGTGGTAATAATCTCCACGTGGATGTGCATTCTGGCAGATGAAACAAACCAGGCTCATTTGTGTGGGTAATTAAAGCAAGACTGTCCAGCCCAGCTCAATGTCAAACGAGTAAGGGAAGGATGAGAAGTTGTGCTGATTCATTAAACTCACTGGATTACAGTTGGTATCAGCTGACAAGCAGCAGCACAACTGCACTGAACTGGTCTGTGTGAGAGGCAGTTTGTGAGAGAAAAAAATCAATACATGATGGTTGCAGAATGAAGCTGAGGTTGGTGGTATGGGCAATATTAGAAATAAAGACATACAGCACAAGGCTTGTTTAAGCTTTTTTTTTGTTGCCATCATACGGTAAGTTCATCATGGTAATTTGGGTAAAAGCATCAGTAAAACTGCAAAACAGGACAAAGTGGTATTCTGCTGTGAACAAGGGCAAGCACAGAGTAGGAATAAAACATGGCCTCAAGCTTAGATACTCTTGCTATGCTAACTGAATATATACGTGTATTAACGAGCAGACAAAGTGGCTAAAGGACCTGTTAGAAACTACACTGTGCTGGTATTTCTCTTGTTCGTAGTGCAGCACTCGGTCCCATGCTTCAAGAACAAGGTGGCAAGGAAACCCTAGTCCAGACCCTAAAAGGAGAGTAATGGCTTCCTTAATTCACAGGTAACAACAAATTTGTCCTTGGGAGACACATGAGAAGGAGGCAGGAAGGACACAACAACAGGCTTGCTGCTAAGGTCATGTTTGCCCTGTACTCTTCTTCAAAGCACTGCAGTAAAGGGGGGGCAGTGGTTGCTCAGTCCCTCTCCAAAGCAGGGGCTGAGAGGTGGCAATAAAAAGGCCAAATACCACTATCAGCAAACTGACAGCAACCCATCACATCCAGCTGAGTCATATTTTGGTGTATAAGCCATCTTAATATACTTCTTACTCTCTTACCTTAAAACCCTTTAGAAGTGGATGGAGAAAGTGGAGCTTATCCCTGGTTTCCTACTTTATACTGCTGGAGCCAGGGCAAGCTCCCTGTCCCTGCTCTCCTGCTGGTGACTGCAGACTGCATCCTGACTGATGCCATCTCAAAGATGGGCTCACAGCTAGCTCAAGCTCTTTGATTTCCAAAATTCATAGTAATAAGAATAGTTTCTGAGAGTAATCATTAAATCTGAATACCATAGGATTAACACCATATTGTTTCTGCTTAACTATCAAATGCCTAGATGTTCTGCTTTCTTCAGCAGTTCTCCCTTTGTGACATGCTTTATGGTTCAGCACTTTCCCATTTTTAATCAGAAAGCTACACCCTGTGAAGTGAGCATGACACTAGGCCCAGCAACCACAAGGGTCCAGCTGCCACTGGCAAGAGAGGCCTTGACCCATCCTAGTTTAAGATACCTTTACTTTTACAATCTGTTCTCAGTCTCACAGCACTCATCTGAGAGGCTTTCTCAAGGAGGGCAAGGATATATACCCTGTGCTTCGCTTCTCAGGAAATGCTGAACCACTTGACTGACAGAAATGTTTTATAAGCTATTTTATTTAAATATTTTCTCCAACCTGAAATGGAAAATGACTGTCTTTGCTTGGAAGAAGATTATGTAAACGATGATCTTTGCAGCACAGCATGTCTCATGGAAGATCAGTTTTAAGGCGGCCCTTAGAGTGCTTTCAGATATCCATTGGTATGTCCCCTTTGTACTGCTTTTCTCTGCTTTCAACCCAGGCCTTATTGATGGTGCGCTTCATCTCATCATCCCCTTCTGCATACATCTTTTTTAAAATGTTCATAAGCCCTTCACTAGGATCTGTGGTGTCATAGGCAGCCTTCCTGCAAGACAGATACATGAGAAGATTAGGTATACCCAACAAAAGTAAGTGCTCATGTTTGTTTGAAACATCCAGGTAATGGGACTTTTGCTTTGGCAAAGTCTTTAGATTACAGCAGTCTCAGTCAGCTTCCAAATAGGATGAATCCTAAGAAACACCCTTAAACCAAGTGCAAGCTGAGTAGTATACCTGGAGATGCCCCATGGGGTGGCATTTTGATGTGAAGCATTTTGCAGTAAAGGTAACCCTGGAAGCACTCCCGAAATTAACCGTAGGAAGCAGAAGCAAAATATAACAGAGATAGAAAAGTGTCAATTTCTGCCTTGTGTTACATGACAGGTGAATAAAAATGGAGAAACGACCGCATTAAGCTCTTTGGAGAGACCACATTCACAACCCAAAAGGCTTTTTTTTCTGCTTTCCATTTTTCAGATGATCTCTAGAGGTTAACTGACTTCTTACCACATTGCATTTCAAAGCAATTTTCTCAGGTGATAAACAGTGCCACCCGCAGTCAGCACCCGTGGAGGACATGGCCCATACGACCTGACTATAAATAATGCCCTCTGTGGCAAAAGTCCTCTCTATCCCATTTTCCAAAATCCTGTAGGTAGTCCTAGTACAGTCTATCTCAAAACCACAGGAGATGAAAACAGATCAGCAGAGGGAGCAGTTTCCTCATGCTCAGGGCTAACCGTCGGCTGCACAGACCCTGGCTGGGACCAGCACTTCTGGAACTGTTTGTTTGACAGTCAATCTTTGGGAATTCTCTGCACAAGATACAGCTTTAACAAAGTGACCCTGTCCCTCCAGAAACTGCATTAATTGTCAAGTCACTTCCTCTTAAATCTCCTGTGATGTCATTTGAATGGAGAAGGCTGTTTTGCCTTAAATTCAGGTACTTATGCCTGATCAGTTTTAGCAAATGACCCTAAAAACATACACAAAATGAATTTTTGTTGGCAGGGATAAAATTCTCAATAGCGCTCTCATTCATTATATGATATATATATTTTAGAAAGTCTCTTATACCCAGGTGTTTCCTGCTGCCATTTACCACCCTCATACCTGTGTGTGTCTAAGCTGCCTGTTGCTCTCAAGTACTTGAAGTGTTACGAACTGGCTTGAGACTTTGGAAAACCATCTAAGTAAACAAAGACCTGCCTTGCCAAAAGCACGCTGGGATTTTTGTGCAGGCACTTCACACACAGGTGACAATAATTATTTTGACCAGTAGAGCTGCAGGGGATCTACCCATGTATTTCTATATAATACACACTTGATCTAAATAAAAACAGCCACCTCACTAATGCAGTTTTTGCAATGAATGCAGCCATCAAAATGCAAATTAATCTTTCATTAGTTGATTCCATTCAGAATTCTCACTGCAGGTCTTCCCTATCATATGTCCTATGATGCAGCCTTCATCATTAGCAGTAAAACAGTGGAGGAGTGGCAGCTACTCAAAGTGTATTTCTTCCACTTGCAGTTCTACAAGTATCAAAAGAAATCCCAACCTAAGGATCCTCCAACATCTCAGGGCATGTCCCCCAGACAACCAATCCTCAGAATAACTGCACAGTCAATACAGATCTCTCCCAACAGTCCCAAAAGAACATAGAGAACAGGAAATGGAAAACAAGATGGAGAGTTAAAAAGACACTTACTCTTTCTCTTTGCTTTCTTTTTCCACTTGAGTGAGACAATCCCATTTTTCCTCCCGCTTCTTCTTACACATGACAAGGATCATGTCTGTCTTTATCTGTATGGTGAACAACAGCAAGATGTGAATTCAGAATGCTTGGTAAAGGGATGCCAGTCAAAGTGAGTAAGGTTAGCTTGTAACATAAGCCTCTTCCATACTCACAAATTCCTGAAACATTTCTCTCAGCTATCCATTATTACATTACATACAAAAATTACAGCATGTACTCAGCCTCAGGGTACAAAGTATTAACGCCAGTGTGGACAATTTATATATGTGGCTAATATAATACTAGTACAGACTTACAGTACCAATATAGAATAACATAAAGTGCTGCAGGAACACCATTCAGTGATTTAAATGATGCTCAAACACCCAGGACTGCCTGGTAAAGAGTGACTATATTTACTGGACTTCTCCAAGCATACCAAGTTGAGATAGAGGCTCCTCTAATTTATTTCTCCAAGGACAAGAAACTAGTTTTAGGGTATTGCTTAATCTTGCAACATGTTTGCAAGTTACAAAGCCTGTTGACTTGCAACCCTGACCTAAATTTCACAAAGAACTCCTGTGTGCCACAGCAGACAAGGGTCTACTGCAGGTTAGCGTGGCTTAACAAGTACATGACCACTGCTTGCTTTAATACTGTATTAAATATCACCAGAGCATCACTCTCATTCATTTCAGCTGGTTTAAGTTCACTCTGTACTCATTCTAGGCCAATTTCCAATTGAGCCAGTAGTTCTTCACATCTGATGTCACCAAGCACAAGAGAGAACTCACAGGAGGTATGTGGCACATCTCAGCCTGGAAAAGTGCCACAAGCAGCAGAGTATGGATATCACCAGTCAGCAATACAATGTTACTAGCTGTCCTGGTTTTGGCAGGGATAGAGTTAATTTTTCCCTTAGAAAATTAACACTCTGCTAGGGTTAAACCACCACACCAGTGTTCAGTTCTGGAGCAACACGCCCTTACTAAGGCAGAGCAGGTTCCAGACTTGGCTTTGGGATTTAAGCCTATTTAAGCTTCCCAAGATTTCTCTGCTGACAAATCTCTTAAAATCGCAAAGAATTTCTCAGAGGTATTTAAAAGCACAAAGATGCAATGAGCACTTGGTGGTATTTTCTGCTTAATTATTTCTGAAATCCTGTTGGTGAGCTATTAAATATCCAGACATGATCTCTTGAAATAGGATTCAAGAGACTAATTCCACAGTTATGACAATCACAGATTAGTAAGACTCATGCTCACAGTGCAGAGACTTAGCAGCAGAAGGGAGGGACTGAACATTAGAACAGAGTCCCCTGATCTAGCCAGGCAATGAACACAATACTCTGTGAGGGCCCTAAATTACCTCTAACAGACAAGGTGCACTGACCTTTCTAGAGCTGCCTTCCACAGAGATGGGCTTCAGGAGGTTGTTGAAAGTCATGGTGTAGTTCTTCCCATTCAGATTCTTCACTAGCAGATCAAATGACCTGGACCCAGGAAGTAAAGGGAGAAAAGGCACAAATATTTCAATCATTACGTTGTCTGAAAACCAAAGGGTTTCTTTGCTATTTCTTAGGAAAGCAGAGTACTTCTTGGGAAAGCAGGCCAACAGGCTTCAATTACTTTTTTCCCAGGTCTCTCAAAATGTTCAATTTTAACAGAGAAATTAAAAGGCCCAATCCAGACTCACAACAAATCAAGATTTTTAGGATCCTTTCTATGTGCATACTTGGGAGAACCAAATTTCCTCAATGGAAATTTAGGATCCTTTCTATGTACAAACTTGGGAGAACCAAATTTCCTCAGTTCTATCACCACAAATACCCAGGGCTAACACTTTGTGCCCCGTCAAACATGGTGAGGTGCACTTGTAAAATGGAAACACCCTGATATCCTCAAGTGCTACTAAAAGCTAATACAGCAAGTTTAAAAAAATAAAAAAGGGAGTGGAGAAAAAAAAGACTAATCCAACACTCCTGCATTTCAGTGTTCTTGTCGTGCTACAAGATGAACTCACCTCTCTGTGAAATTCACCTGCACATTCTCAGCGGGAAGCTTCTGGACACCATTTAATGAGATGTAAATTTTAACAAACTTATCTGACTGATCCCAACCTGGAAGTGAAAAATAAGAATAAGTTCTACCTTTCCTCCATACGCTTCATGGGCTCTAACTTCCCCCACAAAGCCCCCTAGAACAACTAGGGTCTTTTCCTTACTGAAGCAATTTTCAAAGCAATAAAAGGAAAACATGAATTATTCCTGAATAACTTGAGAGCAAATGGAGGCCCCCCCATGCAGCCCTGTTCTCTAATCCCTGAAAATTCACAGAAAACCCATGTATCAGCTCAGGTCAAAAGAGAGCAACCCTGGCTGTGCAGGGGGAGTCAGAGCCAGCTGTTTGCTCCTGCTGCAGTTTCCTTGACCCACTTCTTCCCCTACTCCCTGCATCTTGAGCAATTCCTTCTCCTCTCACCTACATGGGGAGCAGAGAAGCCAAAGCTTACTCTTTCACTCCTGCTGAACACTAAGCAATGGAAAAATACCAGCTAGTACAGCATGGATAGATACCTAATGCATCCCACCAAACACTATCACACAAATATGATCGATACACACCAGGGTTTGGATGGCAAGTAAACACGTGGTAGCTTTTAAAGTGGGGTCTCCAGTGTGGAATAAACACTTAAGGCTTCACTATGATGTTAAGTGGCTAACTCCCAGTAAGGCCCCCCCTGCCACCTCCTCAGAGACGTGCTCGAGCTCTAGAAAAATAATCCTACCATAATTGTTTATTTTCACTGTGTACCCTCCCAGCGATGACCTTTCTTCCTCTGCCACATCTTTTGGCTTCGGCAGAGGCTGATTCTTGATTTCCAGCTCCAGCTTTTGTTTCTCTGCCACAAGGACATCACGCACCCGCTTCCTAGTGGCATTCGTGAGCAGCTCTTTAACCTCTTCCAAATCTTTCTGCAACTGACTCAAAAACAAAGGACCACACGTATACATTAGATACATTCTTTGTGCTCATGGCTCACAGCTTTTTATGACAATTTCACATATTCCAGATGCTGGAATTTCATCTTTCTGCTGAAATTATTATAACAGATAATAAACTATTATCAGGTAAGTATTTTAGTTTCCCACTACAACCAGTTAAGCACAGAATCATCCCTTCTTCACCCCCTGTCCACTCCACAGAATCCGAATTCACAGAATGGGTCGGGCTAGAAGGGTGCAACTCCCCTGCTCAACCACGGCCATCTCACAGCACACGACTGGAAAAGACCTCCAAGACCATCAATTCAGACAAGGTTTAAGCTTTCAGTGCTTAACTCTTCATACATTAAAAACCAGCAGGAACCAACAGAAGCTGGGCGGATGGCACAGCTCCCTCAACACGCACCGCCGCAAGGGGAGACTTCCACAGCCCTCAGCGAACGCGGGGACTGACGGCTCCCCGCCTCCCAGCCAGAGCCACACCGCTGCCCCTCGCCCAAGACCCCGCCTGCGCCCGGGGAGCAAAATCGGGAATCGCCTCACCTCCTCCCGCGCCACGGCCATGGCGGCTCCCCGTGGAACCTCTGGAACCTTCCGGCTGCAGGAAGTGACGCGCGGCCACCGGCCCCGCCCGCTCCGGCCCTGAGGAGGCGGGACCAGGAGCTTTGCCGCCCGCCGGGCTCCGAGGGACGGGCGGGACCAGGAGCTTTGCCACCCGCCGGGCTCCGAGGGACGGGCGGGACCAGGAGCTTTGCCACCCGCCGGGCTCCGAGGGACGGGCGGGACCAGCAGGTTCCCCCCGCCTCCGCCGGGCTCTGAAGGACGGGAGGGACCAGGAGCTTTGCCGCCCCCCGCGCTCTGAAAGACGGGCGGGATCAGGAGCTTTGCCGCTCCCCGGGCTGTGAGGGCGGGCGGGATCAGGAGGTTCCCCTGCCCCCGGGCTGTGAGGGCGGGCGGGGCCGGGGGCTTTTCCCGCCCCCCGGGCTGTGAGGGGCGGGCGGCTGAGGCGGGGTTTTAGTTTGGCCGTCAGAAATCTCCCCCTCACTTTAGCAGATGCCCCTGAGCTCGCGGCTATCAAGGTCCTAGATTAATTTTGCAAAATAAAGTGTTGTTTTCCTTCTTCGGGAAAAGAATATCAGGCTCATGTGATGGAGGTAAATTGTGATCAAAGAGGAAGGAATCTCTTGTTCCCGGCCTTCAAAGGTAAATGGGCTTATAAACTAAGTGCCCTGTTCTGTGTCTGCTCCTCATTTTCATAGTTATTAAGGTAGAAAAAGACCTCCAAGATCAACTCCAGCAAGATTTAAGCTTTCAAGTTCTAAGATTTCATCAATTAAAAAACAACCAAATCCAGCAGAAGTTGGGTGGATGGCACAGTGCCCTCAACACACACCACCGCAGAGGGAGGCTCCCAGAACTAATGCATAACAAGCTTTCTACAACAAACCCAGAGAGTAAGTTACTGTAGGGAGATTGTGACATTACAGGTCAGGAACAATGTGTACTCTAGGAGTGACTTTGTGAGTAAGAGACTTAGTTATCAAACCATTTACAAGGCAAATGTAGCTTTATTTACAGAGCATTTGGCTATATGCATGTAAAAACATGCTGGTGTAGTGCTACCAAAATTCTCTTTTAAGCATTTCTCTCATGAAAAGAAAAACATGACTGTTGACACTGTTACTAAATCAGTGCAGTGAGCACCACCAAAAAAAAAATTCTATAGCCCCAGTGGGCATTAAAATTTCCTGAAAGAAAACAATAAGGCAATGGCATTCTTTCTCTCAGCAGGAATGTAGAGGAGGCAGCGTTTGCCCCCAGATGTCCTTTATAAAGAGTGTGACCCGAGGCAGAACGCAGCCCTTCAGCGCTGAAAAAGTCAATTTCTCTAGAACAAGGGGCCAGTTATAACACCTGTTTTACCAAACTGAGGAATGTCAGCTCATTTGCTGATACATGGGCTTAGGTTCTGGAGTTTTTTCTCTTCTAAAGTGAACATCTAGGAATTAATCTGTAAAGAGATCTGTACAGGTAGGGAGGGAAGAAGAAAGTTGACGAAAATGAATTCATAGAAGCCATGAAGCCAAAGATTTATTTTCAGGTTGGCATTCCCCAAAGTGTTTTTAACAGATGTTGTACTGAGGTGTTTATTATAACCCTCTGCTGCAGTGCTTCAGGATCTGCAGTGAAGAAAACATCTGTAACACTAACTGTGGTTTTTCTAAATTTTTGTAGGACTAAGCATAAGCCTGACCATCTTCAGGAATAGCATTTGGAGACAGAATAGTTGATTCTATCCAGGAAATACAATATGGTCAGCTGGAATTTACTTTTATGGCAACTTTTTTTTTTTTTTTAATGGTGAAAGGCTTATTAGGAATTACTTCCTTACAATTTTTTCTGTGCAACTGAGACAAGGAAAAATGTTGTGTTTTTTAATTTAGCTACTAATCTTTGAGTTTCTCCACACTCAGTTGTGGTCTTATATTAGCAAGTGCTCTTATTTTTACAATTTAAATTGGTATTGCTTTCTAATTTAAGTTCTTGCTACAGGAGGAAATTCTTTCTTTAACATAGAAAAGCATTTGAAATGAGCCTGTATTTTGATTTTTTCCTTAAGTTTTTTTAAAGTGTTTATTTAGTTTCCTTGAATGATGATCAATTCTGTACACACGGCGCTTCCCTTTGAGTGGCAGCTTCCATGTGGAAGAGTTGTCACTCTTGTCATGTACAAACAAGCTCCACATAGCTCTCCTTTGCAGAAAGCTGAAACAGCATCTGGATGCTGCCTCCTCTCCTGACAAACACTTTTGATAGTGATGTGGAGATAAATCCATACAAAATGTTATGGCTGGTAAATTTAATCTTCAGGTTTTGTCCCTCTTCGCCTTATCTTCCCCTGAAGTGCTGTGTGCTTTTGCTGTTATCTGGGAACAACGACTGCTCTTCTCAGTTAATAGAAAACAAATCCTCGAGCAGTTGCTCACATGGAAAAATGGTTTTACAAAGCATCTGGATACTTTTGACTGTGGCACGTTCTGCTCTGTCCTGTTCTTGCTCAGCCCTGCTTCTCTCTTAGTAGTCACTTGCCAGTTTCTTGCTGTTTCCTTCTGCCCCCCACGTCTCTTCCTGCAGGCACGCTGCCTCAAGGCTTGTGTACTCCAGAGAAGCATGAAGTCCTTAACAACTACTGTCCCACTGCTGTGTATCACCAACACTTAGGAAAAGCATTCTCTGTACTGGAAACCTCTCTGCTGGCATGTGGAGCAGAGGACCAGGGTAAGCCCCTAGCTCTCTGGCACAGCTCCCTGTGAACAGGGACGTGATCCTAAGGAACAGGCTGGAATTAGCATGCACCCCCTTTGGACAGCCAATCTGCCAAGTCACTGTGCCCCGGTGCAGCAGAGCTGCTGGTGAGAGCTGCGTCAGAAAACTTGACACAGCAGCTGCTTCTTCCTGCAAACAGATTTAAGCTGCTTCTTAAGTAAATGGCTTAGGAAAATAAGCATCTTATTCCCAAGTTGTTTTCCATTTCCATTTATTTTACAAGGCATCGTTCACACAATGATAACAAGGTACTGATCTGAACAGTTCTGTAACAATTAAAAAAGTAAACATTTGTTGTGACCAGGTACATTGAATTGCACTTTTAATAACAAACATTACACTCATATTTTCATGTCGCACTTTATATAATACATGGATGTGTTACCCAAGTCGTGGTAGTCCTGAATGGCTTTCAGTTGGAAGTGTGACCTCTCTATGATGATTTTTTTTTTTCCTAATTCTTCAGGATTTGTGAACTTGGGGGAAACACAGATCACAAAGGCAACCCCAAATCTGGAAAACTTCATTGTCATGGAGTCAGAGCTTTGGAGCTGCTCTGTTTTCAGTGTGCTGGAATGAATCCATCTTAATGGCAGACACAAAGGGAGATGATTATTCTTGATTAGAAACTTTTCTGCATTCATATGTCATCTTTTCCCAGTTCAAAGAAGCCAGAGAATCTTCTGCCATGGGAAAGCAAGAGCTCCCAAAGCTCAATAGAGCTCCTGGCACAGCTTTCAAGGGTGGTATAGCAGAATTGCAAACCCAGGGATTACTGAAAGATAGGAACTGAGATCTGAAGAAAAATCTGGGAACATCTGCTGTGGTTTGCATTGGTAGTACCATCCATGTATTATATAAAATACAGAAATAAGAGAAACTGTAAGGAAATTAGTACAGCCCAGGATTCTGGTGGTATCAAATCAAATTTATGATACCAAATCCTTTTGATGTAGTTATCCCCTTGTCGTTCTGTTTCTTATATATTATTCTATATGTAAGATATAGTTCTCCAAAGATACATATATATTCCTTTACAGGTTAAATAAAAGCAAGTCACACTGAATAAGAAAATAATAAAAAGTAATATCCTAATTCTGTACCCATTTTTTGTTTTTCAGGTAAAAATAGCATGAAATACATTCAGTAGCAAAGCTGTTGGGACCCAGGAGAAATGGAAAGCCCTGTATTCCTGGAGAATTGACCTGTGTGTGTTAAGTCACAATCCTGAAATAAATTGTGTAGATTCTGACCTGGGAAAAATAAGGTCTTGATCAATGCTGAGCATGATTTATCCAGTTGCAAATTCCTTGCATTTCCCAAAAGCCACCTGTGGATTAGCTCAGTTCTAAAGGCTGCTGTGACATACACCTCCCCTAACACCTGAGAGATCCAAACTTGAGTGTTTCATCATGTCTTCCCTTAGTGTTGTTAGCTGAAGGAGCTAATGGAACAGTTCCCAGTAGAATAGCACAATAGACAGACAAATAAGTTGATTTAACCTCTGTGTTTGCTCATGTGGTGCAGCCCCCTCAGCAGGCTCCAGCAGGGACAGGGAGTGCTTGTCAGCCACAGCAATCCCTCAGACCTGAGGGGAACATCTCTGCCCTCTTCACAATCAATCAGACATGACACTTACTACGGTTTTCTCTCCAGCAGCTGGAAGAACACCAGCACTGTAAGAGTAAGAGTGCTTCTGGTATCAAAGCCAAGGGTGTTTAGGCTTAGGAGATGGTGCAGAAGTTGCCAATTATCCCTGAGTCTAACAGTAAATGAAAATCCTCTGAGTAAATGAAAATCACCTGATTATAGTTCTCCCACACATACAAGTAATTTCATGGATTTCACTGCAGCTACTTAATAGAAGGACGGGAACAGCCCTGCCTTGATCCTGTGGAGAAAGCATGGCATGTGACTTCCAAGTGTTGATACTTTGGTGACAGTAAATGCAGATTTTTATTTACTCCTAAACTACCATGTTCAGCCAATGAGTGGCATCACAACCCTGAAGTCAAGGGGATGCTTCATGCTTTGTGAAGGGGCTGAGCTCTTGCAGTTCTTGACTTTTTATCTCCATCTCCCTTTGTAAACAGCTGGTTTTATTTCAAGTTGTTCTTAACACAGTGGCAGAGATGGCCATTTATCTTAAAAGAAATTTCAAGGGCCAACTAAGAAGTCATTTAAAATGTCTTAACAAAGAAAAAAATATACTGCTTACCTGTGTAAGCACTTTAACTTAGTTGTAGCAATGTAACTCAGCTGTAGCAAATTAAATCCTCATTAATGGACAGGACAAGGGTGGGTTTGACCACTGGCAGTACTGATTACATGGCTGACTACCTTTCCTGAGACTGTTTCTGCCAAACCCTAATGAAGATGTACCTCAGGGATTTTGCAGTTCCTTGGCTTCTCTACCCGTGGTATTTTCTACCTTTTTTCTTTTTATTCCTCTCCAAGTACATTTAGAAATGTAAACTAAGGAATAAATCCTATTACTTTAGAATATTAAGTTTGGTTCACAAAGATAATACACGACTAGTTCACAAATGTACCATGTAACTAAATCAGCCTTGCTTCATTTAGCCTGTAAAGTGTTACAGTCAAAGGAAAACCAACTTTTTAAAGTGAAAAGAAGGACTTTTTTTTTGCCCCCCATATTGGGCATCTCAGGAAGAGATTATAGTCCAACAAGATAAAAGTTGTAGTAAAAATATTCTTTGGAGGTTTGTTCCTAATCAAAGTAAAGACTTTATTTCAGAATGGTGCATTCTCAATAAAATTTAAAAATAGGTTTTAGTTCCACATATATATTTATAAAATTCAAATTAATTTTAATAAAAGTTTGATCTGAACACATAGTTTACTACAGGGAAAAAAGGTTGATCACTCCAGACTTAGAAGCTATGTTAGCAGTTCCAGTGCCACATGGAAACAACAGTTTCAGTGAGACCTTGATGATGTTTCCTGCTGAAAAGCTGAGCAACAAGCCAGCTATCCCTGACAAATCCACCAAGGATATGTGTATAGGTAGTTCTGTCACACAGGGATCTCTTTTTTTGCAGGAAACTGAATTTCCCAACAGCATCTATAGTCAGCAGATAGAATTTTAGCTTGCCTGGTTAATCATGGAGTCTTGCTCCTTTCCTTCATTCTGAATATTCATCAAGGTAATGCCTTTAATAAAGCTATTTTCTTACTTTTTCAGTAATGCTGAGAAGATGCAGTTTCCACCTAAATATTATTCTTCCAAATGCCATTGCTACAAATGCTACCTTGGATCTACAGCTGGAAGGTGGAAATTGTTTTCTGCCTTTAGGTTCATTGCTTTCTGAAACTTCCTTTGGGTGAGGTAAGCCAGCTTCCATCCTTACAAGGGTTTGAAATCATCACAGCTAGCAGCTAGCAAATGTGGTTTTGCTCCTGAAACTCAACTTCCAAAGTCAGAAAGCAGCTACACTAAGAAAATGAATGTTGTGTCAAAGCTCATTCTGTGAAACGGGGTGACCTTATTTACCAGTTCCGTTTTGATGAATGATCCACTTATTGGACCCTTTGAGGTGATGTAACTCATTCACTTGACAAAATATGAACTGTAGGGTTGGATAAGTCCACCCACATCTTTTTTTGTTGTTGTTTTTAATTATCTCCAGTACATACTACAACAAGGACAAGGGACAGGACTGTACAATGGCAGGTTGGAGGGGTGAGCAGGAGTGAGCTCTTAACTCATCTGCTCAGGAAATCACAGCCTAACACATTCCTTTGATCATTCTTACTGAACTTTTTAAATCATGGTTTTAAATCCACTTGTAAGTATGATTTAAAATAAATGAAATGAGAAATTCAGACACTTGTCAAATAACCAGTTTCCCTCATGGGCACAGTACTCTCAAATGCAACAATCAGATGTTCACCAGGTATCCTTAAATGTCACTTCAGATTTATTATGAATTCAGATTCACATTCTGAATGTGAAGCGGAACTGGTAAATGAATGATTAACACTGGGTTTAGTCAGTCGAGAGAATGGAAACATTTATGCAAATATTATGAGCAAGATAGTGACAAGGGAAAAAGACCTTTGATAACATTTGCAAAAGAAATACCTTCTGGTTTTCCCCCTTTTGTTCCTCACTGCATTAATAATTCCAGGTAATCACTATTCTTGAAGGTACATTTTAAAATATTGAAGTTTTTTAACCCCTTATTCTTGGAAGAGAGAATTGTGTCAGGATAGTGATTATATTTTGATCTCTACTTCTATCAGATGACTGCCTTTTGGAATTTTTCCTTTGGCACTGGTAACATTAAATTTGTACTACGCTTTTGAAAATAATTCACAATTATGCTTGACAACAAAGCACAAGATGGGTATTATTAAATTTTATTGTACAAAACCGACAATGTATGGCATTCCTTAGAATTAAAAAAAAAAATCAAAACAGAACTAGTGTCCCTGGAAAAATCTTGTAAATGAAACAATTAATACACAACATTTAGTCCAGCAATGACATTTACCTGCAAGACCATCTTCAGACATGACACGTATAATTAAAAAAATATTCCATCAGTTCAAGCAATAGTTTAATTTTCCATGAAATAAGTATTTCTATGAACACTTTATGTTTAGTCAAAACAAATGCTTTTGAACTTTCTTACCTTAAGAGATATAAAACAACCAGACAGGTTTGGGAATCACCAGAGAAGTCTACCCCCACAGGAAAGTCTAGGGCTTGTATTCCACTTGAAAATGCTTGTTTTTATAAAAATAAGTAATACCAATGAAGTGTTTCCTAACCAAACACTTCTAGCAAACAGGTCTTGTTTCTATGGTATTTTATTCATCAGTGCAGCACAAGCCTCTTGGGTGTTTTATTTGATAGCTCATTTCTGTGTCAAATTTGGAATCTGAATATAGACCCAGGGCAAGGTTTTCATTACTTTTATTCATAAAACCTACCCTTTATTGCACAGGATTTACAAAAGGTCAAAACCATGCAAGGTCTCCACTCTGCTTCTCAGCAAAAACATCAAGTAAGTGTCAAAATGGTTCTCCCTTTATGCCAGTGGAAGGAATTATTCCTTGGAATTCTTAATATAAACCTGAATTTAAAAAAGGGAACTAGGGAACTTTATGTTAAATTCCAGTTGAGCTGTAAATAGCCTTTAAACAACAGTCTTACAAAAACTGCACTGCTTGTGTTTCTGAAGAAAAACCAATCCAAACGAAGAAGTTTTAAGGGAAGCTCATAGCAATTGTGCCAGGAGAGCACAAGCCTATCTTTGCTATGGCCTAAGCTTTATAAAAAGTGCTTCTCTGCAGGATGCAGTTGCTGTGATAAACTTCTGAGATGGTCCCAGGGCCTAAGTTATCCTCAATGTCTTACACTGTGCTTTCTAGGGAGAGATTATGCTGCAGTACTGTACATTTTCCATTCTCTCTCTTCCTCCAGAAGAAGAAAAACCTTCTATGCAAGACAAAAATAATTTCAAATTAGATGTGTATTAAAGACCTAGTTTTGAAATATTTATTTAACATCTAGTCATATAAAATAAAGTGTAAAAGTATGAAGGTATCAGAACGTGGCTTTCAGCAAGGCAGTATGGGAAGTAGGAATTCAACATAAACCAGGACTTTTTTTCCCCCCTTTGAAAAGGGTCACATCAGAAAACGAATGAAAAACACTGAAGAATTTCACTTCAAGCCTGCACTCCTGCCTCATTGTCCTTTGCCCAGGAGGAGAGACCATGGAAGAATCCTCCAAGGTTTCAGCTGTGTTGTTCTTTGTGCTCTTGAGCCGGCTGTGGCTGGAACTATGTGCTGCCCTCTCGGGGAGGCAGGGGCGGCTGCGGCTGCGGCGGTGCCTGTGTGCCTGTGGCCGTTTTGATAGAGTTCAGGGTTTTGCTAAACCAAGAGTTTTTGGCAGCTTGGATTTCATTCATAAGGGCTCCTCTCTGGTGCTCCAGCTCCTAAGAAAGCAGAATAGTCAGAATTGATCAAAACCTAATTAATTAACAAAGAAGCATCTTCACACTCAATCCCTGCAGTCCGGCACTTCCCTTGCAGTCTCCCAGGCACTGGGGAGAGAAGGTATTAAAACTGCTGAAACAGCACAAGATATTTAGACACAAATAAAATAATCTTTTTTTTTAAGACAGATTTTTTTTCCTAAAGTTCAGATATACAGGCATGCAGGTATGTGCTCCCTTTTGGAACAATTTTTTGTATGATTCAGAAGAATTTTGGATTGAGCATGAGGTTAAGGTGACCACCCTGCTGCACCTGGATTCCACGTACCTGAATTTTGCACTTGGCTTCCACAAGCTGCAGTTTGGTCTGTGCAAGCTCCAGCTCCATCTCTCTCAGCTGCTTCTTCAGTGCATCCTTCTCATCATCTGTTTCGATGCCTTTGTTGTCTGTGCTTACAGCAGGCACCTTCAGTGTCCCCTCCTTGCTGAAAATCTCACTGCAGTGTTTGCAGGCCATCACTTTGCCCTGAAATACCCAGAAAGCTCATTCTTAATCCATGTTACAGGAGTTGCTGTACTTCCTGGAAGAGCCATTTTATTTGTCAGACTGCCTCAATCTCAAACCATCTAGTATTGCAGTTTTTATAATTGGCATGAAAAGAATTTTCTTGAATAGTTCATGAAGAATTTCCAGGGTATGTTAACTAGTATAAAAAATCCTGAAATCTACTTAGCATGGTCTAAGTACGGAGACTTTGCTCCTGTATTAGACTCTTCTTGCTACCAAAGCTTTGTAATTGTGTCAGCACAACTCAGAGTAAATTAAATCTAAGTAGATGAAACAGCTGGCCGGGCTTGCACAGTCTAAAACAGGATATTGAGCTATTTCAGCAGAATATAGGAACATCAATTCTAGAATTATTTTATGTTATTATCAATAACATTAAAAAGTCACTAAAAAGCAACAAATCCAGTTCAGCTTGAGTACTAAAGTAATATGTAGAAGCTACAGCAGAGGGTAAACAACTCTGCCTACTCAAAATTGCTATTATTATTATTATTACTACTATCACCACCTATCAGGAAATGTTTACCTCTTATGTAGGTGTTCCTGGTAAGGGGTTTAGAGAAGGGTGAAGAAGCCCTGTGGATATTCTGAGGATGGCCCTAGCTGTGCCATTTGGTTTTGTTACTTAAACCAATTCTACTTAAATTACAGAAACCCAAATATATAAACCTTGTCCAATCTGGCCAATTCCATTCCCTCCACTGTGCACACTTGAGAAACAACATGTTTTGTCTTCTGGAGAGTCTTCATCAAAACTTCCAAGTAAATACTGTTTTCTCTACATTTTTTACCAGAAGTATATATTTTAACAGCAAAAAGAAAAGCCAAGTAAATGCATTTCCGTTTGAGAGTTTCACACTCTCTGATGCAAGATAAAGAACCGTGAAAGGAAATAAACTCTTTCCTTGTTTACATCTGCTGAAAAATGCATGTGGGGCTATTGATGTGCTTTAACTTCAGCCCACATTTGGTTCTGTATCCCTGGCATTCAGCAACACCTGTGTTAGAAATATCCCCTATGCAGAGACATTGTTCTTACCTTCACAACTTCCAGCTCATCTTTACTGGCTGCTTGTTGTTTTTCCAGCCTGGTACTCAGCTGGGAACAAATCTGGAGCAGAGAAAGCAATCTTTTAGCTCAAGTTTACTATGCTAAAGCAGAATCTGTGCTTTTTAACAATGGTTTTTGCTAGAACCAGCATTTCTTAAATTCTGCCTCACTCGGTATATGCATCCCCCCTTAACAACTCCAGTGCTGCTGCTAATGATAAAAATCCAGCAGTATTCAATACAGAGCCAGAATACAGAGACAAGGACAAAAAAAAGATGAGTTGGTTTATGATGTTTATACTGCATTATGTCACAAAGTACAGAAGCATTCACCCTACAGTACTAAAATTAGCTGAAAGACAGGTTATTCCTGACTGCCTAATTAGGAGACTATTAGGAAAGCCACAAGAAGATTTATGACAAATTACAACATTGCTCTCTGAAAGCCTGAAAGGTGGAGCTTGTTTGAAGGATGAGATCTGCAATGCTGAAAATTCAGCTCTTGTAACAGGTTGAAGGAAGAAATATGAGAAAAGGGTCTCTGGAATGATACCTGTTTATACTCTGCAATAATGGCTGTGGTTTTCTTGATCTCAGATTCTGCCTTCTCCAGCTGCTTCCTGAAGACTTCCTTCAGCTAGGAATTAAAGGAGAGAAGTTAGACAGTACACTAACAGAACTTCTCAAAACGTGTCATCAGATTGTTTTCTTTGTGTCTTGCTGTGTTTACAACAGCTCTACAGCTGTTTCTTATGAAATTCCAGTTCTCAGACAAGTGTCTGATTTACTCAGTTTACAAATACTGATTATATCAGTGATAACCAATAAGTCTATACTGTGACCCTTTATCTCTGGTTAGAGAATTCTCCTGTAACTTATTCCCATTATCTGTGTTAAATGGTGGTACATCATGGTCCACAGAACACACAAAAAAAAAAAGCATTACTATTAAGTGGGGTTTACTGATTTAGTTTTTGTTTTTCTGCACACTGTCACTGCAGGTTTGGCCAGATTGTTTGTTTGGAGATGGAACAAGAAGACTCTCTCAACACTCTCATCTCCATAACAGGAGAAGAAAATCTGTTTTGGTCTGTGGCACTGAGTGAAAACAAAGCTAACTCATCCCTCCTTCAGAACCACTCCACTTGGAGAGCCCTTTCAGCAGGAAAAAAGCCACACTGCCTTACTTATGGCAAACAGAGAGCTCCATTTTAGAGAAACACAACGAATTAATTGTTGCAGTCACAGTTGCCAAATAGCAAAAATAAAAATCAGGGTATCACTTTGGGAACGTACATGTTAGATATATAGGATTACAGAACAAAGACTGAGTATTTTGCAGCTGAGTAGGAAGCCAGGTCTAGTCAGCAAAATTCTCCCAACCCCCACCGCTGTTCTTCTGCTGTTGGGTCTCGCTTCAGGCAGGAGCTTTATTTCAGTGATCCAGCAGCTGAATCCAGAATGGGCTCTTACAAGGCAATGACTCCTCCAGCTCCTTCATTTCTATATTTAAGACGTCTGATCACATCTCCTTAGCAGAGATTGCTCACTACCAGTGACAACAATCATTACAATACTTGGAAGAGGATAAGCTATGAAAAACTAAATATTCAGAGCTCAAGTAAAGAAAAACACTGAAAACTGTACTTTGGGAAAAAAAATTACCCTGGCACTACCAACTTTTAATTGAAACTTCATTTTGAGGACAAAATCCTTTTCACAATTGCTACACAGCCACACTTTTATGCATATCATTTTTCTTGCATTTACCAACTAAATGGGAAAAGCTGGAGAATGCCTTACCTGAGCAGTTTCCTCTTCCTGCTTCCTTTTCTCTTCCTCAGTCTCCACTAGCTTCTGTTTGGTCACGAGAAGTTCCTTGTTCAAAACATCTGCTTTGTCTTCAGCCTAGAATCAGAGACACTTGTGTAAATCAGATGTTATCTGTGCCAGTACAAACACCCTGGGATGTACAGCTCAGAAATACACTAGGTTCATGTTTTAGCATTGCCTTTTCCTGCCCTCTAATGGCTCACATAACTTTTTGATATGAAATTCCCTTTCCAGTTAGTCATTTACTAAATTATTTCACTGTGTTTCAACACCTGTGCAAAAAGACCCTTTGGCCAATTGTTTACCTATGCCCAGATGGCAGAGAGGCACAGATACTATGTCCTAACACAAACACTGATGTAGAGAATATTTTTGTTGGGAGCAATATTAATCTAAGTGAGGGCAGCATGATTTACCTCCTGTGTAACTGCGAATAACTCATCCCATTTTTTAATCTGTGAGCAGGGAAAACATAACTGTAAAATACTTAGGTGTCTGCATTGTACCCTACAAAGTGTTCAGGCAAAGGCAAGAGACAAACAGGACCACCACCAGAAAAATGGTTTATTGGTGCAAGTAAGTATTATGTGAAGAAACCTGATATTCGAGAATATAATTTTCTCTGGAAGGACCAAGCTTGTGGTGACACATACTGGGAATGCTTTGTTTTTGTGAGCACTGTCCTCACTGATCATCAGGAAAGAAATTCCAATATATCCAAACATTTCTCAATGTTTGGATATATTCTGTAGGCCTTCCCAGCTGGGAAACACAATAGCATCTCACCACCCTTCCTGTTCAGTAATGAGTCCAGGACAGGAAATGGTTGTGGCCAATTAACACTGACTTTGCTGAAATTACAGGAGGGAAAAGTGCATTGGAAACAAGTAACCATATAGAACTGTTCTCTGAGCTGAAGTTTGGTTTTCTACCACTGTGGTGGTATCAGCTTATCTTTCTGCCACAGTAAAAATTATTAATGAGGATATTAGAGCTGTTTGAGGGCAGCAGAACCAGCTCCACCATCTCTTTACTGAGAGATGGATTAAGGATTTCTTCATTGCTTAGTGTGTATAAAGCTGTATGGGAGAAAGGAAAGCAAACAGTGCAAGAATGGAAAATTGATGAGATTAACATCTTAGAAGAAAAGAATTTGGGGATTACAATGATATTTTTGATGAAAGACCCGTTTAAGATATGCTTTGAAGGAACTACAAATATTTCCTCCTTTCCTGTGTTCATTGCAGTTTCTCCAAGCACCTGCAGTGTAGAAAGAGAGTTGAATGTGTGGTTGTCTGAAAACCATTGTGTCTGGGGCAAAGGGCTCTGAATGCTGCTGCCCTCCACATTCCAGTCTCCACAGGGAACATGAGCAGTTATCAGTGAACACCCAGGAGCCCGCTGAATTTTTGGTGCTGAGCCACTTCATTATCTCTGAATTTTGTTGTCTGTACTAAAAGCGCTGTGAAAAACAGATCCACACAGACATTTAGCAATGCAACTTCCCTTGAAACTAGTCTCCCAAGAACTATGTGACACCTTTTTCAAGGAAATGTCCGTTCTTTGCTATCTGCCTAAAGGTTATGGCCTACATTTTCTAAACAATCCCCAACAGAAAACATGCAATCAGTCTTAGCCAGGTCCCAGTGAATGCCTACAGAGGCACATGGAAATACAGCTGAGTGCAGCTAAGAGTGAGGCTGACAGGAAAATAAAGGCAAAAATAATTACACTTTGGATGTGTTCATGCTTTCACTTGAGCACAAAGCAAGGCTCCTCCAAGTGCTGCTGCCAAGCCTGAGCTGGGACCCACCACTGTTACCATTACCTGGTCCAGGTCATTCCGTAAGGCAATTTTGCTTGTTACAAGCTCATGGGCAAGGTCATCATTCTCCTGCTCCAGCCTCATGCTTGCTTCTTGGAGCCTGCGGTTTTCCCTCTGTGGAAAGAAAAAACAACCAGGAAAGGAAATTAATCCTTATGAAGAGCAATGAGCAAGTGCATGGTGTGTGCCAAACACTGAGAAGGCAAGAGTGCACATTAAGACAGGACTGCTGCTCTGGGAAACAACAGTGAATTAAGCCAGCAGTGCAAATGCAGCTATTCCACTTCCATCCCACTGATTTGTGTTGTGTAAGGGACACATTAATTGTAGTGTTTCCCTGTCAAAAATAAACACTGACCTCTCCACAAAAGCACTTGGTTTCTGCTTGCTCATCATCTAAAGAAATCAGGCAGATAAAATCCCACCCAGCAGCAGCGACCAGGGACCAATTAAGAGTTACTCATAATAATGCTTCCAAGCAAAGTAGAAAGCTGTCCTGCTCCACTTTACAAAATTCTGTCTGCAGGGATGCATAAAAATAGTCCACTTTGTAGGTGATGCAGTGCCAACTTCCCATCTCCTGCGGGAGCAGCAAAGAACAGCATTTAGCAGGGAACTCCCTACAGCTCGTACATCCTGTATCGCCATTTGTGAACTTCTCTGTAACTCATGCCAGTGACACCAGTGTGCACCTTACAGTGCCAGGTGGAGAGGGGAGCTCATCCCTGAGCACAGGCCCAGGACCTGTGGGGGGCAGTGACAGGAACACAAAATGCACAACTTGGAGCCTGCAGGCCCTTGCTTCACAGCCCTCCCTACCCACTCCACACAGGCAGAAATGACTATCTGGAGCATTAACCACAGGAGGTGAAGGAACAGGAGAATGAACAATAATTCATGTCTTTTAGAAATCTGTCACTGTTGTTCTAAAGTTGAGAAACACAACCATATTCAAAAGATCCCTGCGGGTCAGTGGACTTCTAGGGGTTCAACATCAAATACAAGTCCTCATTTTCAGAAGAACACAGCCAGGTGGGACAGACAGAGGTGCCTTCTTCCACATGGATTTTAAGAGAAAAAAAACTGTGCTGGCTTTCCATCACTGTATATCTTTCATACCAAAACAGGCTGCAAAGGGAATCTCTGCACTATGGAAATTCAAGGAAAAGCACCACGTTCATATGGAAACTCATAGGTGGATAAACAATAACATATATGCTGAGATTTCAAAGAGGACTTATTCTCACCTGAAAGGTAACTTATGTTCTCCAAAACTAAACAGTAGAAGTCCAAATATACCAGTAAAAGTCAATGATATGTAATAATATATATATATTAGCACTTATGTTTTTCAAGAGTTGTTCAGTGAATGCATTCCTACAAAATGTGATTTCTTGCATAAGTACATTATTCACCTGTTTTCACTTCTTCCTACTCACCAGCTATGCTCAGATATTTTTTTCTTTCCAAACTCTCAACTACGAAATTGCAATTTTTATTTCTGTTGCAAGCAGATTCTGCATGTTTGTCTTAAACAAAACCAGGCGCTCTAAGAGGATGCAAAAAAGATCTCTTCTGTGTGGGAACTTCCTCTGTGGCAGGAAGCAGAACCTCTACAAATTTTCTCTTGTTAATGTGACCCTGTTGTGTAACTAGAATAGGCACTGCCCTGTACAGGGAAGTAAGCTGGTTTCCCTTCCAAAAGATCATACTTTGAGTAATTTGTTTTGTACAGAAGCTAAATAAAATGTCTTTGTCTTAACACAGTCAAAATAACCACTGCTAAAACACACACAACTTTGGGGATCTTTCTTACTTTGAATGCACTGTAATCTGTTTGGGATAAGGAATTTTAAAAGTTAAAGTAAAATTTTTCTGTAAATGTAATATAAGCTTTGAAGTGTAAAACCAAATTGCAGTCAATAATGATAATACTAAAAACAATCTCTAACGCATCTTTATTCCTGTATTTTGTTCAGATCATCTTAGAAATGCTGTTTTTATAGACACGGCTCTGCCAGTTGTCAGAAAGTGACCTGAGTTCACCTAAAACTTGAGACCTGAGTCAGACCAGGTTCTGCAGCACCAATACCTTTTCACAGGGATGTTGCTGAGAGGAAGAAAGTAGCAAATTCTTATGACTTTCACAAAATAACTGAGTTGGCTTTACCATTTTTACTACATCTTTGCCAAAAGCTTCAGTGTCTGCAAAGCAAGGCACACAGTGTGAGGTTGAGAGTTCCTGCTTTGCATTCGCAGACAAGTGGATAAGCAAGCTCTGTGCTTGGAAATGCATTATCCTCCTCTTAACTAGAATTTACATGGCATGCTGGTAGTGAGTTAAAGATCTCTTACCTTGGGCATCCAGTCAATAGCTAGAAGATGTTTTTAGCTCATTCACCAAACTCTGAATGTCCACTTGAAAGGTTCTCACAGGACCACCTTTACTCTTCCTCCACCCAGGGCAGTATGCCCGATAAGCTGGTTTGTCTTTTTCAGCTCCTCCCCCCGGGTCTAGCAGTGTAAAGCTGCCTCCCTTCTCAGGAGGAAACTCTTAAGTCTGCCTAAGTCTAAATAAAAACTATCAGGACACGGTAAGGAGAGAAAAAGCAAACACCGCTCTTTATGTGTAGCAAACTATTTCCATAGGCTGTGAAATATTTAGAGTTTTATGAAATACGCTCACAATGACAAAGTTCAACAGATGGAACTGGTCTGTCACAGCAGGACTCACATCAGAGACAGCATTTTGTAACTGGCATCAGCCAACTAGTCAGACCTGCTAGTTGTCCCTGGTGTAAACAGACAGCTTCCTGTCTCCTCTCCACAACACTAAATTTACTATGACAACCATTTCCTTCTCCTCAGTATTGCTCAGTTTCTACAGTCAGTAAAATAACAGATCCCTCTTTCCCAAATTCCTCCTCCTGGTTACAGAAGGTGGCTGGTGAACTCAGGTTAGCTTTTAAAAGGAGGATACTGCATTTCCAAGGAGGACAAACAATGCTGATACACACAAACACAAATCAACTTACCTCCTGTAAAGTCACAGACCAAATACTGCTTTCAACCATTGGTGTAAAGACAGTGAAAACAGGATATAAAGAAATTTCTAATACAAAAAAAAAAGTTGCTTATTCTTCATTGTATTTTTTGTTATGAGTTTTAGAGAGAGATACTCCCGCTTCCATCACACACTGGGTGGAAAGAAGACGGCAAACTTGAAAGCAGTAGGCAAGCCTCAGTTCAGGAAGACTGAAAGGCTGAACTCCACCCTCTGCTCCCTTCCAGGCTGCACCAAGGAGTAGTTCCCGAGGAGATTAGTGGTCATGCTGCCTCCTCTCTGCGCTGTACTCAAGTGGGGTGGAATGAGTCACCAACCTCGTTAAGCAATTCTGTTTCTGTTCAGCAACACCCTGTGCTGGTTTGGCTTGGGTAGGGTTAGTTTTCTTCACGGTGGTTAGTATGTTTTGGGTTTGTGCTGGAAAAGGTGTTGATAGGATAGAGATGGTTTGGTTATTGCTGAGCAGGGCTTGCACAGAGCCAAGGCCTTTTCTGCTTCTTGTACCTCCTCACCAGTGAGGGGGCTGGGGGTACACAAGGAGCTGGGAGGAGACACAGCTGGCACAGCTGATTCCAACTGCCCCCAAGGGATAGTCCAGACCAAATGCCATGCTGAGTATGTAAAGCAGAGAGGAGAAAGAAGAAAAGACCTTTGGAGTGATGGCATTTGGCTTCTCAAGTCAGTTATGTGTGATGGAGCCCTGCCCTCCTGGAGGTGGCTAAACAACTACCTGCCCATGGGAAGGGGTGACCGAGTTCCTTGTTTTGCTTTATCTATTGAACTGTCTTCATCTCAACCCATGAGTTTTATCACTATTACTCTGGGGATTCTCTCCCCCATCCTGCTTGTGGTGGAGTGAGCAAGCAGCTGCCTGAGTTACTGGCTGGGTTAAATCAAGACATCCAAACCCCAGACCTCTGAGTGTGAACAGATCCTCGATGATGGAATGAAAACACTGATTAAAATTCACTTTTTGGATGTGAGCAAACTGAGGTCTTCATAAACCCAATGGAAAGGGCTCTTGATATTGGAGGAGCTCCAAAGGAAAATCCTGTGAACCTCCATCTAGAAACCCAAAAAGCCTTTACAGCAAGCGATTCAGGAAATCCTCTCATGGTCATGGTAAGCAACACAGAGGCTCCTGGAGGCAGCTGTGTTTTCTCGTTGTTTGGTGACTCTGGAGAAGCATTCCCCAAAGTGCCCCAGCACAATTTTTTAAAAAACAACAGACAATGTCCCACAACAAAAGTCATCATGATTTTCCTCATGATGGTTAACATTCAATTGCCATGACTGAATAAAAATGACCAGTGTATTACTTTTTGCTTCCCCTTCAAAACACAGAGAAGGCTGTCACAGAGAAGGCTATTATGTCCAAATTTACATTTATTCACACAACTTCTCCATTGCACAAAGAGGTCAACAGAGGAAAAGGTGGAACAGAACAGCAGCATCTGCTTGCAAAACTCCAGCCTTGCTTTGTACAACTATATCCTCTTTATTTTAAATCAGTTCCCAGGCTCACTTCTGGAATTTTCTCATCAAGTCAACCCAAATCTTGTTACATGAGGCGTTCTCAAACACAGGAATAAAACTCCATAATATTTAGAAAAACATCAACCTGAACTCTATTACTATTTTTTCTACACATATGACTGACTTTTCTTCCTAGCTTCTATAGGGAATTTGTAATTTAACTAAAAGTTACGAAATTTGGTGACAAACAACAATTTAGAACATATATCACTTCTGCACCTTTTAAAAATCAGACAAAAATGTTATAAGCAATGGAAAATAAAGTGAAAATGTCCAGAAAAATTTGCACTTTTCCTAAATAATACTTGTAAGTACAGAATGAAACAAACACCAAAAATAATGGCACTCTTTAATACTGTTCTGGTAAATCAAATGACAACATGTAAAATACGTGCTGGGCAGGAACTGCTGCGTGTTTAACACAGCTCATGGGAGCACATGAATTTAACCTGTCAGGCAAACAGGACTGGTTACTGGGCCAGACACTGCAAAACCAGCCCAGCTCCCTCTCTCTCTCAAGAGGCCATCAAGGCACTTCCTCTGAGGGCTCTGTCACAGGGAGGTGCCTCACTCAGACATCCTTCATCACTGCAGCTCACAAGAACTGTGTCTCTGTGGGCCTGACAAATTTCTGCTGGTAACAACTCTAAAAACTATAGCTAAAAACTATCAACTAAAAGGAAAGCTCTTTTCCTTCTTGACCCATATGAGGAACATTCTGCAGGGATCTCTGCCCCAGTGATCCCATCCAAGAAACAGCCCCTTCCTAGGCAGCGAAAACCTCACTTTGTTTTGGGAAGAGAAACTGTAAAAATTACAAGGTTGTAGGGCTGTGGGGCACAGCCCACAGAGTAGGAGCTGACTGCAGTGCTGTGCTTGTAGGCAAGACTGGCTTTTGTCCTTTCCCAAGCCAAGCCTGGCTGGTGGAAGCCCTGCACAGGAACTGTCCAAATGAAATGCATCTCTGAGCATGCAGGCTGCAGAGTGCTCTCCTAAATTACAAGCAAAAAGCAAGGCTGGCTCTCCATGTGCTGCCTGGGAGGATCTACACAAGTGACATTTTCTTGCTGCCCTCTGGAAACACTCCTGAAATGTCAGTTCTTACCAACTACCAACCTCAACTTCACATCTCAATAAAATCTAACAAGCAAGACAAGGAACAAACAACATTTACAAGCATTTTTCCATGACACCCATCAACTGAAAAACGTGTCCAGACTTTGAAGTTAATGTGCAACTAACCTAGTACAGGGACTCTCTAATCACAGCATCCTTAAGAAGATCAGACCCAATACAGCTTAATAAAAAAAATCCACAGTGAGTTTCAGAAGCACAAGCCAAAACCCTGGGCTGTGATCTTGACTGTGACAGTGACTCACATCAACAGTGGCCCAAGAGTCACTTCCTATATCCTCATTTGCAGCTTGGGATAATGTTCTTCACAGTGCATTGACCAGGATTAACTAGTTAATATGCTTCCACTGAGCTTTAAAGAACCCTTACTTGTTTCCTAAGCATTATTTTAATACCACAGTACTATAAGTGAACCACTAGGAGAATACTTAAAAGTTAATCAGCAGCCAGTTGTGTTTTTTTCCAAATAGGTCATACTTGCTATTGGCTCTTGGTAGCTACAGCACTCCTATGTCTCATAAACAATAAAATCTCCACCCTTTGACTGCAAAAAAGTTACACTTAAAACATTATTTTCTCATAGACAAATGCTTTTTTTTAAAAAAAAAAAAAAAAGTCAGTGTTACTTTATACCTGTAAGTCTTCTTTGTCACATTTATGAATTAAGGCACACTCTCTCACCACAGATTTCCATACTCTGCTTTTCTGAATGTGGTGCACTTTTTTTACATTTACAGGCCATGTTAAGCCTGTTGCACTCTGTGTGATTATTCACCCCTCCACACTCCTGTAAGACTCCATAACAACCACAATGGCACTAACATATTAAGGCACAATGAAGAACAGCAGGCAAACAGTACAAGGATATGTAAGAAATGTCAGTTCCCAGCTGTCCTGGGCAGCAGGCAGTAAAGTGCTTCACCTCTGGCAGCTTCACCTAGAGCAAACTGAATTGTTCAAAGCAGAGTGAGGAATAACCAGATCCCAAACTCTCAGTTAAGTCTGTGCCCAGAGGCAGAGCCTCCAGCACACAAAATCTATGGCAACAGAACGTAGCTGTGACAATGAAAGCAAATACATTGTAAAGATAAGCAAAGCTGACCCGAAATTGAAGAATTATTCTTTTTCGGTGAACTATCAAGCTATCATATTAACATCTGAACCTTATTTGTCTGCTCCTTTAAAGAGGAATATCCATCACTATTAACTCTATTGCAGTAGTACCTCAGAACCCCAGAGGAGCTCTGGGTCCCACCATAATAGGTATTATCTTAACAAAAAATTACTGAAGCTTGGTATAAACAGGAATGAATAATAAGGATCGTATCAGCCAAGGAAGAGTTCATCTTCCAAAGTCTCTGTGGATGCCACTGCACACAGCTTGCACTAGAACAATGTGTATTTTCTCCTTTCTGTGTCTGTAGCTGAATCACCCTTTGTTTCTGCGGCTCATGAAGATCTCCCGTAAAAGTGCAACAGCAGGAGAGTTACCTACAAACATATAAACTGAAAGAAGAAAAATATTATATGTGGCTACTTGCAGATGTCTTAATAGTTACAAATTGTGATTGAAATGTTCTTGGAAAAAAAAGACTTAAGTTTCAAAGTGCTTATTCAAGAAAGGGGATGAGTTTGCCTTCACTTCCCTAAGGTCTGCATTGGCACATCCCAGGGAGGTGAGCATGGTACACACACCTCTACTTAACTGCTGGAGACAGCTCACTCCTCATGGGATTCACCACATTCCCATATAGCATCTCCTTACCTTGTATCTGTCCATAGGATCTTCCTGCTGCAGCTGGCTCTCTCGCATGGTTTGGTACTCTCTCTCATATTTCTTCAGCTTTTTCGTTGGCACCTGTGGAACAGATTTGGGAAACATGCATTTAAAAATGAGAGGAACACTGGAAAAGCAGACTGAAAGCTCTCCCTACAAACAGGAAACTGAGGAAGTGCTGGAAAGCTGCTGCTCAATAAAGTCTCTCCCCACTGTCCCCCCTCCCCTACTCATTAAGCCGTGTCAAACACTTACCAATAGAGCTCACATCGACAGAAATCTTTCTGTGCCCACTGCTGCTAATTATTCAGACATTAAAAGAGAAACAGAAGTGGAGATGTTTCAATAAGACTAACAAGAAGAGAAAAAAGCACAAACAAATGGGAGAAGAGGAAAGAGGAAAACACATTTTGATACATATGATTCACCGAAACAATGCTTTAGCAAGACAACTGTTAAAAGTGAGATGAGAACAAAGGAGTGCTCATACAAAAGGACCAGACAATTCCCTGGGGGAGATCCAAGTAATGGTTTTATTGCTGAGAGAGTATTAATGTCTAAATTACAATCTGTGACCAATGCCCTCGTGAAGTCTGGCATCAGAGCCCTCCTAGGCACAGATGGAGATGCTGCAGTGCAAGCGAGCGGAGAGGTGGCTCAGAGAAATCACAAACAAATTTGGTAAACAGCCATGCAGAAAGGGCAAAACCCAGGCTGCTTGATCCTGGGAACGCTTCCACTTCAAACACTGATCAGAAGAAGCCTGTGTTCTTTTCAGCAAAGCATGGGGAACATCTGCTTTCCCTTCACCTTCTGGTTGGGAATGCAGTGCTCCCATCTCTCCCTGGAGATCTCTGACAGCATTACTCAGGTCACCTGCTGGCAGCTGGAGAGATCCCTAACTCCAGGCACCACCAGGAGTATAAACTCAGGTTTTCCCTTGATCTGTCATGCAGATATTCCTATTGCCTATATTGATCATGTTTAGCTGCCTCCTGCTGTGGGGACATGCCACTGTCACCTTGCCTTAGGGCAAAAACTACTGCCAGTGACAGAGATATGAGCTTCTGTGCAGTTTTGGAGTTGTTTTCTCTCTGCTGGTTTTCAGCCCAATGCCTCTTTACTCTGCAGCACCCAAAGGGACCAAGCAGGTGCTCAGTGTTGCTGCAGAGGGAGGTGGAAGTAGCAAACATGAAACCCATGATCTGCAAAGCATTAATAAACTAGCACCAATTCCCACAATTACTGATGGAGTCTGAAATCAACCCCCTTAAAACAAACAAAGAGAAAACGGTAAAGATAAAAACATGAAGTGCATTGGACAAACATACAAGAAAAATTTCACTTTGATGACACTTCATAAGGCAAAACACAATGAAATGAAAGTGACTAATTAAGAGATGCTTTCATACATTTCAACTGAATAATCCTCCTAACACAAATCCAGCCAGCTTTGTCTTGGCTGCAACCTGAAACTGTTGAGGCTACTTAATAATCATTTCACCATAGTGTTTTAAATGAAATAAACCAATCACATACCCAAAGCCTGATCCATCCCCTCCTTTCACCAGACTGGACTTTCATTTAGACAACCAGATCAAGGCTCCCTGGCTGGGGTGTGATAAGGCCACCCTCCAAACACAGTTCTCAGGTTCTGCTGTGGAGTTTTGTACTCCAGTATGCAACCACCAGGAAATAAAGATAAATATCAGGGAGATTTTGTGGTGCAGCATGGCAAAAAGGCACCACACAGCTGTAACTTCCATGATGATCTGTTCAACCAAAGATTTTCCTGATTCTTCATGCTTTTCATTGAAACCTTTAAAGTGCATATAAGAACTAAGTTTCACTACACAGGGAGACAGACAAGCTTCATGTTCACACAGCCACGTGAGGGCTTCAGTAAGAATCCTGCCATGTGAAGGAACAAGACATGTAATATAGATTTTGTGTCTGTAAATTTGTGTGTCTGTAAATTTGTGTGTAAATAGGGAGGTAAGAATGGAAAGTGAAGGTAAAAATTTTACATTACCCTTTACCCCCTCCAATTCTTATGTGAGCAGTGCTGCTCGCCTTAGCCTGGCACTGGGTATTGAGGGCTTCCTCCACTCACAACTATCAACCATTTCTTAATGCCTGCTAATTCATTCCACCAACCCTTCTTATCTATATGCTCTCCTTACTTGCTTAAATTTCAGTTCACAGCTGTGAGCAGGACCACGTGTGGTTCCTCTGGGGCCCTGGAGGCATCAGCTCCCTTGTTCAGCACCACAGGAGCCACCCACGGCCATGGCCTGGGCTGAGGGATGGCCCATGTGCCTGGCACCCTCTCCAGAAAGGAAACAGCACAGCAACACTTCCTTAGGAATACTGACAGTAAATAATACCTGAAACAAGCATCAGATCATGCAACCATCAGGCGTGACATAGGAAACAGCTTCCTGCTCTTTGAAAGATGATAGCCACTGCTGCATGTTAGTATCTATTTATGCTACAAATCTTAACTGGGAAGTGCCTAAATACAGTGAAAATCTATCTTAAGGGGAACTCCTACCAGAAACCAGTCCATACTAATCCACTTATCTTGTAAAATAGAAACTGGAGCAAGTATGCCCAAGAACTTTGGCAGGGACTACACTTCACTGCTATTCTGTTCAGCCACATTTCTCAAAGGAGTTTGATAATTTATTACAGCACTTTCTTCTTCTGAGTATACACTAATAAATGGAAAAAAAATCTAGATGCCCATTTCCGTATTTCCCAATTTAATTCCCTGAAACAGTATGTGAATTCAACAAGGGATTTCTCAATAAGCATTTTCATAAGTGCACAGTGCTTCAGTCTTCACAAACTGATCCTGAACAAAGTGCTCATAAATTCTCTGTAAAAGCTTCTGCAATATTGATTCCTTTTTTCTTTCTTTAGCACCATGGGGTATATTGCCTTGAACTGATGGTTATTAAATTTAGGAGACTCTTACAGTATACAAACATTCCTCATAATTGTTTATCTCAATATCTTATCTTATTGAGTTGTTTTATTTTATTGCCTTCAAGTATAAAATCATGTTGTAAGTAGTTATATGTAGGGAAACACCCATGCAGAGCATCTTAATAAAACATCCACACAGAAGAACTGAACAAGCAAAATCTCTTTCTGAAAAAACCCAATGGCACCAAATGCTTGAAGGACTCAGAGCAGCGGGGTGATACGTGGAAGGTGAGAAACAAAACCACTCTGGTTTTAGCTGGCCCCGTTCAGACAGGGCTGGAGAGATTTGTTTCACTTCCTCGGGCAGTCCTGGGCATGGCCAGTGTACATCAGCACCCGCTCAGCTTCAGGAGACCCTTCCCTCATTCTGTGATTTCTTCAGCTGTTTACAGGCAGCTCAGGCTGACCTTGCTGGATTCATAAATCACACCTCTGACTCCTTCCTCCCCGATGTTTTATTGCTCTAATGCAGCTGGAGCACTCAGAGCAGGCCGTTATCGCTGTGTTCATTTGACAGCCAAGGAAATGGAAAGCAGAGATTCACAGGGAAGCGATTTCCTGAACATATTGCAGACAGCCAGAGGCTGATCCAGATAGTGAAATCCTATTACTTGATTTCTGATTTCCAGCACCACCACAATGCCAAATTGAGCAGGGGATCTCTTTCCCAGCTCCCCGCTTCCTTTCTCTATCTAGCACTGCGTTAACACTCCAAAAATACATTGTCCCACCACACTAACAATGTAGCCAGTATTCTCTAATCTCCTCACTCTTAACACTTTGTTCTCTCTCAGTGTAAAAGAAGAAGAAGAAAAAAAAAAGCCAAATAAGAAAGTGTGCAGTGCCTTCCTGTGGGGGTGTGTATTTCTGTTAAGTTCCGTTGTTGTTATATTTTAAAAGTTATTAACGTTATGTCGGTTTGTATAATGGTTTGCCCCACGTTCCCCCTATTCTTTCCCCTCACGTTGGTTTGTCCCGAGTTGTTTTTCTCCAAGTTTTCCCGCCACTCAGGCTGCCCATCAACCTGCTCCTCCCTCCCTTTCCCTACATGGCTGTGTCAATCCCGGTTGTGCTGCCCCTTTCCCCTGCCAATTTAGCTCACCCTGCCCAGTTTGTTCAAGAAGTTTCTGTGTCAGTCACCCCATTCCCCGCTGATGATTTGCTGTGTAAGTTTTCTTCCGCCCTTGTATTACTCCTATTGGTTATGTTAAGTGTGTGATCATCCCCTTTGTGTTCCCCTATTGGTTGCTGTATGTACCCACCTCCCTGAGGCAAAGGATTTATAAATCCTTGCCGAGGCCTTGCTGTTTGTCACTTTGCCCTGACCCCTTCGCGGAATAAAATTCTTTGGAATTCCAGGCGAAGTGTCCAGGTCCTTATTCTTCTCTTTGTGATTCCTCGCAGCTTCTCTCCCAGGCAGCTTCACCCACGCAGCTGCCCTCACCGCCACCTGACAGAGGGCTCTGGGAGACTTGGGTGCGGCCACCCTCGTGGCTCCCACTGTCACCCTGAGGGCACGCTAGCCGGCACCGAGGGGTTGCCCAGCGGTGACAGGAGGAGAGAGCTACACTTTTCCTTTCTCATTCTTTGAAGCAAGTGACGTAACTTTTGTTTCGTTAGTGCTGGATTTACTTGCTAATTCCAAGCTGAGGTGGGGGTCCTGCAAAGGTGAGCCTCCCCGGCCTGCTTGGAGCGAGCCCTGACAGTGACCAAGACACTGGTGCAGCCCAGCCTCCCTCCCTCCCATCCATCCCCACACGCCGTGCTGTGACCCCCAGCACAAGCCCAGGCTCTTCCCACTGCTGCAAAGCAGGACCATTTCCAGCAGGGCTGGTGCCTGGGAGCCTGGCTCAGGAATGCTGGGACCAGCTCAGCCCCTGCTCACAGCCACAAGAGGCTCTCAAAACCAAACCACAAGTGCTCCTCTTGAGGAGATGGGAGTTACGCTTGTGTGTACTTCATTTTCTTCACTTTATGATTTAAAACAATATCGGAAGAAATTTCACAATGAGGCTTGGTTATGAGTGTCAGGTGAACACTGTGAGCTTTAAACTGAAGCTCAGCAGGTTAGCAATAAAAAATTTCCGATCACATGCATCATCTTAGTTCACACTCAAAACTGTACCATTTTGTTCCCGTTAATACTTCATATTTAAAGTACAACTATATCAAGTTCCAGGAGGGCAGCAGCTCTATTTTAAGGAATACAGCTCTATTTAAGTAGTTCATTAAGCAAAATGAAGGTTGCAGTGTAACAAAATTAGTTAAAAAAAAAAACCAAAACACCTGACTTGATGTTACTGGTCTGTGCATAACTACGGGCAACTGTATCATCCTTTCCTTAAAATGTGGTTGGCCAAAAGCAATGCAGAGTATCCTACCATGTCTCTCTAGGAATAAGGCTCAGAAGTAGATAAAGCCATTTGTTTTTCTCCTCGGAGGAAGCAGCAATAAAAAAGAAAGAACAAACCCCACATTACTATGCTGATACAGGAGACTTTCTCCTGGACTTTAAAGGGGGTGAATGGGATATTGTACTTAGCTATTATGCAGTATAATCTGAACAACTGTATCTCCAATGAAATCTTAGCCACAAGCATGAAATCTGAAAGGGAAAATTGTACTTTAAACAAAATTCTTTTTGGGATGGGTATTCTGCACAGAAAATCTGCAACACCCATTTGTAAAATTTAATGTAGGATTGACATCAGCGGCCTAAAACGAAATTCCAGGCTGGAGCACAGCTTGAAGAATTCCCATCTCTCATATTAACACCACGCAGAGAAGGGCTCACCAGCAACAGGCTGTTTCACCACCATTTTGGAAGCCTTGGAAGAGCCCTCCTCCCCTCTGCTCACTATGCTACAGTATCCCCTTCATCCCACACATCCTGCATTCAACCCCACACTGTACAGCTCATTCAGCACCAGCTGATCCCGGTTTTGGGGCACAATAAAAGCCCCAGCTGTCAGATGCTATTTTACCATCTAAGCTGGAAGGAAGGAGCTGTTCCCTGAAATTCCTTGGAGAGATGTCCTGCTGAATGCATGCTGAGCATCTGCTGCACAACAGCATCCCTCCACCTCGTGTTTGGAAACAGAACTGAGAGAAATGTTCTTTTTGTATCAGCAAAACAGCTCCACCCCAGCACACCCGAGTATCCCTTCCATGCAGGGGGAGATGTTTCTTCTTGGTTCAAGTCACCTCCTTGCCAGCTCTGTATGTTTCAGAATTCCTGAAGAGAGTCTTCAGGACTACAGAAAGCCAACCTGAAAGCCACCTGAAGGCAAAGGAAACCACGGTTGCTGTGAATTTTGTTTAATTTCTCTGCATTAGTCCATTATCAAAATGTCTCAATTGCAATGGCACGTTCAAAGGAATTTATAGAAACAAGAGAAAGGCAGGCTGCAAAATTTACAGAGCACCTGCACAATTTACTGTGATTCAAGCCAGCAGCAGCAGAGTCAGTAACGCTGGATCATTTCCAACACCAGATCCTTTTGTCAGATTTTAATCTCCACTAAGTATTTCCATTCATGAAAACCCACTGAACCAGGTACAGCCCATTATTCTTCTGCAGCCCTGCTGTTTAAAGATCTGCTTAGTTAGGCTCAGTTAGCAAAACATTGAACTAAGAGTAAGCTGAGACAGAGAGATGTTCAATAAGCCCCATTGTACAGCAGTCCTGCAGCACCACAGGAAAAGAGAATGGAATTTGGATTCCCTGAACTGTAACTCAAAATACCAATGTGTACTTTCACACTGACCACAGTGCTTGTGTTTGAGAGGCTGAAGGGAAACCTGCATCTACGAAAAAGGGCCAAGGAAAGGATGTTCTGCCTGTGGCAGTTGCTTTTCAGAATCCCAAAACGTCTTTCTACAATCAAATACTCATTTTCACTTTGACACATGGAAGGTTTATTATCCACTTCAATTCTCTTTGTTTTTGTAAAGAAGAGACACCCTGAGTGACTGAAAAGCAGTGCTTGGAAATGGCTGATTATTTTCTGCACTTGCAGCTGATGTCTCACAGCTCCCCCAGACACATGTGCTTCCTTCTGCACAGATAGGGGCTGCAGTGAGACACACCGGGAAAGGAACAGCCACAGCCAGCACACCGTTTGCATTTTAATGGCTCTGGTCAACAGGAGTCCTGTGGTGAAGGACACCAACATCAGAAACAGTCAGATGGAAAATTCCTGATCACAGGTCATTTTATTATCTGCCCTAACTTAAAGAATGCCTGACCTCTGCTACCAAGGACTATCCAGGCTAAATGGACCTACCTGTACGTGCCACAGCCACAGTGAGGACAGGGTAAGTGGGAGAGTGATGCTGCCCAGCCATCTAAGCCAAGGCTCTGCTCTGGGTAACACACTTGCTGTGAGCAGCAGCTGTTTTTCCAGCACAGGATTTATTCATCAGTTTGTACCTCATAAACATAACAGTTCCAAGTCATTCTGTGCCTTACACACACACCCCTTTTGGTATACAGCATTTGATGCTGAAGGTTTTATGTCTCCTTGGTGACTGAAATCCAACTCTTAGCTCTCCCCACCAGAGGTACACAATTCATTCTGATTGAAATCTAACCCGTGTCCACAAGAATTCCAGAGCTTTGGTCACATTTCTTAGCACATCACAGCAAGAGAGAGAACAGCAAGCAGGAAAACACTCAAAGCCTTCACCACCATCCCCATGACAACAGAATCAGACATTCAGGAGAAAGAACCAAGGAATTTTCTTGCATCACGTATCACGAAACAGCCTCTCCCAGCTACACAGTGTTAGGGTTCACTTCCAACCTTGTTTATTCTGGAACTAACACAGACCTAGAGCACAACTGCCAACACAAGGCCAAAAACCTATCAGTGCCAAGGTTCAAACCAGTGGTTTTACCAAGGCTTTACTCTAAAACCCATCTCACTCACCATTCTTAGTCCACAGAGTGCACGCTTTCAGCTAATAAACCCCTGCCTCAACACATTTTCTGAAACCTGCCATGAGACTAGTGAACCCTGCTGTCTGCAAGACCAGGTTCTGATTCTGCTGAATGACTGAGCCACATCTTGTCTCCTGTCACACTTTGTGTCCAGCACAAGATGAAAAATAATCTACTTCCTGAGGTGGAGGATGGGTGCTAGATGACAGCTCTGAACCATATACCCAGGTAATCAAAGAACCTTGCAGTATTCTTGGAACACACATTTTATGTGTTAGTATTATTTTAGATCAACTCTGAGTCACAGTATAAAAAAAAAAAATCTCATTTGCATCTTTAAAATCAGCATCAGGTTTCTCTGATGCGTGTGGAGGTCCTTGATGCTCAAACCCGTCATTACTTTTGTCAATATTTCAAACCTACAAGTTAGTAAGAGGATTTATTTTTTAGTGCATTACTCCACTAGCAGAAAATAGATGCCTTTTCCATATTAAAACTGAACCATCTGGAGTGGGTCCAGGAGGCCATGGAGGTGCTCTGTGGGCTGGAGCACCTCTCCTATGAACACCAACTGAGAGAGCTGGGGTTGTTCAGTCTGGAGGAAGGAAGGGTCTGGGGAGACATTAGAGCCCCTAAAGGGGCTCCAAGAGAGCTGGAGAGGGACTTTTTACAAGGGGTGGAACAGCTTCACACTGCCAGAGCACAGGAGTAGGTTAGGTATGAGGATGACATTCTTCCCTGTGGGGAGGCCCTGGCACAGGGTGCCCAGAGAAGCTGTGGCTGCCCCTGGATCCCTGGAAGTTCCAAGGCCAGGCTGGATGGGGCTTGGAGTCACCTGGGATAGTGAAAAGTGTCCCTGCCCATGGCAAGGAAGTGGACCCAAATGGTCTTTAATGTCCCTTAAAACCTGTGATTCTGTGATTATATAATTACATTCTCTACAATCTGTAATTACAAGTTCTATAAAATCTATATATTATATATGAATATATAAAATATATAAGCTATGCTAATATATATTAATATACAATATAGTTAATATTACATATTAATATATAATGTCACTGTAATTAATAAAGCTCTAGACCACCTATAATCTATACAATCTGTACAATCTATAATTACAAGCTCTACAACCTGCTATGTTATACCCAATACTTTTATCTATATTTCAGCACCTAACACTTTCATTATCTGAAAGTCTCACCGTTTTTCTGCTTATCCAGCCCCCTATAAACAAAATTGCTAATACCCTNGTAGATTAGGTATGAGGATGACATTCTTCCCTGTGAGGAGGCCCTGGCACAGGGTGCCCAGAGAAGCTGTGGCTGCCCCTGGATGCCTGGAAGTTCCAAGGCCAGGCTGGATGGGGCTTGGAGTCACCTGGGATAGTGGAAAAGTGTCCCTGCCCATGGCAAGGAAGTGGACCCAGATGGTCTTTAATGTCTCTTAAAACCTGTGATTCTGTGATTATATAATTATATTCTCTACAATCTGTAATTACAAGTTCTATAAAATCTATATATTATATATGAATATATAAAATATATAAGCTATGCTAATATATATTAATATACAATATAGTTAATATTACATATTAATATATAATGTCACTGTAATTAATAAAGCTCTAGACCACCTATAATCTATACAATCTGTACAATCTATAATTACAAGCTCTACAACCTGCTATGTTATACCCAATACTTTTATCTATATTTCAGCACCTAACAGCTTCATTATCTGAAAGTCTCACCGTTTTTCTGCTTATCCAGCCCCATAAACAAAATTGCTAATACCCAAAAAAAAGCCACACGTTAAATGATCAGCATTTTGAAAACACAGGTGGAACAGTGTCCAACTCCAAGGTAGCAGCAAGGCTCACCAAAGCATGGCACAGCCTTTTAGTGCAACAACCAATCCATCCCTGCTCCGTTACCTCACTGATCATCTGCCAAGAGTGCTCCCTCTACACCTTGAATGAGGCTTCAGGTTTTGTCTTATGTTGCATCTTTCAGCCTCTGTACCTGCAGGATGCCTTGGCACAGAGCTGGCAGGGAGGTGGAGGAAGGGCAGGGCCGTTTAAAATCACTTTTGGGCCATGGATGTGGTTTAAGCAGCTGCCTGGGAGTATCCATGGGGATGGGATGTACAGATGCACAGCCCATCAGCACCCAGAGATACAAAGGAGCTGCACCAGTTCCAAAACCTGTACCTACAAGGCTGCTGTGGTTTTGGGGTTTTTTCAACTTTCTGCTGCTTTCCCTGCCTCAACTATGGTTCTATCACCACACCAGCACTACCAGATGCCACTTCATAGGCACACAGACCTGTGCTCATCCATCACATTTAATTCACAGAATGACCAGGTTGGAAGAGATCTTCAAGATCATGGAGTCCAACCCAGCCCCAGCACCTCAACTAAACCCTGGCACCCAGTGCCATATCCAGTCTTTTTTTAAACACATCCAGGGATGGTGACTCCACCACCTCCCCAGGCAGGCCATTCCAGAACTTTATCACTCTTTCTATAAACACTTCTTCCTAATATCCAACCTATATTTCCCTTTATGCAGGGAAATAGTTGAGAGCCTGCCAGGCTCAACAATTACCAATGGACTCCAGACTTGCCACTTCATCACCCAGCACAGAACATCCCAACAGCACCTTAACCACTGACAGAAGCAAGGAGTTTGTCAAGCAGGAGGGGCTGAAAGAAAAAGATGAGATGTGTCCATGCTGCCAGCTTCAGCAGGAAAGCCAAGCTGCTGCCACTGCAGGGAGCCCTGCAAGGAAAAGAGCTCCCACAGAAAGAGAGCAGACACTTCCTTTGGGAAACAAAGCCAGCAAATTATCAGCAACTCTGGCTCCCACTATTTTCTCCCTCTGGTACCAGCAGCAGCAGAGAAGCAGCAAGCCATCTTTTCTTCCCCCTGAGCTCTCTGTCCTATTGCTGTCTATTCCTTATTCCTCTGGCCATGGAAAGAATGAGACCCTTGCTTCTGAGATAAATGGATTCTTGTTATCCTGTTCCAGTGTTGCCTGACCTGCTCTGGAAGTTCAGCCTGGACAATCTGGGTGCTCATTCTTGCCCATGCACTGTGGTCTCCAAGGTAACAGACAAATAACACACAGTACCTTATGCCTTGGTATCATATCTTGGGATTACTTTGGCAACTCTGCCTCGAAGCAAAAGCACAACACTGTACACACAGAGCATCGCCATGGCACAGCTGACACGCTGCTCTAAATCAAAAATCTGGATTTTTCTAGAAGCCCACAGCTTCACAACATCAGCAACCAGCATAACCAGCACTCCAGTCAACATAGATGGCTGGTTTGTGGTGAGCTCATGTTGATACAGGTAGAAGGAAGCAATAAAGAAAAAATCTATCACACTGTGCATGAAAGCACAAACACAAGAGAATAAAATACTGAAATACGTTTTCCAATCTCAGCATAAAGTATGCCAAATTCTTCTGAGAACTGGGTTCAAAAAGAATGAAAGTAGTTGTAGACATTGAAAATAGAATATTTGTAACTAATATTTACCTGCATCTTCTAGTAATTACGAAACTGGACTTCTATAAAGAGAGAAAACTGCCTTTTTATCTCATTTCAGCACTCCTTTCAAAATCCATGAACATACTTGCCACATATAACCAAAAATGTCTTAGAAACTTACTTCAAATTTCTTCTCCCAAATGGGCTTGTAATGATGACAGAAACAACCTGTCAACAAACACTTTCTCAAGTGCCCAGAAACATTTGTATTGATTTCCCTGATTTTTTTTAACAAGAAAATGAGGAAGCTTCAGACCATTGATGTCCTTCTTTTGAATGTTTCAAAACTGTATTGCGATTTATAAAATGTGTATTTGAGACATTGTTTAAATAATTCTTTCTTGATCCAATGACAGTAAGAAGGCAGCAAGAAGAAATGTGCTCAGACATGAAGAGAAAATAAACAGAAAATAATACAGGTTATTATTTGAGAACAAATTAAGCAGTAACTCAAACTAAATGAAGAACAAAAAAAGTTCAAATTATTTGAATTCCATTAGGCTGGATGGTATTCTAGAGGATATAGGAAAGAAGAGAATTTTTAAGTGTAGCTCAAATGCATCAAAAAATACAGCTCGAAAATAATTGCGATTCAGATGAGTCACAATGGTCCAGAAAACAGCTCTGCTCTAACCAGTCTGCAGGTTTTTTTTCAGGGCAGAAGTACTGACAGAACAAGCAGAAGAGATATCTGGTCCACTCTTTTTTTTATAGTAAATACTTAAAGCAGTAGAGATTCCCTTAGACCAAAATCCCTGCATGCAAATAACATTTAAGCACCACAAATCAACCCATCTGGATGACTTTGGCTGGCAAGCTGAAACCAAGAACCCACACAAATGCTCAGCAGAGCTGATAAGGATCTGGCTAAAAAAACTGGTTCCACGCCAACATCACAATATAAAGTGTAGGACCCATTTTTCTCTTCATCTACAGATCTGCCTGCCTACATTTGAAAAACAGAAGCCTGCCAAGGTGGGAAGGAACGGAAAACATGACCCACTTCTCTCTGAGTTATTGTAACTTTGAAATTATTCAAAGGGGGGGCTTTCAGGCAAAGATATGGGAAGAGGAATGACAGTTCTTTACTAGAATATATATATATATATATATATATATAAAACCACGGCACACCAGCAGCAGTAACGAGGCACCGAGCAGGAACCCAGCCCCAGCCTGTCCCAGCACTTTCCCTTTGGTGCAGTTCCAGGCACGGCCAGCAGGGGCGCTGCTGGCTCCTGGCCAGGCAGGGGTGCGGTGATTCCCCCGCGCCTGCAGGGGGCGCTGTGCGCCAGCTCGACGCGTCTCCCTCACACGGTGATGGCGGGAAGATGGAGATGGAAAAGGGGCTTCCTTGGCAAACTCATGGCTGGCAGGAGCTGGTGGCCCTCCAGATAGCAAAATGGGATCTATAGCAGGGACCTCGGAGCAGTGGCTGGAATGGCAGAGGCAGGCACACCTGGCATGGTAAACAAAGTGTAGCAAAATCTCCAGAGCTGTGCCAGGAGCTGCGGGGTGTCCAGGCGGGCAAGGGGTGCCAGGAAAAAGTGTGGCAAAAAAAATCAAATCAGTGCAGAAAACAGCAGGGCTGGGCAGCAGCAGCCAGGCTCCCACAAGAAGCTGGGAGACACTGGCCCCAGAGGGGGTCAGGGTCAGGGTCCCCTCCCCAGTGAGGTCGGGTGTGGAGAAGGGCCCAGGTCAACAGCTCTCTTGCGAGCAGAGAATCACCCATGATAAGGAGATCCAATTCTTATAGATTATTGGCTCTTGCAATTAAGGGTTGAATATTGTGTGTATGTTAAGAGAAGCTTTATTGATGTATAGTTCTGTTATTGCAGTTTGTTGTTCAAATGTCCTCCGTTCTCCCCACAATCCCCTTTCCCCCTGCATTGTTGCCACCGGACAGCCTGGGCTGTCTGGGACATGTTGAGGAAAGCCATGTACTTGTGCCCTTTGCATGGGGCAGTTGGCAATGGAAAAGCTTGTTGCTGGAGGGTGCAGCATGACAACACCTGACCTCCAAACAATTTGCAAGAAAGAAGCCTCCACCAATGGACGGCAAAGAAGAGTTTATCAAAAACAGGTTAGAAACTGTTGTAAAATAGTTGATAATTGAAGCATATACTGTTAATTTGGTTATTATATTGTAAAAAGTGGTTAAAAGGGTAGTTGTAAGAAATACAGTACTCAACATACCATATTACACCTAAGTAGAGTGCACAACACCCCCCTCCCCACCCCCAGGCAAAAACAAGCCACCCTGGACAGAACTGTAATAGGCCCAAACAAGTGCCTTAAACCTTTCATGCAAATGAAGGATCCAAACAGAAACCAATCCAAAGGAACAAAAAACAGTATAAAAAGGGGGCATCTGACCCAGTGAATGTGTGCCACTCCACCTGGAACATCGGGGACATCGCTGCTCAAGAAGGAAAGAAGACCCAGCTCCAGTGCTGCGGCGTCCTCGACAGGAACACTCCTGCTCGACCTGCAGGCCCTGTGCTTTAGGCCTTCTTATCATAAATCTGCTGAAATCACTTCGCTCTGGGAGTGTGGTCCCGTTTTTAACAAGTTGACTGACAGACTTTGGGAGGGGCCAGGGTAGCCTGATACAACCCCCAGGGGTATAAAAGGCAGAGCAGCCATTTTGCAGACGAGCTCGTGGCTGCTGGGTCACCAGCTCCCAGTGTGCGCTGTCCTTTTTCTTACCCAGTCCTTTGTTGTATTTCATTAAGGTTTTTAATAAACCTTTGAAATTTTTCAAAGTGAGCGTCACTTCTCACACAGTGAACAACAAAACCACTCAGCAGTGGCAGCGAATCCTCTGGGCAGCAATAGTCCTGACACAGCTGTCCCACTCTGGTCTCCAGAGCGAGAGTGAGCTCAGAGCTGAGCCCAGCCCCTCACCCCCAGCCAAAATCTCATGGTACCCCTGTACTTCCCAAAGCCCCCCAGCTCAGAGACAGTAGCAAACTGCACCCTTCTTCCTCCTCAACCTCCTCCCAGCCACATCTTTTGTCTCTTAAGTATCATTGTTACCATCTGTCTTAGGCAACAAACAGGAGAAAATTCCCTGACAGAAGAAAAAAAAAAAGAAAAATCCTAACCTCCCACACTGTCTGATAAAAGCATCTTTACAGTTTTAAGAGTATTCTCTAGCACTGGCTTCACTACCACATGAGGGATTTATTTTCTTAAAAGCCAGACCCTCCAAGGAATATCCCAACAACCACAAAGCATGAATTAAAAAGCTCAGGAAATTGGTCAAAAAGACATTGTGAAAGGAAATCATTATCCAGTAGCATCTTTCATTTTTGGTCAATGACATTTTGGGTCTCTTCGGGGCCTCATCAAAGATCCAGCACTATCAAACACTGTATCAGTGGCCTGCAAATGAAAGGTACAATCCAACTAACAGAATTTGCCAATGTCACATGGAAAGAAAGAACAGTGCAGAAGAACCAGAAACTGTACACATACATTTGAATTCCTGGAAATCCCAACTGAAACACACCACTGTGCTGACTCCAGACCACATGTCAGGGCTGGGGATACACACAGGACTTTACTACAGCTTGGAGCTGGGGTGGAATCCCATGAGGAGATGGGAAGGACAGAAGAATGGGGTAGTGGGAGGCACATGCTGGGGAAGCAGCTTGCCATTGGCTGGACAAGACCTAGCTCTTCCTCCACAGCCCTCTCCTTCTCACCTCACTGTTTGGTGGCAAGCTGGCCAGAATAAACCTGCAAAAAATACTTCAATTTAATTATTTTTGAAAATGTTCATTGCATCAATACCAGTGATAGTTCAGCCCTACAAGAAGCTGCATTGGCACTGCTCAGGAGGACGCAGAGCAGTGTGGGACTGGGAGTAAACACTGGTACAGAGAAAAGGGAGGAAATAACAGACCACCTTACTGCCAGAAATGTAACTCTCCTGTCAGAGCCAGGCTGCAGCAGGAAGGCTGATGTGAGCCCTGGGATGCACAGGGATAGGGGTAAGGAAGCTGACCAGGGAAGGTCAACCCTGGATTGTCACTGAGACCAATACTGTAATACTGCATCTTGTGCTGGGAGAGGCAGTTGGGGAAAAAACTGAAGAGGAAGTAGAGCAGAGCCCCTGAACTGTTCAGGCAGTGTGTAAATGCCCCACAGTGAGAGATGTAAGAGCTCTAAATCCTCAGCACAAGGGAGCTGCTCCAAAGACCAGGCAGGAGGATGAGGACAGAATATGGCAGCTCCTGCCCACAGAGTGGGGAGGGACAGAGGTGGGGATAGATCCTTGAGACAGCCTGGAAGCAGGATCCCTCCTTGTGTTGGAAAAGAAAGAGTTCAGATGAGGATTGGATCTGTGGAAAGAGCCAGTTGCCATAACAGTGACCACCCAAACTTCCTTCCTCCTCTGGCAGCAGCTCCAACTACAGGACACCTGGGAAAGATGGGCTTCAAAAGCTTAAGTGCAGCCAGGGACTGTGCTGCAAGACTCCACACAGGCAGAATTAGTGATTCAAGGAAAAACTGAGCCTGGAAGGGCTCCAGGGGGCACATGGACCAAGCTCCTGCTCAGGCAGGGCAGGTTCAAAGCCAGAGCATGCTGCATGCTGCTCCTGAAGGCCTCCAAGGATGGAGATGCCAGGACAGATCCCTGGACAGAACTCCTTTCCCTTGTGCTGAGCCAGAATGGACTTACTGCAAATTACGACCATTTGTCATAATGCAATGTCCTGTCACTGTGTGCCTCTGAGTTTGGCTCTCTGCTTTCTATGAACTTCTTTTAAGTGGCTGGAGACTGCAATTAGATTCCTCCTGAGCTTCCTCCTCCTCAGGCTAAGATGCCCTAATTCTCTCATCCTTCACCGTGCAGTCGGACCCTGCCTTCCCATCAGCCTTCCACTCCACTTGCTTTAGCCTGTGAATATCCCTGGTCTCTGTGGGGGCTCAGGACTGGATTTAGGGAGACAGTTACATTTCATTGACACTTCTCTGTGCAGCCTTGGGCACTGCAGAGCACAGGTTATCCACCACAACTCCCAGCCTGCACTCATGCTGTCCAGAGATTTACTTGGGATTTTGCATTTGCCTTTGCACTTGCTGAACCTCAGCAAGCTCCTCTCAGTGCAGCACTTACCCTCTGGTTTCTGTTCCCTGTAAAACAGGGTATATCCTCTTCTGGTGTCCTGGCCTGAAGATGCTAAACACAGCCCCACTATCAACCCCCAAAAATGTTCAGCTCCCTGCCAGTTACTTCAACCCATGGATGACTATGTACTGCACTTCTCCCAGGCCCCCCAAGACTTTCACCCGCTTTGCCGTTCACCCACCCACTCTAAACCTCCTCAGTTCAGCTTTGATGAGAAGCTGAGAGCTTAAAAATCCTTATGGCAGGGCCTGCCAGTGTGTAACCACAAATTCTTTCTATGAAATGGCTGATAATTCCCCTGAATAGAGAGCTAAACACAGCAAGGCAGGCAGGAAAATGGAAATACAATGAAGCTTTCCACAAGAACGTCCTTCAGCTCTGGATTAAGAGGATTATACCACTTAGAATAGCATTTTTATAACCCCTTGAGTCCAAGTTTTCTGCAGATAAACTGAGAATTGAAATTCCCCACAGTAAAGCTGCTCAATTCTTTCACAAACTACACAGCAGCCCACTTATATATGCTGCTCTCCCTGTCTGTGCAAAGTAATTTCAGAACAACTTGAAATTCTGAAAGCAAGACCACACAACTGCAAAACAACTGCATTTCATAGTGACATTGCAATATGACTAATTTCATTATAATATATGTTGGGGGATTGCTATTACAGTGTAGCTTTGAAACATATTTAACAAAACCTTATCTTAGATCATCCACATCCTGTTTAATTGTTTAAGAGCATCAGAACAACATTATAAAAATATTGCTATGCTTTCCAGTGAAAAATACAGCTAGAAGGGATGGACACAGATAACTCAGATGGATATAGATGATGGTGGGTAACAGCAGATAATTCTGTGTCCAAGTTCATGCCTGTATGGCAGTGGCTGTGTCAGAAGGTCACACAGGGCTGGACTAAAGCACAAGGAACCTGCACAGCTCTCACCTGGCCTGGTTTGGTTTCAGCGTTAACCTCATGTCATGACACATGGCTCTCTGTGCAGGACAGACTCCTGTGCACCACCCCAGCCCATTGCACAACCCAAAGGAACTACAAGGAGTTACCTGTAATGCCAGAAACCTTCCAGCAAGACCATCCCAGCCACAGAATGAAAGTCTTTACAGAACTTTGTTTTTTAAACTATTCTCTGCAACCTGAGCAGTGTAATAGAAAAGCTTTTCAAAATAACTGAAACTGCATTTTGCAAACCCAGCAGATGAATCCCAGATTGCAACATACCTGTGCTATTAATATGAACTCTTAGAATAAACAAAATGTCCACAGATCCTTCCTGCAGAACGTCCCTTTGTGTACAGAACACACCTTTGTGCAAGCTGGTGAAGTGACCGTGAGAGAGTCAACACGATTTGCCCCAACTTATCCCAACTGCCAGCTTGTCCCACAGTTAAATGAGGCAGCAGAGACCCAAAAGAAACTTTTTGAGCCATCATGTCCTGTCCCCTCATAGTGCAGACTCCCATGCATTGTCTAGTCCTATCACAGTCCTGAGGAGAGCTTCATTTTAAACCTCTGCAGGTTGTATGCACCATTATTTGCTTAGTTAATATCCTTCAAGAACCAGTTAAAAAGCAGTTGGGTGTTTCCTATGTAAACCAAACAAAAACCATATTTCTTTACTAGTACGTAATGCACTGAAACATGGAATCCTAGAACAGTTTGGGTCAAAGAACCTTAAAGACCATTTTGTTCCAACCCTCTGCTGTGGGCAGGGTCACCTTCCACTGGACCAGGCTGCTCAAAGTCCCATGTTAATACACATATATATGTTAATACACTTTGATTCCAGGAAAAAAAAATAAAAAAGTAGATCAGAACAAACCCTTACAGTGAAGTCAATTAGTCAGATCTTCTAAATAAAAGTAATAATGATACTTCTCCTCCCACGGCAGTTCTCTGTTTACTAGGAGATAATAGTTACTTTATAGAGAAATGTTTTTCATCTTATTTTCAGAGTGGCAGAAATCATCTGGAGATGTAGTGTGGTGCTTTCACACCAGTTCCTCTCTCTCCTGGTCACTCACAGCTGATCCAGAGCAATCTAGAGACCCACAACACAGTGCCCACTACCCGTGCTCTGCAGCTGCCCAGACCTGCAGAGCCATCGCTGAGCCCATCACTGCAGCACTTCCCAAAGGTTTAACCTGCAAGGAAAGCCACCATGAGAGGTCTTCTCATCACAGGGATTTTAATTCAGAAACTGCAAGTGCTAGCTGTAGAACACCCCCGCAGTTCAGGGCAGGAAGCCCCCAGGAAAACGCTCTGTTCATCATCCCTTGCTGAAAGAAACCCCTCCTAAGACTCTCCCAGAGCTGCCAGTACCAGGCTCCAGTTAATCCTATTGCAACACCAGGTGCTGTCGGAAGGAGATCCTACTCTGGCCTTCCAGGCAAAGCAACACATGCTGCCACAAAATCAGCTAAGGCAGGGCAAGAGGAAAGACTGTGGCTGGACACTGAATTAAGGGATGCAACATATTTAAAAATATCCAGCAGGGGAAAAGTGTGTGACTCCTGATATGCTTTATAACCAAAGCCTGCTTGGAGCCCAGCTCTGATGATGACTACATCATCTGAGAGCATGGTTTTGTCTATACTGAATTTCTAAATTTATTATCTATTTGTTGTAGTGGACCATGAAAATTGTGGCCTAAAGAGGACCAGAGACAGGAAAAAGCATCATAATGAAAGGGATTGAGCAGAAAGAATTCTGTAAACCAGAAGGTTTACATCCAGAGACTCAATGATCCTACGTGAGATGCAGGAAATGAGTTCATGCATCTGAGATCTCCTGAGCATGGAGAGGCAGAAAAACCTGAGCAGGAAACAAGCAGAGAGACACTTTACACACGACACAATAAAGCAAATTTTCCTTTTCTGAGAACACCTTCCTTTGTCCCAGTAGAGAAACTGACTGGCCCCAAATCTGCACACATGAGCACTTCTTTGGGCTGCTGAATTTGTATTTAGCCTGAAATGTTAACTACATCTGCTGGCATATTAAGCTTAACACCTATAAATGCATTTTTATTTCAAAACACTGCTTCTGCTTCTAGGCATCCTGGCTCAAGCATGGGCTTAAGCTGTTGGATCTGAGGCCAAAGATGAACTCTTGCACCAAATTTCAGGGCCTGCAGCTCCCTCCAAGTAATGAGATCTCCATGACAGAGGGAGATGACCATAATACATGTCATTTATAGAAAAGATATGCTATTTATGGATAAACAGCATATTTCATTCAACTAAAAGTTTTTTACAGATATTTATGCTGGTTATGAAATGTATGAAAGTGGAACATCACCATTCCCAAGGAAGGGACTGATTCTCTCATATTTAGTGATGAGGGTACCTGCACCTCAGAACCAGCATCTACCCCGACCTCTTGACTTACATTCTAAGAGTCTACAGCTGGATCGGCTTAATTATTATTCCAATTATATAAAAAATATTATTTTAACTATGATCCTACTGAGCAAGTCAATCTTCTTCTAAACTTAGCTGCCCATAAAGAGATCTTAATTATCTCTTCTGAAACTCATTCTTTTCATTTTGTTGATGCATGACAGCAAATTTCTGAAAAAGTAATAAAACAGAAACTAAGTAATAAAAAGGAAAACTGAAGAACAAGAGAGGGCACTTAGTAAAGTTTTCAACAGAAGGACTTAACTCCAGGACAGAGCATAACTTGAGCATTATTGGCAAAGGAGCAACACCTACCACAGCTTTGGGTTTGCTGACTGCCACCAGATTGGCCAGAACATCCTCATCGCGCAGCTGGCCAAACACATGGGCATCGTAAGCCACCACTATGGAGACCTCTTCCATCATTTTGGCTGCCGTTAGCGGCTCAGCAGGTCCAGAGTCCGAGGCAGAGCCCTGGCTCAGCTCCCTGTCAGTGGTTCACACCCAGCTGGAGACGCTCCTGGGGAAGGAGTGTCACCAGAGAGAAAACACGACCCAGCGAATCAGCTCCCGCTCGGGTTTTCCTCTCAAGGGCACCTTCGGTATCATGGGAAGCACACACGGCACACCTGCTCACGCTCCCGACACCTGGCTTGCAAAAGGCTTTTGCTGAAGTTTGGAGGAAGGCAGGAACCTGTTTTAGTTCCAGTATTAGGCCAAAGACGAAACAGCAGGAGACAAAACAGATTAGTATTAAACAAGATCTGTCAGAGCTTGACGGCAGCACTGAAATCACTGCTGTGCTTCTCCAGTTTGGTAGCAATTGTACATTCTTTATATCCAGTTTTCTCCCATGAAAGCTGATATTCCTGTCAGCAGTCTTCCCTTCCAGTGAATTGCTGCTTCTGGATTATTTGTAAGTTCACAGAGATCAGTATAATGCTGATTTTTTCAAGCACTCCTTGAAATTTTCTGCCAGTTTCTAAATCTCTCCTTTAAAATCTTTTAAAACACACACTTCTGCTTTTTTGTAGATCTCAACTGCATTCTGGACCCTGTAGATACTTAGATTTTAGCAGGAAGACGATGGCAATCAAGTCACAACCCTCCAAAAAAGTGTCCTTCAGTTTCCACATGTAATAGGAGGTAAAACAGCCCTGAAAAATGCAACAAGGCTGTAAAGCGCTTTCTTGAATAAACTGGTATCTCCACAAGTGAAATGAAAACAATTTATGCAATTAAAACTTTCCACAGAAGAAGAAGGTTTTTAAATTAGATCTGGCACTGGTCTTGATATAGGTAAGAAGTAATATGTTATCTCTTGTCTGTGAATCCTAAATAGCAGAGCAGCCTTCCCAATTGCTCCTGACTTCCCAATTCATTTATTGTAACTTCTTTTAACCTATCTGACAGAGCAAAAAACAGCACAAGGAAAAATATGGAAAAAATAATTAAGAGTAAGTACTCTGAAAACTACAAATGAAAATCTAGAAAAGAATACAGTATTTGAACAAACAAAATATCCCAGAAGAAACTCCTTTCAGGACAATCAGGCAAGGTAAAGCTCCATCCATTACATTTTTATCTTCTCTGGAAGCCTTTTCTTCCTGGTGAAAAATCATACCTGCTCAAGAAACAGAAGTCATTCCGGCCATCCATCTGTCTCCTAAAAGAGTCCGTGCTGGATGCAAAAAATCTGATAGAAATGTCCAGTGCAGGTTGGTTTGGCATATGGTTACACTCTTGCTTTCCAGAATGAACAGTCAGACCCACCTTGCTTTTCTTTTTCCTCTCTTCCTGGAATATCGTTATCGACAATTGCAGCTATCTAAACAGCACCAGGTGCTATTTGCATTTGAATAGGAAACTTGAGCAACAGCTCTAGCGGGCAGTATTAAAACCCTAACATCTCTTCCACTTATATAGTGGGGAGAAATTACATGTTATTGCTAGGAAACAGAGAGTTCTAATAGGCTTATGGCAAACAAAAAATGCAGCACTTGAGGTTAAACTCTTGAGACTAAAGCAGATTCTGATCGTGCTTAACCCTTGCAGGATGAAGAGATATTTTTCCCTTGAAACGCACCTATAGTACATTCTTTCCTTGTTTTTCTTCAAAGGCGAATTTTTTCCAATGAATTCATTAATTCCTGCAGTAGAAAGTCTTCAGATTCCAGCCCGGCTAACGAGAAGGTGGTGCTGCATGTCACCTGTAGAAAACGCCTACCTGCTCCTCCAAAGCCGGCTCAGGTTTTCTGAAGCCTTTAAACGCTGCTTCCTCCTCACCTCCATTGCCTTGCGGGGGGTTTGGGATCTTCCTGAAGAGCGAGTTCAGCGCTTTGGGCTGCTCCTGCCTCTCCCGGGCTCTCGGCGATGAGCAGCCGGAGGTGGGTCCCTTCCCACATCCCTCCCCCCCGCTGGCACCCGCGCCAGGGGCTCCCAGCAGGGGTTGGCATTACCTTGGAACAGCCAGGTAGGCGCAGGGGAGGGAGCAGGTGGTGGAACAGCAAACATCCCCGTGTTAATGAAAGACCGAATTAATTCTGCAATAAGGGCAGGAGGTGGAGAATGCAAATTGTCAAACGTACTCCACAGCTGCAGGTAGTCGAACCCTTCCTCTGATTTAGCCAACAGGCATTTCCATTTAGAAGGAATTATGGACCAGAACTACCTTTTTTTTTTTCTTCTTAGAGAGAGGTTACAATTATTTAACAGAACTACATCTGCATATTATTGTATAATTAGTCCAGTAATTCTCATACCTATTCATAACAAAGGGCTTACAATTTTGGCATGTTCTAACTAGCAATTGCAAGAACTAACAACTGATTTGTGACGTTGGCTGATGCATCTCTTTAAATAGAATGTTTTTCAGTTGTTTCAAGCTAATGAAGCCGAGCTGCTTGCAAATCCCTATGATCCTGCATTTTACCTCCCTGTTAACAGCCTGTGCTGTACTCTGAATCAGCACACAAAATTATAACTATCAAGCCAGGTAAACTAAATATTTTGAATTAAACTGGCCGAAGCAAACACATCAACCCAGGCACAACTGCAGCCTGCTCACACCAGAGTAGCTGAAGGGAAAGGGCAAGCAGAGCTGCCCTCCACCACCTCCCCAGGCCACACTACACACTCCTCCCAGCCCCTCCATACAGAGCCTTCCCCTCTGCTGGGGTTTTTTGGGTGCTGAAGTGATGAATAATCTACCAAAAGACAATAAAACCCACGTAGAATATTCCTATTTCCCTTCCTCAGGGATCAGGAATGCAGCCCCCTCCACGACACAGCTGTGAGAGCCTACCTCTAAAGCAGGAATTTTTGGAGAAGCGGTGCAACCAAGCAGTCAGGAGAAAGAGCAGAGCCAGCAGAAGGACAGGTGAGCTGCAGAAAACTGTTAACTTGTTAAGGTAAGTAGCTCTAATTGCAGTTGTTGGGATTTATATGCCGGTGGTTAATAGAGGTGAACGGAAAATTCCTGAATTGAGCAAACCAGCTCTCCTAGCACAGCAAAATCCTGCTCACTCCCAAGATAAATTCATTCTCACTCCACCCCCAGGAATGTCTTGCTGCTATCTGACAGGGATAGGATCTTCTGACAGACAGGGAAGTGAGGTATGTGCAGCTCCTTGGGAAGCGCTCCCTTCCTGCCACCAGCTCCAGGAACACAAAGGCCTTTTCTGTGATTTGCCTCTCCTGCATTAATGAATCCGGGAAGATCACAGCTGTCTTCAGAGAAGGAAACATAAAACCCCTTTCAGAGCACTTGGAATGGCATTTGGCAGTCTTCAAGATAAGTTTACATGTCTTTTTCCCCCGGTGGGAATGAATAATAATAGTATCAGCTCTTCTTGTAATTCTGAATCCACAGGAAGGGCTCTTTCAGACACATCCAGCATGTGAAAACCACCTGGTTACAAGTCAAACTCTGTGGATCACACACACAGTTCTATTCTCTCCTCACCCACAGAGGGCTTGCCAACCATCAGAGAGCAGCAAAAACTGGAACTCTGTTCCAGTTTTAGATGTGTTTCTGGATTCCACGTGATCCTGGAATGCAAAGTCACCATGGCTCACAGGAATGACCTGCACCATTCCAGAAATGCAATTTTCCAGGCTCTGACTGATCAGCAATTGCTTCTCCAAGATTTATTTTTATTATTTAAAATGTCAAATTAGCATGGCCTATTTTTTTTCCCAAAAGAAGTGGGTGTATGCACCTGTGTTTCTCCTAAAATAATTCCCCAAATGTGTGGAAAAATCTGGGCTTGATGTGCTTTAGCACATATAGTTACAGAGGCAAATCCTCCCAATTAGCTTGCTCCTGGTTTGAAAGCAGGTAGAACTGTAAACTCATTTCTGCAGATTAAAGCCAGCAAAGCCATCCCACTGGAGAGAGGCAATGTGCTCTCCCAGTGTTGGCAGAGGTCAGCGTGGCTGGAATTGCTGAGGCATTCCTGACACACCGGTGATGCACTCCCCCTCAATGGAACTATACAGCCCAACATAAGGAAGAGCTGAGGACTTGAGAATCTTCATTTTATGGTGCCAAATACCCAAATTCCTCTCTCCCAGCCTCCCTGAATCTGCTGCATGCCACACAAAAAGCTACTCGTGCTTCCAAGCAACAACTGCATAAGGATTTTCTTCCACAGTGTTCCTATAGATGGTGTTTAAAGAAAGAAAGTAAAACTCTTTATCAGCCACACCCTGAAACTCCAAAGGGGGAAGAGCAGTCCAGCCAATCACTGCCCAGCCTCCTGGAGCTCACTCCCTGGATATCTCTGAGCTCATTCTCAGCTAATTCTGTTCTGTTCCTCACTGAGCTGGTTATTAGCACTTGAAATCTTAAGGGTTTGGGTCAAGTTTCCTCTTAATTTCAGGTTTTACATAACTTAGAACTACAGCTAAATAAGGCATGCCCAAAATAAATCTGCCTCTTTTGATTTCTAAAACCACACAAACATGAACAAGATTAAACAGCAGCATAGCTGGGGCACCAGCCTACAGGTACGTGCTCATTATTCAGCTCAGTCTATTCCAGATTATTTTGAAGCTTTTAAAATGAATTCATTAACCTCTTTTGATTTTTAATTTATTAGGGTCACATTTTTACTTTATGTTTTCATACATCTTTCCTATCCTGCCACTATTACCTTTTCTAAGGGCAACAGAAGTAATTTCCTCTCTCCAGGTAGGCTTCCTTCAGATGTGAATTGTCTGCCAGAAATATTTTGTTTCACGAAATTCCTTCTTGCCTGCTGAGAATCTGGGTTAGAGCTGCATTGACTTTTTGCTTGTTCATGTTTTTCTAGTGGCAAAGGCAGCACAGGACTCCAAATGAACTATCAGTGCATTTTATTGCTTAGCCCCACAAAGAGCTATGGTGTGACAGAGGAACAAGGAAAGAACCAGACATCCCTGAGCCAGTATTGATATCAAGTAAAGGAATACTGATTCTTAGTGTGAGTTTTTGAAAATTCCAACTTTTGGCTGTTGAAAAAACAGATTTTACAGGATATTTGGGGCATACATTTACCTTATATAACCAATTGAGCTGAGCATATTTCCTCTTTCCCCATCCTTTTGTTTTGGCAAAATAGGGTATTTATTTTTCCTGTTTGGAAAAGCAAGGGGTGGTTCCAATGAGCTCTCTAACAGGCAAACTCTCCTCCAGCCTACTGCCCTCTGAGCGGACCAGGCTAGTTTGCAGTAGTGAAAACACTATAGAAACCATGCAGAAGGAACAGGCAGAATTTCCTGATCTGCCTTGGAGCATAATTTCCTGAAAAACAGCAGGCTTCTGCCACCTGTCTCCTGTGTCACCCCTTCTCTTTGGGGACCCTTTTTTATCTACGTCCAGTTCCGTGACAGCAGACATCCATAAACAACTCAAAACCCCAACTCAGAGAAGTGGTGACAGCTCCAGAGCAGGGCCAGGTACCAGAGACTTTCTGTGGGAAACCAAGAAATCCCTCTTGTTGCTTTGGATGGGCTGAGACCCGGGCAGGGGGCTCAGAGAACTTGGCACAGAGCCCAAGACCCCTCTGCCCTCGATCTCGAGCCATGGAAACAGTTACCAACTTTAGGTGAGGAGTTACAAACCAGGGAAAGTAGAATAAAATGAGTAGCTTATCACTGAGTAGAGAAATGGAATGCTAAGATTTATATGAGAAGGGTACGGGGGGGGTCAAGAAGTGTACAGGGGGGTCAAGATGGAGGAATCTGGGTGTGCACTGCCCTCCTTCCTTCTTCTTCATGGTCTCCATCTTCTTGGTGATGGTGGCACTTTGGGATTGGTTTAGAGTAGAAACTGACTGTCTAACATAAGGTGATAGGTATTGGGAGTTAACTAAATAATGTCTGTGTAGTTTATAGTATAAAAAGGCAACACAGCCCCGGGGGTGGGCAGTGTGCCTTGAGCTGACCTGCTGAGAGCATCTGGGCTGGGCAGGAGAACATGTTAGAGATAAGAGAAAATAACCTTGAAAACGAAAGCAAAGCAGCTCTGACTCTTTCTTGGATCATCTGGCTGTGAAAAAAGGACTCTCTGGAACATCCCAGGCCAGGGGAAAACCGAGAACTTTCCTGTACCTGCCCCACAGCCATGGCCAGAGTCTCCTAAACCTGTGCTCTCAGAGCCAAATCACTACCCCTCAATAGCTGAATAGGCAAACATTAACAACCTGTTTGCCATTACAAGTGTCTCTGATATTCCCTGGGGCTACTAATCCAAGAACTGAATAATACTTGTATGGCATTTAGACCACACAAATGGCATTTAGAGCTAAATTCCATAATAAACTCAACACTGCCTGTGAAATGTATTTTAAACTTGTTGCATTTATTGCTTCACTTGGTATTGAAAAGAAAAAAAAATGGGTCAAGCATATTATCCAAGAAAATTAGCATAAGAGTTGTATAGGGAAGCTTTGCACTTACAAGGATTTAGATGGATTTCTGGCCTGGTTTCAGTACAGGTTGATTCAGGGATTTCACCCAAACAGCCTGCTGTCTTTTGATTTACAGCAGATGATCAGCAAACAAAAGACACTAATTAACATTAATCAGCACGTTAAATAGCAACATCTGTCACACGAAGAGACTCACACAGGGCCCAGGATTCCAGCCTTCTCATTCTAAACCCACATTTGACTTTCTTTCTCAAGGTATCTCTCCATATTTTTCACTCCCTTCCTGAAGAGGGGTTAATGGTCATTACCTACGTCCCTAAGGAAGAGCAATAAAGGTAAAAATAATGGAAAATGCAAAACTCTAAGCTGTATTTTACTGATGTTGTCTGTCAAGTGCTGAACCAGCCATGCTGCATGGGGAGAATGCAGTGATATGTTTATCTAGATGACCTGAAGTGCCCTGCTTCAGGTCAGATTTTAGTATCTTTACTGACTATCACTTTGCACCTGATCTTCAGTCTGGGACAAGAAAAAAAAGGGGAAAGAAGGAAAGGCTGGTGAGCCAGATGCCATGAGAAATTCTTGTAGCTAAGTAACAGGAAGAAAATGGCAAGACCCCAGCACATCCTCTGCTCATCAATCCCACAGGAGCTGGCCATGCACAAACTCATCTTGGCTGTGCTGGTACCTCACTGACACCCTGACAGGAGCCCTAAGGGAAAGCTGAGACATTTCTATATGGAAACAGCACAATGGTAATGGCATATTCCCAAAACAAAAAAATAAATCTGCCCTATGATTGCTTGAAAGATGAGATAATGAGTAATTAAGAGTGAAGTGATGTAGGTGAGCAGGAAATGGCACATGGTGTCAGCCATGCTGGGCTAAACCAGTCAGACCAGTCCAGGCACCTTCCCTGAGGTTCAGCAGTCAGTGTGACTGTGAGACACAGTCTAGACTGAGGCATGCCCCATGACTCTGAAATGAGATCATTTCATGCATTTTGCATTAAAAGTACAAACTGCTGACACCTGCCAGGAGGCTGGCATGTCCCTCAGTGCTGGAGTTAAAAATCAAGGCATTAACTTGGAGGTCACAGGACTGAGTGCAGCCCAAAAAAGTCCAGTGAACAGCACTTGCTGGTAGATGTTGATACCAAAGGTAGCAAACATCCAGCTGATGCAGAGAAGGCATTTGACCTGAGACCTGTTTGCTAGGAAAGGCAGAAAGCAGCTAAGCCTCTGTACTCCCCTGGCAATTGTTGAACAGGTCAGCTCCAGGGGAGAAAGGAAGATCAGGACCATGCAAGCTGATCAGCTGTATAAGACTACCAGTAGTATCCACTAATCTAAACTCCACATAATCCTCTGCTCCTAAATCCCTATTCATCATCATCCAGTACAGTGAAAGGAAAATTCTATTCTCACAAGATGATTTGGGAGACAAACTATTCCACTACTTAACTGTGCTGATCTAGTCTCCCACTGGGAAAATCTACATCTACATTTAATGCTTCAGCATAACACAATGAGAAAAGCTTCTGTATTTACATGTGATTTAAAGATTACCCTGTCTTGATTTGACTGTTAATAAGCTTATTTTAAGAGCTCAAATGGTATGTATAGAGGGGCAGAGAAGGCAAATGCTGCCACCAGTTATCAAAGAGCTCTGTGTGACAATCAGATATTTCTTCAGAAACCAGAGATACATCCATATATTTTTCTACCCTCCCCATCTGTCTTATTCCAAGCTTGTCTTTTATTTAAAATCTTGGCTATAGGTCTTGTAGTACTTACTACTATGATACCTACTCAACTAAAATAAATGAGACATTCCCTAAAAAAATACCAACATAAGGGATTGCTCCAGCCCAGCACAGATGTCCACAGGGCAAGAGGACATTCTCTCCTTGTGTCCACATGCTCAGGCTGGGCACAAAGTGCTGCTTAAGCTGAGGTCAAGTGCAAGGGCTGAGCTCCCTTAGAAGCTTCCTCACTCCCAGTGCTCCTGTTGACTCCTCTCAATGTCCAGCTACAGGCCTATATTTAGATACAAAATTGAGCCATAATTTCTGATCTGTACTTAATTTTTTAATACGTCTTGCATGTAGAGGAAATGTTTGTGCAAAATTTGTTTTGCAAGAAATGCAAGGGAAGTGCTGGCAATGAATGAGAGCTAGTTTTTGCTTGATCTAAAGGAAGAAAATCTCATTAAACAAAGAAGAACAAATGATGCAATAAAATTTACAATGATTTGCAAAAAAAGTTTTTAAAAAGAGGCTTCTATCACCATCAAATTCCTTAATGTATTTCAAAGGACATATTTTATATGATCACCATCATTACTATCTCAATTTGGAAAGTCAATGAAGCAAAATAAACCAGCTCACATGAAAAAGAAAAGCTATGTTGCTATACAGTGAATTTCCTATGTCATGTAAGTCCAAGTACCTACATAATGGTTTGAAAGGTTATAGGTGTCCTTCTCTCATTTGTGACAGAACAACTGTTTCCAATTACTCTATCACAGAATCACAGAACGGTTTGGAAAGGACGTTTAAAGATCATCTTGTCCAGCCCTGTTGCAATGAGCAGGGGCATCTTTAAAAATAATTACTCTTTGAAAGCAGTGAAGGATTTGATCACCTCTCTCAGACACAGAATTGTAGATGAAAAATATATTGCAGTTGTTTCTTGGAATGCCACACAGTATCTTTCTTCTGTATGTATTTCTCACTGCAGAACCTTCCCAGAGAAATACACATGGACTTAGTAACACTCCTGGCACTGGAAGAGTTGCCTGGGGACTGGCAACTGATTTATCAGAACATTAACTGGACACTCCCAGCTTTAAGGAGAGTGAAATACATGAGTCCCACTGGTGACACTTGTGATAGAGCATATGCCTGGCACTGCTCCGTACTGACAGGAGGGGGAAGGTATCTCATGGAGAAAACTAAAATCCAAAGGGTAATTTTCTTGATGCTAGTTAGAACTATGAAATTGAGAAAGACCAGAAACAAGTCTGAGTCATTTTTCTTCTCTCTCCTAATTAAATGTAACAGCAGCAAGAGAAATAGCCCACTCTGAGCTGGAGATGGAATGCCCTGACTTGGTCTCCAGGTGCCTTTGGCCATCCCTTATCAGCAGTGCATGGCAAAGCATCCAGGATATTTTGTTGGGCAATACTATGATTTCTTTTTTTCTTTTAATTTTTTTTTCATTTTTCCAGTAAGAATGTACAACTGGTGCTCTGTTTATCAGTATTGTTTACATTCCTGTGCTCTTCTTGAATCTTTCAGAGTTCCAGGACTTCAGGGTATAGAGAGCTTGGCTGGGCCCACTACCACCCAAGAGAGAAGAGTCTGCAGCAGTGATCAGCACAGCCACGGGGCAGCTGTGTCTCCTGCAATGCCCCTGTTAGCTCAGGTTTACTTTGCCCTTTTTCAGCACTGCAGACCACCCCACATTTTGCCAGAGCTCTGAAAGTTCAAGAGAGACAGCTGAGTCTGCCAGGTGGGAAGAGCCAGAATAGGAAATGCAGAGATTCTCATTTGTCTGCTTCTGGGTGTAATTCAAGATGTTAAATACCATCTCTTATTCCCTAATTTTCTGACATCTCGTATGAAAGAGCCTATTCTTCCTGTCTTCAACAAAGGAAATTAAGATGTGTCGACTCATCTTTTCAAATGTACCTGAAAAACCCTCTCAGGGCAGTAGAAGTTATTCCTGGGCATTCAGGCTGGTACCAAGTCTCCTGGGCTTTGTTCACACCTCAGCTGAGAGAATACATGAGGTAACTTCCCCACCTGCTCAGCTCTGGGTGAACAATGGCACCAAAACCCACACCTGATACAAACAGCACAGCTTGGCTTGTGAAATCTCAGATGTATTAAAAAACTACATGGAGCTGCTGCTCAGCAAAGGCTTTATAATCAGCACCCCTCTGGGTGTAAAAAGTGGATACCACAGTGACAGACATGTCATAAATGACAAGACCAAGAGTCTGTTTTAAAAAAAGGAGAATACATCATGAGCATACCAAGCCACTCAGATATAATTTAGCTTTCCAAATGGGTAATTGAATGCTTAAAGTAAATAAGAAGAAAATTCAATCTGGAGTTGAAATATCACCTTCCTCATCTCACTTCAGCTTAAAAAAATTACATCTGGCCTTGTCCTGTTTTGCAGGACTTTATGTACAAACCCAAGTATTCATGTCCTCCTCTCTGTTCTTCTCCAGAGAGTCAGGTAATAGCTGGATCATGAAAGCTGAAAAAATATTTTTTAGCAAAAAAAATTCCACAATGAAAACTACAGCAGTTAGACAGAGAAGCTGTCAGTTAATGCAGCTAAAGGCTGTAAAGAGAGGCCCAAAAGACAACATCTGTTGAAGAAGTACAGTCCAGAGACTCAGCTCATTAATGCTGGCTCTGCTTCCTGAAACAAAAAAGGAAATAGGGGGAAAAACCAGTTTGGTCCCCGTTTGTTCCAAATAAATCTCTGAAAGATTCACTCCCTTCTTTCTCAAGCTGCAGTATTGTGCAGGAGGTGCAAAACACTGGAGCTTCTGAGAGGCTCTGCATTGTCACTGAAGTTTTTACTCAGGAGTGTGGCAGTGCTTTCACCAAAGAAAGGCAAACAGCACAAACACAGCCAGGCTAAGGTGCAGTATTCCTGCTTAATGCTTTCCTGGTAGTGAAAAGCAACTCATATCAGTGCTACTGATTCTCTGCTTGCCAAGGAGCTTCTCTGGGCAATGCAGGATGTAACAGAGCACATCAACCACTTCCAGCTTCTCTTTGGGGAGTGCATCTGGAACAAATGGCACAGCCACATCTTCATTACACCTCTGCTCTCCTCCACTACCCACGTGTAGCCACTATAAATGCTCTGACAGTTTATCTGTGCATGCACACTCCAGCAGCAGCCTGCTCCTGCCCTGGATACAATTTCAGACAAAGCTGTGCCCTGGCCGGGCTCCCAACCCCGCCCTACAAAAATGCAGTTGGTCCTGCAGAACTGCCTGTACAGCAGGGCTATTCCCTGCACTGCTGGGCAGGGAAGGATAACCATCTCCTCACTCTGGCAGAGCTGGTTAGGCTACATGAAGCCTGCAATGTGGATACTGCTGAAATTATAGCAACCAGAAATAAATTAAGCAGAAAAATGGCTTAAAGCCATCTTTGTTCTGACTCTTTTTATTTCCATCAAGGACTGTTGTGACCAAACACTGGGTAAGCAATTCATGGCCAGCTATGCCTTTAAAACACACTTCCATTACACTCCTGGATGCCACTCCAGCTCAACAAATATCCTGAGAAGTTTGTTCAGCTGATGAACAGGAAAAGCAGGGCAGAGGATGGTGCTGGACAAGCAGCTATGCAAGTCAAGGCACCTTGGTGCAACCTGGAGCCTTGTGGCTCTGCTTCTGTGGTAGGGAAGAGATCTGTTTAGCTATTTAAATAAGATGCATAAATAAATAAATAAGAATTGGAGTGAGCTGAAAACAAGCACCCAGACCCTGGCCGTTTCAGTATCTTGCAGGTCGCTTAGCAACAGGCTAGCTGCTGCAGGGTAAAAGAGCATGAAATCAGCATCTTTTCAGCTCAAGACAAATTGAATGGAGATGTGGGGAGGTGGCCTTTTCCTGGCAGCAGTGAGGAAAGAAGTAACTGGTGAATCTGATCCTGTGGGCATCCTTTTGGAGGGGTTCCTGAATGCAGGGATTGTTAATTAACGTGGCTGAGAGGCTGTGTCCTGCCAGAAACAGATAAATTCCAGAGCACGCCTGGGAAACCAATAATTCAGTCTTGATTAAAATGACGTCTGCTGCAGTCACCTCCTGGGTTAATTACTTATTAACCATCTTAAATAGCTCAAACCCAATTCTTTCAGACTCTCCTGGCTATAATAGTGCCAGCTGACCATACAGCATGTTTTCAGTAGCAGTTACCTAAAACATTTCCCCAGCATTGCATGTTCAGGCTTTAATCACCATGCCATCTCTGCATTCACTAAAGGAATGTGCACCGTGTGATTCTTTAAGTAACTGAACCTCAGCAATACAAATCTACTTATTCTGGCCAGGTAATTCCTCTCCAGCCTTCTGGAACAACCTCATGTGGACAAGAAGAGGATCATGATATAGACAGCAGCTGTTAGAGAGAACTGAGCTATGAGAGCAGCAAGAACATGTGGACATTTCACAGAGGACCTAAATGTGAGTTCTGAATAAAAGATTTCTCTAGGTCACCTAATCTGGGGCTGGAGTGTATCAGTGGATTGTTTTCCACTGCTAAATGCAGCTGGATCCTGGCAGCAAGACACAAGCAGGGACCTGTGTGGCACATGATCCACTGAGGGTGGTGTGGGATGGGTCAGCAGAAGGGCTGAGCAGCTTGTCCAGGAATCCAACAGGAGGAGCAAAGGAAAAACACAGTGGCCTTGCTCCCTGCTTTATACACACACAGTGCAGTGATAACTCATTTCACTCCTTATTTACAGATAATTTGTACTTGTGTGACACTTAAGCAACAGAGGAAATCTTCTGGGGGCTACCAGTGAACCAAACTGACTTGGAGCAAGGAAACTTCTCACCTGCCCCATCACAGCACTTCATGTTGCCTGTGATGGGGTGGAGGGTTTAGAAGCCATGCCCAGTTCCATAGGCAGGAAATTGCACAGTATAGAGCAGGATGGCTGCTTTCAATCCTTACAACTTAAAAAATGACTTCTGTGTCTTTGGGAGCTGCACACAGAGTGCATTTGGCAAAGTTTTGTTTCTCTCTTTGTCTGGAGTTGAAAGGAAGGCGACTGTGGCTCAGTGAGTGAACACTTAGATGAGATACCCTCCATTTCCTTAAAGAGCCTATTAAGTGACTCATCAAAGAGGTAACAACCAGTCTCAGAAGGGAGAGACACACAGAGATAACTGACTGCACTGAGATATTCCTAGTGCACACAAAACAACCCCTATGCTACAAGAGATAATTGGGAATAATGTGATTCTGGTGCTAGAGAAGTACATAGATAGAAAATACCTTGTCACTTTTCCTTTTTGCAGGCTGGAGTTGTCTGTGCCTAAGCTCATAGCTCCAGCTTTTCCTCCTCTGATGGAGGGATGACAAAATCCTGCTGTGACACATCCCTCTCTGGGGTATTTGCAGAGTCAAGCACCTGGTGGAACTGTTCATGCTCACTGAGCCTGAGCAAAATCCATGATTGAAGGAGGAGAGTCTTGGTTTAGGTCACAAGAACCAAAGACCATATCAAAATTCAAACGGAATTTTATTCTCTGCTTTCCTAAACGAGTCCCCCTGCAGGTGTGCATGCCAGGATTTAATCTCTCCAAGGAGATTAAAAAGTACTGCTATATTAACACAAATACACCAGGAATACAGCAACCAGCTCACAATACTCTTCACCACACAGGATTTTATTTACAAGGTTAACTATGATCCACTGTTGCACATTTTCCAGAATCTTGTGTTCTGATTGTGTATTAAGAGTGGAGCAAGGGAAGCAGGAAGAGCAAATAGCATCAATAATGCTTAGGAGACTGAAAGAGATGTACTAAAACACATGCCTACTTCTCCTGAAATGTCACTTTATGTCAACTGCCATGGTTTCCAGACTGTCAGAATTGAATTATATTGTAATTACATCCTATTTGGACAAGGTCACAAGAATAAAAGCCTTAGTACTGTCCTCCATTACAGGTGCTGTATGCTCTTACACTCCTGGAGCAGACAGGCCTCCTTTTCTAATGGCCACAAATTTGCCTTCAGCATAAAATGCTGGTTTAAGTCCATTAGTGCAAGGTGAGGCACATAAAAATATTAAGAGCCATCATCAGTGATGTTTCTGAGAAGTGTCCCAGAGCACAGATGTCTATATTCTCTTCCTAATCCTTACAGTTCACTTTATATCATAACAGCAACAAAAAGGACACAAATACAAAACCCAGACCCATGTAACCTTACAACAGGTGCTTGTTTTACTTGAGCCCTCATCAGTGAGTAGAGGTGTGTGAAACCCCTTACATCAGGGACTTGAACATTTCTCAGGTTTTTTTACCTTTCCAGCAGTTTTTCCCCAAATTCCTCTGACAGTGTATAATCTTGTGTAATATTCCTGCATGGTGGATCAAAGGTTGAAAATCCACAAGTCATACAGGTAAACAGTTCTGTTGTTTAAACAGGGACCCTGCAAACACTGTGAGGCAAAGTTGTTCTGCCAGAAAGGATCATTACTGACATTTTGTGGATATCACAATAAAGAAAGACTAAAGGAAAACAGAGACTCTTGGCTGTTCCCAGGGCAGCCTGGGCTCCCAACAAGCCCCTGTGCTGGATCTGTGTGCTGCTCCTTCCCATTAGAGACTCAGCCACCAGAGGAGATGCTGCTTGATGGAGAGAGAGAGATGGATGAGAGCAGTGAAACATGGGATGGGCTCTGGCACAGCCCACAACCAGCCCTGCTCCCAATTCCCCTCAGCAATTACTGCTGCACCTGGGATGAGCATTCACTGCAGGGGTGGAGGTTTTCCAGGGTCACCAAGTGCAGGCAGCACCTTCTTCCCCTTTCTACCCTCAGCCCTGACCAAAGTGTTTTTATCAATTCTTGAAGCACCTGGATTTGGCTGGAGAAGATGGCTCTGATGCATATTGGGACAAAAGGGAAAAACATATGGCTAAACCAGATCCCCCTCAGCTACAGTCATTGCCTTTGCAGAACCCCTTGTCAGAATTCTGGGAGACACAAACTGTGCTGAGGAAAATGCTCCTTTCCCACCACATGTCCTTCCTCCTGCAAAAGGAACATGCCCTGCTTCACACTGTGCTTAGAAAAGGGAAAAACTAAGCAAGTTCTCTTGAAGGAAGTTCATTACAACACAAACCTACATTTCTTTTTGCATTACAAGAAAAACAAGGGCCAAATTTGCCTCAGAGCTTCCTGCTGCTAGTTAAAGCAACGGGATTTGTGTCCCTACAGGCTTACCTGAGTATGATGGTCTGGACAAGCAGCTGGAATGAAGACAACTGTGCTGGGATCTCTATTGTCTGGCATGAAAATACAGCTCCTTTCAGTGAGAGAAATCTCTTTCACCACTGCCTCATGAGGAAAGACATCACACTTACTGTTTTCAGGACTATTTCACATTTGAAAGTATCGCAGTGATGACAAGGTGATTGAATTTTTTCCTTATTTCTGACAGGTCTGGTAGATTGCACAATCATCAAAAGGAACAGCCTGACAATAAAGTTTTTGTGTGTCATCGACAGTGGGAGAAGAAATGAGCCCGAGGTAAGGAAAGCAGGTTCTCAGATGCTAAAGCATTATTCAATCCAGCTGCTTGCAACAGGAGCCTTGGGGCACACAGGAGCAAGTGGAACATGGCATCCTCATCAGGCAGGTAGGAAGCAAAGCCCTGATCCCTTCTCCAGCTCTTCCCAGTGCTCTTGAAATAGAATCACTATTCCTGCTGTGCAAAGAGGGAGCATCCTGGGTGGCACAGTCAGGTGCCTTACTCAGACTGCCATCAGATTGTTCCTCCCAAGGATGCACAGTAAGGGCATTGATCTTGTGCTCTGAGCTATGGGTTAACCAAAGGATTTCTGAGATTAAAAAGGAGCTGCTCAGACAGCTGCTTGACTCTGTGAAGAACATCAGCTACAGTTTGACTGTTTCCCCCCAGAGGTCGATGCATTAAGCTCTGAGCATCTTCAAGTTATGTCAGCCCCAGTGTGTGTGTCAGTGAACACACACCTGTATTTCTTACACAGGTAAGGAGTGAGGAGCCCTCCAGGCTGATGCCATAACAGCTGCACCTGGACTGCTGAAGCTGAAGATTCTGCAGCTCTGTTGTCACAGTAACTGAGTGATTTAAGCTGACACTGGCCCCTGAGCCATGTGTGCACACTTAATTTATGCCTATACTTCCATATTTAAGAGATTATTTATTAACACAGAATCACAATATTATTTGGGTTGGAAGGGACCTCAAAGCCCATCTTGTTTCAATCCCTGCCATGGGCAGGGACACCTTCCACTAGCCCAGGTTGCTCCAAGCCCCATCCAGCCTGGCCTTGGACACTTCCAGGGATCCAGGGGCAGCCACAGCTTCTCTGGGCACCCTGTGCCAAGGCCTCACCACCCTCACATGGAAGAATTCCTTCCCAATATCCCATCTAAATCTACTCTCAGTTCAAAGCCACTGCCTCGTCCTGTCACTCCATGCCCTTGTAAACAGCTCCCCTCTGGATTTCTGCATCTATTCTAATTATTATGCTGATTAATAACTTGGAGATAAGATTTTCAGTTTTTTCATGGCTTTTGACTAACTTGCAGATTTAAATTTTGGTTAAAAATTACTGTCCAGGAAATTGCATTAATTAATTAAGCAAAGGAAGCTGAAAGAATACCAGACAGCTAGGGCAACACAATGAGGTCTGATTTTCATCTGCTGCCTGAACAACTGGATAGAACAAGGAGGTACCAGCCAGATGTAATCTACCTATGCCCAAACAAAAGCAAATTTAACAATATACACAATGTAACACCCATGTTTACCATACTACTCAATCTCCACAAGAGAAACAAGGCTACAATTTGCTAAAAATAAAAGCAATTAACTGTAGGAAACCAGTGAATCCTGAAACAAAGCCATCAGAAGACCCTAAAAATGTGAATATTGCCCTTATAAAGCACCCAGCTACAGTCCTGCTCCAGTAGCTACACACTGCTCAGAGAACAGCCAAGTAACTATTTGCTGAATTTAATTTCCAATGCTGTCAATAATGCCAAAAACAATGGCCGGGGTTTTTAATGGTAAGTTTTTAATAAGACTTCAGCTCTAAAAGCTGCTGTCCCTGCAGAGCTCTGCATTCATGAAATGCAGTCACTGTCTCCTATACTTAGTTTTGTTTGTCCCCTCATTTTCAAAGCAGAGAAATAAATCCAAGTGCAGGTGCCTGAGAAATCAAACACCAGCAAAAATACATGAAGACAGTACCCCCAGTGCCTCTTCTGTTTATTTGCAAAAGCCCTGGGGGAAATAAGGGAAAATTGTTAGGCTTTACCTTTTCTTTTCCTTCTCCTCCCAATTATTTTTACAGGTTTAGCTCTAGGTCTCAGTGCTTCAGAATTTGTCACCTCCTTTAATTTGTCAAAAAACAAAAAGAACCCAGTGTCCCATCCCAACTGTTCTCTGTGCTACACTGAGAGTGAATTGCTGCTTTTCCCCCTGGGTCACTGTGTGCATTAGCCATTAGCTCTGGATTATTGGAGCTTTCTGCAACAGAAAATCACAGAATGGAATCACAGAATGGCTTGGGAGAGATCTTAAATCTCATCTTGTTCCACCCCTCTGCCACAGGCAGGGACATCTTCCACTGGCCCAGGCTGCTCCAAGCCTTGTCCAGCCTGGCCTTGGACACTTCCAGGGATGGGGCAGCCACAGCTTCTCTGGGCAACCACACCAAACCCCACCCCTGGCTTGTTTCCAAAAACTTCTTTTTTTTTGTATTCTGTAACATCTGCAGGAATAAAATAACCACAGCATTTCTGAGAAGGACACATACCATAATGGCTGAGCAAAAAAGACAAAAGGCAGCTTGATTTTTTTTCTCTAAATGCAATCACTTCCCAATGCATGTATTCTAAGACTTCTAGACATAAGAAATAAAAGATAATTCTCTGTGGGTGCCCTGAACTCAGACAACTCAGCAGACAACAGAGCTTCTTCCTTTGCTGTTCAGAGGTGAGAATTCAAAGTTTCTCAGGTCACAGGCGTTGAGTTCTAAAAAAATAAAGATATAATATTTTTCAGGGTCATAGACAACACCAGAACTTTTGCTGGCAAGGGTCGTGCCTTGGCCCCAGTGTCTTTTGCATATTAAAAAATACATTTCCTCAGAATTAGTATGGTGATTGCTGCCAAGCTGCTACCTGCTCCCTCAGACCTGACTGCCTGAAAGATATCCAAGAGAAGCACAGAGGAGTTTCCTCCTCCAGGGAGATTTTGCCATCTTAAGTCTCAAGAGTTTTGTTGATGTTTAAGTCAGTATCAAGGCACACTTCTTTGCCAGCATAAACATGGGGTGCAGAGCTTGTTTCCAGGCATTTTTGCATCTGTAATTTTACCTACACCTCTTTCTCCACAAAATGTGAAATCCTGTGGGTTTGTTCCTTTTAATGATGGTTGTAAGTGCTGATGCTGGGATACCTTTCTTCCTCTACAGCCTCTTTTGCATCACAGAAGTGTCTTTAAAAAGGACACGATCTTACTGGGAGAATAAGAGGTACTGCAAACCTGCCAGGCACCATCATCACAGGCTTTCTTCATAGTCAAACTCAAGGCATTCTTTGGGAAAATCAGTCACTGGGTTTGTTTCCTCCAAAGGAAGAGAGAGTTGAGACCTTCTTCTCTAAAAAACTGGTATGAGCATTGTGCTGTCCATAGGAACTCCAGACACTGCTACTGCTCAACATACAGACCACTGCAAGGAGAGAACCTTTTATGAGATATTTTAATGTGTCACCTCACAGGGGGTGAGTCAATGCTCCAGCCAACCTGCATTTGGGATTGGAGTTCAGCTTGGGAAAAAGGTTCACTTCCTCTTACTTCTAGAGCTGAGTTATTTTTAGACACATTCTGGCAAAGATGCCAGAAGACAGAGCTGTCAAACAGTGTGACTCCCTGCCATCTTCATCTCCAGCTCTCTGTACTATTTTCAGACCCAAGGATGGAAAGCAGCTGTTATTCATCCAGGGGAAGGCGCCAGATTCAAGGAGCTCAGGCCAGAAGCCCCTTCTGAGGAGCTCTCCTGCTCCCCCTTGGAACAGAAACATCTGCTGTCATGCTGAACAGCCCTGGCTCCTGATGGCACCACGGTGAACAAAACGGATTTAGGTGCTCTGCTGAACCATGGAGCAGCTTTCAGGTGCCCTCCTTACCTTGCTGAACAAAACCACTAAGAATTTGGGCAAAGTGATACAACTGCTGGGGACAGAGACAATAAATGTTTGTATCAATTTTTCCACCTCAAACTTTTACAGTTCTTTGATGACTCTTACCTGCAACACTGCTCTGGTCGATGCCACTGTTCACAAGTACATATGTCAACTAGTGAGTAATACAAAGAAACCAAAATATTTTTACTCAGTCAGATTTTACTCAGTATCTGGCCTGAGTCAGCCAGATACTCAGGCAGAACTGCTTTAAATTGTTAAAATGTGATTATACTTAATAATAATAAAATTCTATTCCTTTCCTGTTGATAAAGAATTAATGACACACCTGATGTCCCTTACAATACCAACTCAGTGCAAATGAAAAAAAAAAGCAACAAATCAACCAAACAAAACAAAATAACTGAACAGTTTTACTAATGCTTAAACACTATGAAAATATAGCCTCACTACTAGGCAACATGCCTGCTCACAGGAATATTAAATAAGTATTTTAAGTTAAAATAAATAAACATTTCAAGCTGAATCTGTTGTTTTAAATTAACATTCCTTTCTACAGTGTTAACACTTATTACCAAGATTACAATCACATTTAACATCCAGCTCCACTGCAGGCACTTTAATCAGATTTCCAGGTGCTGGCTCACTGCAGTGCCCTACACCACAAATCTGAGCAGAAAGAAGGAAGCTGGAGCTGCAAAGAGGACAGGAATTAAAAACCATGACCCTTGTCACCAGGACAAGTGGATCTGCACTTCAGAGATAGCAGCACAGACATAATAAGGGCAATTGATCATTGGCTTTTAATAAGAAATTGCATACAAGCATGGCAGGGTTTTCTATAGATCTAAACCAAATCCTTTTCAATTTGGTTTGGCCTTTTCTGAAGAAGTTGATAAATGAGCAATTTTTAACCTGTCCTTTATACTGGAAGGTTAAATAGATACAACACTGGTAGAACCAATGCTTGTGCAGTTTCAGGGCCTTTTTGCAGTGACCTCCTTTGCTTTTCTGTTGCATTTGTGTTGTCTTACCATGAGAGCAAGATCCCCAAGTATCTGGATAAGTACATACATAGAGAGATAAGCACAGAGAGAGAGAATGCTCTAGAGAGAAGAAAGAGAGCAAACCAGCTATTTTTAATCCTACCCATTGAAACTCACATAAATCAATATGTGAGTTAAACTATGCCTATAAAAAATCACATCCAGATAGAAGATCAGCAGAGGTGTGAAACAAGTCAGTCATCCACATCAGTAAGGTGTGAGCTTCAAATCACAACTCTCAATTGAAAACATTTAAATGGCAATATTATAAAGTAAACCTGCTTTAAATGTCACCAAGGAACAATTCTGAAATGAGAACAAGCTTAGCACAGCTCCTCCTACTGTAGCCCATTCTCCTTGACTCCAGTACTATCCATGGCCCTGGTGCCAGCTCCAGCTGTGGGTGCACCCAAGTGGGTGACAGCCTTGTCGGCACAGTGAGAGGTGACAACAATGTGTGTGTTTGCTTTGCATTGCAAAAGGTACTGGTTTTATTCAAGGCCATTTGCTGGTCTCATTGAAGGTACTGAGAGCAGCAAGCTCGTAATGCTGCTGGGGGGGGCAGTATTGTCCAGAAGGGAGATTTACATGATTGGGAAGAAACTTCTCCTAGAAGAAGTTCAGTATCTGAGAACTTTCCTGCTGCTGAGCATGGTGAAAGATGAGACCAGGAGTCACTGCAGAGCCAGGCAGCAGAAGTACAGATGCTGCCCCTCCATAGAACCTTCCCTGCAGGTTCCTGTGTATCTCATCCCACGTGTTCACCTCACCTTCCCTGGGCACAAGAGAAGGGGTGACATCCCACAGGTAATTCCAAGGATGCCCCCACCTATCCATCTGGTACACTCACCCTCATGGCATTTCCAGAGCTGCAGCACATTTGGAATTTCCAGAGCTAACACGTGCTGAATGTCAGCTCCGCTCCGTTTCCAAATGCCACGGGACAGTCATGGAGAAATGGGCACAACTCCCTGAATTCACTGCAAAACGACAATCCAGGGAATTTTCATATGGAGTAGATCTCCCAGGGAGACTTTCTCCTGTTCCACACCTCACCTGCCTGAAGCCAGGTGTAAGAACAGAGGTGATGGGACTCCTCTATTAAATTCCAAGGTCATTACAACTTCTTTGGGATGCACACGGATCTGTGCAAGAGAAACTGCAAGAAGATGCAAAAGGCAGCTGAGGCAGATGTTGTGAGCATGAAGAATTTGTCAGATATTTTCATAAAATAGCACCATGAGGATTAATCTTCATGCAATCTAGAAGAGGGTCTTCATTCACTCATTTATCTGAATGGGCTTCCAGCCACACAGAAAAACTTCTGAAAATTCTTGTAAAGACAAATGAGGAAAGTAAAAAAAGTAAAAGAAAAATCCCTTCCCCAAAAGCATAAGCATAAAAATCCTTCTATGATTACAAATCCAGCCTATATTATTTCTTAGGCCCTATTATTTCATAGTATGAATTAGTTCAAAATGCTCTTTAACAATGGAATATGACCCAACAAGCTCTGTAGGAAAACACTCCTGTTAATTCTAATTCCCCTGATGTTCCCAGTGATATACTAGTAAATTACTGAAATTCAGACTTAGTGAATAACCACCAAAAATAATTCTTAATTGAAAAATACATTCTCTAGCACATTCTACAAAGAAATTTCATTTAATAGCAGCTTTATTCTTTGTCTTTGAGGATCTACTCTTGAGAGATAGATACCAGCCCTTCTTTTTCCAAAAGCAGTCTGATAGAACTATTTCAAATACAGCAGTTTCAAAATTCAATGGTTACATCCTGAACTCAATTAAAAAGTTGTGAAATTCAGGAGAAAAAACACCAAGTAGTTTTAAATTTGCCTTCTGTAGGACTAGAAGTAGCTCAGCTAAAGCTCAAGAAAAACATAAGCAAGGAGAGATGGATTTTTATTACACGTTAAACTCCTGTTTTGTTTTGCAGTAATGTGGGAACAAAATTAAAAGAAACACTGGAAAAGATACAGCTCACTATGAAGCCTGGCCACAACACAGTTCTGTTTTTAGGTTTTTATGCCTCTGTAATTAGCTGAGAAATCTGAAGAAAATCCTCCATTCACTTACTGTGTGATACTTGCTCTAAAACCATCTATTGTTTACTCTACAAGTACTAATAGAGCCCACAAGCAGTGGAAAGACACACAGTGCCTCTTTCATACAGCACAAAAAAGCATTTTAAGGGTCTGGTGTGGCCTTTTTTTAACAGAGCAAGTTTTGCTGCATTCAACAAGACAGACTACTGCTCTTCATACAACCTCTGTGTTCCCTCTACCACTGATGATGATCAAGACTACAATCTCCTGTTTGAGCATGTCTGCTCCTGCAATTATTAGCACCTGTTGGTAAATAAATTCAATGATTATAACATCTAAGTATAGAATCATGGATTAGTTTAGGTTGGAAGTGATCTCTGGAGAAGATCTCGTCTAAATCACCCCTTTGAAGGAGGGTGACCACAGCAGCTCACTCAGGGCAATCTGTGTTTTGAGTGTCTACACAGATGGAGACTCCAGAACCACCTAGGCCAAGACGTTCCTGTCCCTCCTAGGAAGTACAAAGCACATATCCAAAAGCCATTTTATTGTCATCAGTTAAGAGGATCCCAGGACACACTGAGGACTCCACAGCCACTGCTCCTCATGCCCATCCCACACCAGACACCATGGCCAGACGGACGCTCCAGTGTCAGGGAGCAACGTGACCATGGGGACAAGTGGCACCTGTGACAAGGGTGCAACTCAGTGGACACAAACTCATTTAATGCAAGTCTCACTCTCCCCCCAATGGGCTCTTGCACTGAGTTTCCTCACATTAAGTTCCTGAAGTCTCTTACAGGATGAGTTGTATACTCAGGAGTCAGCAGAGCCCAACTCCCTAATCATACCAGAGCAGCAGTTACTGACACAGCAGAAGATGACTTCAACCTTCTACTTTTTCCCACCCCTGATAGCTCCAGGTCTCAGCTCTGAATTCTCCCTTCTTTTCAGTAATTCCTACTAATCCTCACACACTTCTCCAACACACAAGGGGGTGACTTGATTCCATGTTTGCTACACTCACCTGAGCTTTTCCCTTAGCCAGAATCCACAGTGTGTGAAATCCTGTGTATGCAGTGAATTCACTGCCAAACCCTCCCCCCCTTTCTGTGAACTAAGAGTTCAGAATGTCACACTCTTCTCATAACTGGCCCCAGGTGCTGACCACTGAGCATCTGCCTCAGGTGCATTTCAAAATACTTCCCCAATAAAGCACATCACACATATATCCAGTACTAAAAAAAAAAACTAATGACAAAGAACACCATGTGGCATACAATGTATTGCACAAGAAAAGGAGAAAGGCACAAGAAAATCAACAGACAGCCCTTCAACAGGTACCATGAAGACTTCTACTTCAACCTCCCATCAGAGAATACACACTGAGTAAGTAGCATAAAGATAATTCTCCTGTACTTGCTAAGTCCTTAAATTACTCATTTTCAACAACCAAGCAGAGGACTTAAATACTAAACATCAAACTGCAGCCTTGTACTCACAAATAGTCTCTTAGCAGCAGAATTGAAATTCAAGCACAATTTTACTAAAAAGTTTGCACAGATCTTCTTTTCCTTGGCTGGAATAAACATTCAGGTGGCAAGACCTATTTTTTCATAAGATCAGTGTTTTAACCAGAAGGGGGAAAACCGTTTGCTTAATAAATGATGAAATTAAGCAGCACAAGCAAAATTAACAAATATATTGAGAGAGATAAAAAGAGGCAGAGTGTTGGAGGAACATTCTTCCTAGTGGGATGCTCTCTGTCCATCACTGGGCCACATCAAACATGCACTTCCCATCAGAGATTCTCACATTCCAAGAATTGACTAAAACACTTTTTCTCCAAGATCAAACATTAAGCCCCTCCATAGCAATACATCTTCCAACAAAAATAAAAATTCAGGGCCTTCCAAATGACCACTTTAAAACCTCTGCAGTCATTTTAAACAGGTTTCCATCCTCAACAGCTTACAGTCATGCTTCTCTAATTTGGTTCAAGTCCAATACTTGTAGTCAATAAGTTCAGAGCAGCCTGACTTCTGACAGCAGAATCTTAGGTAGGGTAGAATATGAAAACATACTCTGTCTTGGTAAGCTTGATATACAAACAGAACTCATTTCTACCTCAATTCAAATGTATTATACACAGCACTCAGCAGATAAACAGCTTCTGAGCAAAACAAATAATTTCTGAGCTTTGTTTGCATGATTATCATGCAGTGATTAATTGGTTTACTGCAGTCATTGTTTTTAAAACAAATAAAGAATTAGTGAGTTCTGATAATTGTTGATAATGCACCGTTTTCTGTTTTAATTATTACCTGGTACCCAAGCAGAAAAAGAGAGAAAAGGTCACAGATTCACTTTCTTTAAAGACAGAAGGTGTGTATGTAATTATACAAACATATATAAAAAGCAATAAACCAGTGATTTACTTTATTTTCCAATTTCTTTACTTCCCACATGCTACTGCCATTCTTAACACTGCATTTTACTCTTTCTGTACAGACTCCTGGGTGAATGAGAAGCAATGAAAAGCATCCTTACCTTAATATTGCAAGCTTGTTCCATGAGTCTCCGGGCGTTCTCTTCAGCTCTGTACCTCTTGGGCAACTGAACCCTGAAGAATTTTAAAGCTCCTTCAAAATCAGCCTGTAGAAGGTCCTCTTTGGAGGTCTGCAATTAAACACAGGGAACTACAGTAAACCCTGGGAACACACAGTCATGCTCTTCTACTTGATTTGTCATTTACTGGATGCATTCCAGACCACCAATATCCACATTAGCTCAAAGTCATCCTCTTCAAAATCAGCTCTTTTAACTCTGCTTCATAAAACAGAGGCTAAAGCCTATCCAAGGAATCCTAGGCAGGGCAGCTGAGAGGACTGCAACATGGAAATGGATTTTATCCTTCTATACCTGCCAGGTAAGAAAGGGATTCTGGCTCAGCCTGTCAAGATGTCAGTGAAGAGAAAAAACAAACCCAAAAAACAAACCCAAGGGACACCTTAAAAAACCTAGGAGAAATTACTGTATTTCCTGAAAAGCCTGTGCATTAGACCATTACTGATTCTCATGGTACTGCCTTAAAAAGACAAAGTATGTATATTTAATGTCTGTATAGTCCCAGACATGAAGAGCAGAAGCACATGATTCATACAAGGCATCAGTAAGCAATGTGCTGAAGTCTGTGACACAATTTCTCAAAGAATACTGCCAGAAAACATTCTACATGCTTATTTCTACATCTCCCATGCTCCTGGACCTCTCAGTGGTATCAAGTCTAAAAGGTCAGAAGATGTTACACATTCACCATGAATCCACTCCTGCCACTGAGGGAGCAATGTGATTCACAGGGACAAATGTATCCATCCTCCAGGTTACTGAGACCTGCACCAAGAGATTCAGGAGGCACCAAATCCCAAACCTTGGGATAGCTCCTTTAGATGGTTCACAGAAACTGAAGGTCCTGACAAGACATTCAGGACATCATCTCAAAATGTGAATTTCAAGGGGTTTAACCCAGTAAAGGATTAACAAAACTCTACCAACATAGGTATTCATATGGTGGAGATCTACACTATGTAAAGTGTATAACTGCAAATACCTCAGCAGCAGCACAGGAACTTTTGGTTAAGGTTAATTGCTGAATTAATTGCTCATGTACCACCACCACCACCACTTCCATGAGTGCCAGCATTTCCATGTGGGCATCCTCTGCTTTCTCATGAGTAACAAACACCCAGTGTCATTTTTTACCTCATTACATACAGTAGGTACATTACACACACATAGGTTCAAAGTTTGATTCTTAACTATGCTGTTATCCACTTGAATCTAGAGAATCCCACAATGGCTTGGGTTGGAAGGAACCTTAAAAGCCACCTCATTCCAACTCCCTGCAATGGGCAGGGACACCTTCCACTAGACCAGCTTGCTCCAAGCCCCATCCAACCTGGCCTTGGACACTTCCAGGGATCCAGGGGCAGCCACAGCTTCTCTGGGCACCCTGTGCCAGGGCCTGCCCACCCTTCCAGGGAGGTATTTCTTCCCAATATCTAATCTAACCTGGTGCTCTGGCAGTTTGAAGGCATTCCCCCTGGTCCTGTCACTCCAGGTTCTTTTCCAAAGTCCACATCCAGCTCTGTTCTTTTCTTTTCTTATTGAGTTCACCCAAGATCTATTTGATCCTCCCGATGTTCACTGCCGACGATGCTGGGTCATCACTGCAGGGACCCAGAAAAAACTGCCTTGGGGGTGCCTTGGGAGAAACGTTCAGCTTTACAAACTATCCCCTCTGATCCTGGCCAAAATCATGAATCATTCAGCTTTACAAACCATCCCATCTGATCCTGGCCACAATCACTGGCAGCTGCACAACTTGGCTGAGGCCCAACATGACAAGGCCGATGTGGTGACAGAAAGCTGGGACAGTTGGTATGGGATGAATTAGATCCATCATGGTCAACATCACACTTCTCCTGGATGAGTCTTCCTGAGGTTGTGAATGCTCTTGCCACACCTAAAGCCAGATTACACTAGGCTGGTTGTTGGAAGTTGTTGAGTGTGGTGGGAGCAGCTGGTTGTGCCCAGCACCACTGCCAAACCTGTGCTGGAATCCAAGGGCTTCCAGGGAAGTTCAGTGGATAACAGTGGTGGAGAAGCAGTAAAGATTTCATGGGATCATAGAACTGTTAAGGTTGGAAAAGCCCTCTAAGATCATCGAGCCCAACCACTCACCCAGAACTGCTGAGTCCACTGCTAAACCATGTTCCTAAGTAGTAAATGTGCACATCTTATTAATTCTTTCAGGGATGGTGACCCCGGGCAGCCTTTGACAATACCTGAGCACCCCTTCAGTGAAGAAAGTTTTACTATGTCCAATCTAATGGATATTAGGAAAAAATTCTATTTCAATAGCCAGCTCACAGAAATGGATCTCTCTCCCTTTGCTCTCAGCCATGTTGGTATCTGCCATCACTACCCAATTCAAACACATTTCCCAAACACATTTCCAGTTTGCCTCCTTGGGATACTCCTTCACATCCAGTCCTCTCCTCTTCCCTTCCATAGCAATTCTATGTAAAACATTTCAAATCAAATCTAACTTTCCTAGGCCTCTGCTTGAATCATTGCTATAGTAGTATTTTTAACAGTCCCCAAAAAATTACATTTATTAAACTGGAACTATTGACAACTTTGAGTTCTCCATGCTGAAAAATCTGTAGTCAAAGAAAATCCTGTAAGATCACAGAGATAATAACTTCTCTAACAGAGTTTGCTGAACTAAGATTATAGTTATGAAAACTGCAAACCATGAAATTATACAGGTTGGTTAAATGAGTGATAGAGCCCAGGCTCGTCTGCTCCTTCTACTTCACTGAAAAATATTTTCATTTCCTTAAAATCCTCTGTTCATCAAAATACTAGTTTCACTATTAAAATCACAAGAAAAAAAGTGATAAATAGAAATTTTGGCACCCCAGGGTTCACATTTCTTGACAATTTTTGGCTTTAATCAGTAAATTATAAAGATATCTCTGGAAACATCTGCCAGCTGTTTGAGAGGCAGAGATTTGTAAACCCTTGGCTGAAGTTACTCAGCTCCTGAAACTCATCAACAGCTGATTTCTCTTACTAAACTATCTTTAAGTTTAATGAGCCACTCATTAAGGTTTGGCAGGTGCATTGCATTTTTGTGCATTTGGGAACTTCAGGAAAGTTTTTTTTAATTATAGATGTTATTTTTAAATAAGCAAATTTTTTGATTAAAATCTATTTCAAACCCTGGCAAACAAAGAGACTCAGTCAGAACTATGACTCAAAGGCTCAGTTTGCCTTCTAGGGTTTGACTAAATATGTTCTCAAATGTTCTTCCCATATCCCTTAAGTATTTCAATAGAGTCATGAAATTATCTTAAATGAATGAGTTGAAAATTAGGAAAAGCCCTTCCCCAAAAATATTAGAAAAGCTTTCAAATCGAAAGGTAAAGTTTGGAAAAATAGCAAATGTTCAAAAAGCAAGAACAGAACGAGAGCCTTAAACTAGGTTAATTCCTTTTTTTTTAGTAAATGATGTTACTACTACTTCCCCCAAACTGTGATTAAGACAAAGGGAAAAGCCTTGGATTTTTTCTTTAATTGAATTTCTCTGTTTTCAATTATTAATCCTGCAGCTTCATTTATTACTGACTCTATCAAAACTCCTATTCCCACCTGGGAACTAACATAACAGAAGAAATTTTGGATGAACCACACTGCACATCCTTAATTTAGTTATTCCTCCTTCATACAAACAGATAAAAATGACTTATTTCCATAGAATTTTAGGTATATATTTAGGTTTCTGTAGAATGTCAGCGAGCATAAACCACCTGTTTTACACTTTAATGATCATGTGGCAGAAATGAGGCCAAGAAGTTGAAGACTGAAAAGAACCTGGCCATGCTTTACTATTAAATTTGCTTCTGGGACACTCAAAATGTTTGCAAATATCCTCCAATTTTTCAGTGCTTATTTACATAAATATGAAATTTATGAATATATTTATTCATAAATATATACATATGAATATATATTTATATACACACATACATATGAAATATATACATACAGTATTTAATACACATATATAGATTATATATAATGATATTGTAATATATATAATGATATTATAATAGCTATAGCTATTATATATAAATAGAATAATATATTATATATATATATAAAAATAGGAAAGTTTCTTTTGTTATTTAATGCCTATAACACACAGATTTTAACTTCTTAAAAAACCTTCTCATTTTAACTTCTTAAAGAAGATACACAGTGTAGAACCAAGGTACACAAGCTATTTATTGCTGACCAAGATTTGCAGTGCTGCATGTTGCAGGACTTTATTCTGTGCTGCCCTTTGACATGAGCCACACACCTGAGAGCTGCTCAGTGGCTCACAGAGGAAATGTAAATCCCCTGACCTTCTGTGCTGGATAAACTCAGGCTCCAGGCCTGGGGAAGTTTGGTGGACAAAACTGTGCTGCTGCAGTAACATCAGAACACACTTCTAGGGCAATACACCAAACTCCTTTGCTGGCATCTTTTGTGCTACATTATCAAACACTTCTTTTCCTAAATAAAATCCATGCTCTCTGTAACACAGTGGTACAAAAATGCTGTGGGAAAAAAAATAACAACACCTCAAGGTTTGTGAGTGGAGAGTTGGGATCCACAAACACAGCACTGATGTTGTGCACACTCTGAGATATCCCTCTTCACCCCTGCCTTTCTCTGTAGCTCCAAACCTACATGGCAAAGTCCATTCTGCCACATAAAGAACAGATGCAGGTGGATAAGAAAATCTCCTGGCTTCACCCACTCTGGGTCATTCCAAAGGGAGCAAACCCCCCAGAACTGGTGCTGTTCTACCTGCCCTGAAGTGTGTTCAGGTAGGATGTGATCAGAATTTTTCTAAGATTACCATAAAGGTTATAGACTGTATTTATCACATAACACTGCAATGACACATACTCTACCCAACCTAGGCACTTACCCCCAAAACCACAGCAGAGAGAGAAGCTATGCACATAAAAAAAAAAGTGCTTAATTTTATGAAACACTGATGTTTTGAAGGATCTTCAGTTCTGATTAAAGTAAAAATTCTTGGTTCTCAGAGATTTCTTATTTTAATATATTATCAGAACAGTCTCTCCCTTCTGAGAAGGGTGTGTTTCAAAAGGCCTGTATGTCAGGAGAGGCTTATTTAACTAATGAAACCTGACAGGAAATCACATTGACTCTGCAAGTCAAGTCTCTCTCATTACACAAAGCACTATTTGTATTATTTTGCCCTTTTCACACTCTTTCTTTCCTTTTAATTAACAATACTATGCCACTCAGCAAAGCCAAACTGCCTGGAAGATAAGGGATGAAATTGCCTGGTGTTCTCCATGGGCCAGATACAAAGCCTGGTTAAGTCAAGTGAAAAAGAGCTCGGTGGTTTTGTCTCTGCTTTCCTTAGTGCTCATCACAGCACAATTCAGGGTGATTTGGCAGCCCTTGCCCAAGAAAAACCATCAGCAGGATGAGTGTTTTGGTACACTGGGAGATAACTGGAATAATGATAACACACCCAACAGCTCAAACCATGCATCATCAGGGACCAGACTCGATTCTACAAGTGACTGTAAATCCCCAAATCCAGCTGCACTGTAGCAATGTGAATTTTTGATTTTTATTTGGCATCTCCCAGGGCAGGGACACAGTGTTCCAAGCACCCACGCTGTTTGTACTGCTGAACAGGTTGTAACACATGGATTTCTGTGGATCCTGAGGAGCACCAAGATGGGTTCAGTAGGATGAAAAAAATGGACAGGCCACTGCATATAACCACAGTATGGGTATGGGAATAAAGGAAAGGCACCATAGGAAATGGGGGGGATCAGGAAAGGACTGTGTTCCCATGGATCACACAGAAATGCCATTCTGGTGTGCCAGGCCATGGGCAGAGCTGCAGCCAGGCGTGCTTACAACACCCTGAGCAGACCTAGCAGGACTAGGCACTGACTCCTGGATTTGCCACTCTTTTTGTGGGTTTGGGGCTGCTTTGTACAGCAGGAGAAACGATAAAAGCATGTTCTCTGTGCTGTAACATGGCACACCAACTGCAGGCACCCCCCCACAGACAGCGTTTGCCATGATGGATGAAAACACCCTTAACAGTTTATTTCCCAGATCATTCTACACAGGCATTTTCAACTTTTTTACATACAGCTAACTGCCTTTCTAAAACCAAACACAGGAACAGCCAAAAGCCAAAATGCATCAACACAGCCTGATTTTTAAAGGATGAGTCTTTTAAGCCAACCTATGATGTGAAAAGTATAAAATCTGAAATGCTGACCATTAATGCACTTTGCGTCAGTACCTAGAAGGTGACTGGGCACACTGCTTCTCTGGAATCATTACAGGCTGGGAACAAAAGCACTCTGGGATTTAGGAAAGATGTTTTTTTATGATTCAGCCCTGGCTGATGATCCTTCAAGCTCGTTAAGGAGTGGCACTGGTCCCCAATAGCAGGACTAGTGGCCAGCCTTCCTGAGCTAACATTAGAAAGAAGGACTCAGTGCTCAGGAGATGGATTATGAGGAGCTGAGAGGAGAAAACAAGAGCCCTCTCGTCCCTCCTGGGGGCAGAGGCAGGGTTGGGAGGAGAATGGCAAATTCCCAAGGAATTAATCTCATGAAAAGGTGATCTCACCGCAAGCAGCCGAGGCACAAAGAGGCGATGCCCCATGCCCAGAAGTTCCAGCACCCGACACGCGTATTCATTCACCAGCTTGCTCCTCTCGTCGTGCATGTCCTGGGACTTCTTGGCAGGTGGGGTGAGCTTGGCAGCCGGGCTTTTGCAAGGTACCCCTTCTTCCATGAGCAGTAAGTAGTAAGAATCCAGAGTGAGAAGAACAGGCTTTATGAACAGCAATTTCCGAAAGTGCAAGATTAGGACAGCCAGCCTCCAGTCTCTGGAATGGGTTTGGATGGCTGCTCCAGCAACGCCCCTTTAGCCTCTCAGGAGGAGAAAAGCATCTTTGCTAAGAATCAAGGAAAAATATGATCCACCGTGCTGGCTCAGCCAGAGTCCGAAGGAGATTTGAAAAACAAACCAGAGAAACCATGGATCTAAAAATGCACATAAAAAGCAGGAAAATGGCAGAGAAGGAGCACAGGGGAGCTGGGCTGGGAGCAGAGCAAGGGCGAGCTGCGAGGGCTCAGTGGCCGTGCGGGTGTGCGGGAGCCGGGAGCGCCGGCAGGAAGGGCAGCAGAGCCCGGGCAGTTGTGAGGCTGCACGGAGAAAACGATGAGCTCATTGCAATCCCTGCTCCGAGAGCAGCGGCAGGAAGGGCAGCAGAGCCCGGGCAGTTGTGAGGCTGCACGGAGAAAACGATGAGCTCATTGCAATCCCTGCTCCGCTGCCGCTCGCTCAGCATCAGACACGAACGGGTGGGAAAGGGGGGGCTGGGAGCAGGAGGAGGGGAAAGAGGAGGAGGAGGGGGTGCCTGGGCACCGGGAGCCTCTCAGGGGGAGAATGCCGTAATAAGAAACCAATGGTGAGCACGGAGAGCCGGGCTCCCACCCTGCCACCCTCCATCAGTTCTCGGCTGGGGTTTGGCTGCTGAGCCTCGGCTTGCGGCACATCAGCCGCATCCTTTGCCGCTCCGTAGCGGGGAGGGATCGGCTCCCCAGCCGACAGAATTCCTTGTACGTGCAGTCTGCTTCTGAATGATGGAACACAGACACGGTGTAGGTGGGGCAGGGCACCCTTCCCCTCGCCAATGGCGACCGGAGAGGGGCCAGGCTGTCGGGATGCGCTTGGGGAGCCTGGGAAGCCACAGCCCGTCTGCACAGCTCGTGCTGGATGAAACTCAATTACTTAAAACCCCGTCATTGCCAGCGCTGTGCTCTCGGGAGCTGTTTCTAAATCTGGAGACGATGGGCAGAGAGGGAATGATGTCAGCACACGCGTTTGAATGGGTTCTAGAAAACTGCTGCACGTTAGTGAGGAGAATGCGGTGATGTCACACCTGGAATGGCCCGGCCATCTCCTGTGCAGAACACAGCACACGCGCCTCTGCCATCTGCTAAGGCAGCCCAGCAGGTCCTGCTCCATCTCACAGGGCTGGGTTTTAAAAGCATGCCTTTATGTGCCTTCGTTTTGGATTAGCCTCACCATAGAACGGGCTATGTAACAGAACAATACCCATTTCCAATTGGAACAGACAGAAATATTCCACATTTCTGACATAAAGGTTGTAATTTAAAATATTGTGAGAAGCTCTAAACAGCTCTAAACCACATTAATGGCAAACACTTCTGTAACTGTATGCCAACTCTAAAAATAATTTTTTTAACATATCAAGGAAAACCCGTATTTACTTCAGATACTAATACAAAGTAAATATCTGTAGGTTGGGGTCACTGATTAAAAATAATAAACATGTCAATGAGTAGTTAAAATATGGAAATCATCGAGTGAAAATTTAACTGAGGTATAATTATACTAAGAATCTGTATTTTTTTATATAGGGTGATAGGGAGTGATATTTGAAGTTGCTGGCTTGAGGTGACACATGAAGGAATTGGGAGAAGCGTTAAAGCAGAAGTCAGAGGTCAAAGGCAGCAGAAGATGCCAGTGAAGCCTCAAGGATGATGATACAGGATTGACTCAGCTGAAGCCCCTGCAGATGTGTAGTAGTGAACAGGCTGTTAGCACAGATGGTGCTCTGCAAGCCGATTTAAATCCCCCAGGTTGCAAACCAGTGTTCTGCAGATGAAAATCTGCAAAGGCTACTGCAGTTCTGCCAGGCTGAGATGAAGGTGTTCACTCAGGGCTTTGTGCACAGAAACCATGACTCTCTTCAGGAGAAAGAAGCCACAACCAACACACATTTCATTCCTGTAGTCAGGATTGTGATGGGAACTCTCCCATTCTTTCCAAACTCCATCCACATGCAGTTCCAGAGTCTGTGACTCTGCCCAACTCACCACAGGAAACACCTCAGATGCACCTTTGTAGGGAAAGGGTTTAAAGGAAAGGAGGCAGCTCTGCCTATTTCTGAATTCTACTTTAAACCCATGCTGGTAAGCCTGATATTCTAGAAACATCAGGTTCTACTGCTCTATGTGAATGAAAACCTTGCTTAGAACATTAAAAAGGAAGAAGTAAGAGCTCTCTAAGTGTGGGTGCCTGGAGGGAAGTTACAGAACTGACCAGCCACAGTCACCAGTAACCCAAGGGCAAAACAGGCAATAGGATAGGGAATTCAGAGCACCAGCAGTGTAAAAAGCCTTTAATTCTTTATTGTGTAACTCAGACTTTAATCAGCTAATAGCTCTGATCTTCACAGAAATTCAGGTTTGGTTTATTCTGGTTAAGGTCGGGGTCTATGAAAATGGACTTAACTGATGATTAAATAAAGTCTGTAAGTCTGAAAATTCGTAATGGGATCCAATAGTTAAGAGGTGAGAAGCAGAGGGATTCAGGTTATAAATGAGGTGCAAATTTTTAGGAATGAGGAAAATAACCTGCAGGATTACTTTCCCAAGAGATGTAGTCTATTACCATCATTGTATTTTTTACCTCAAACCTGGCTTTTTTTTAAAGAGCTTTCAATTACAAAAACTTCCAAGGCTTGACCAAAATATCTCCTTAATTTTATCAGCTGAAATCCATTGTTCCATGTTTTTCAGCAACTCCTTTCACACAGTGTAACAGTGAACCATCATTCAGATTTTTACACTTCCTACCATTCTTATTTATTTCCATGTCCTCACTGAACACTATAACTTATTATAACTTATTTTTATCCACATCTGACCAGGAATTGTGATTTTTCCTTCATGTATGCCATTGGATTACTGTCCCAAATTCTTCAGAATGGCCTGACTGAAGTGAATTAAAAACCTAAAAATGGCCCAAAAGGTGATAACTAAGGCAGTAACTAAGATGTCTGAGGATAAACACACATTACTCATGCTTTGACTTCCATCTCATGAGCTATCTGGTCTTTAAGTGCAGGTAAATTCTGTTTCTGGCCTTCCTGTCCATGAAATGCCTGCTCACTCATGGCTGTGATGCAGCTCAGAGCTGCTCAGACTTACACAACTGAGGCCCACTGAACTCAGAAGAAATTAATGCTAGAATAGTTTCATAGTAAACAAAAACATTTGGAATATTACTTGAAATTATCTATATTCTGGACCAAGATACCAAGGATCTTGATGGGCAGTCCTTTATAAATCTCTGTATTTTAAGATATTAAATCTCTGTATTTTAGGGGCAAAAATGACTGGCTTTCAAAAGCTAAATAGACTAAGATAGGAAGAAACAGGAAAAAGTTATCTTTTAAGTCTGCTCCTGTAAAAGAGTAAGACATTCAGCACCAGAACAGCTCTGAAAATCCACATGAATGACATCATTGCCACAGTAAAAACTTAACCTCTTATCAGAAATTACTTTGTGTTTTCTGTTCTTTGGGGCTAATTACAGCTGTGTAATCTGGGTTTAACAAAGGCTACACCTTGATGATTTTTTACAGAGAGAGCACATTAAAGCAGCTGATTTCCACAGCAGGTCCCAGCAGTGCTCCATGCTGGTTGGGCTGATCTTGAACACCTTGGGAAGAGGGTGAAGGATGGGATGACAGCATCTGCAGATGCTCCTAAATTATTCAGGGATTTAAAGACAGGGGTTACAATAAAGAAGGGCCATAAAGGACTGAGTGACTGGGCAGTGGAACAGCCAAGGAAAGTCAATGCAGATAAATCTGAATTGATGCATATGGAGAACAGCATCAATTTTCCACATAAATGATCGACTGTGAGCTGGCAGTTGCTACTCAGAAACAGATCTTGGGACTCACTGAGGAGAGTCCTATGAAAATATCAGATCAGTGCACAGTGCAGGTCAACAAAATGCATCAAATGGTGGGAACTAACAGGAAAAGAGCAGAGATCTAACCAGAGAACACCATTATTCTTCAGTGTAACTTCAAGTGGGATTCTTCTCTGATACCATTCACCATGCTGATCTGCCCTTTTCAAAAAAGGGATAACAGAGATGGAAAAGGATTTAGAGAGAATCAGAAGCCTCCAAAGGATGAGATAAAAACAGACTATGATTATTATGCCTGGAAAACAGAAATTGATGAGGGATATATACTTATAAAGTCCTGAGTGTTGTGGACAAAGTGAAGAGATAGCAAGTGTCCAAAATGCCTGCTGACACAGGAACCTCATGTGAAAGTCACACATGGCAGGTCCAAAGCAAACAAAATAATTATTGAACTGTGAAAATCTCTGGGGCTACACTTACATGTGTTCAAAAAGCCAACAACACCAAAAAAAAAAAAGACATGAAATAACAATCCATGAAGAATTATTAAACATGAGACACCAGTTCTTTCTCAGAGTTTTCAAGACATAAATTGCCAGAGGCAAAAGAAAAGAGCTTTATTGTCCTGTTCTTGGAAGTCCCACATATCTGCTGCTGGCAATGAGACACTGGGGTAGACAAGCCAGCACAAGTCTGGTGTGGAATGATGATTTGTATGTTTGCATTCACTTCAGTTGCATACTTGGAGAAAATATTTTCCCAAAGAATGGTCAGATGTGCTAGGTACATGAGATAGACACACAATATTTAAATTACATTAAAAATAAGTATAAAAATAATTATTTATTTATGTAGATATTTAATAAATTTAAAAATTAATTATAATGAAAAATGTTTCAGTAAGAACTATATATAACCTCAAAAACACCATCTTTGCTTTCCAATATCTAGAAATTACCAACACATGATATAATAGGAGTCATTAATATCTAAATCAGGGTTCAGTGCTGCTAAAGAAATTCAGGTCAACACATTTTATGTTATATTCTCTGCTATCAGTCTTCTTTTTGAAAAGAGAGTATGTCTCCACCCTCAAAATTGCAAACTTACAGTGAACATTCACCTAAAAGGAACAGAACTGATTTTAGTTGTGAGAAGGAGATCAAATGGGCAGAGAGCACAGGATGGATTTTCAATACACAAATAAATGTGGACTTGTAGAAATAGAAAATTTGTTATATTAAGGTTGGAAAATCAGTGGTCTGGAAGTTGAATGATTCTGGACATTTTCAGGCACAGATTTCTCTTTCTAAAGAGATCATCTCCAACAAGTCACCCAGGACAGGTTTTTGGGGTAGAGGGGATAGGTCTGTGGGAAGAGTTATTCAGCCCAGCAAAACTTAAAATTTAGGGAAATCTTCAATTTGGAAACTAGAAATACAAAACCAGTAATCTGAGGTCCTCTTGAAGCCTGAATTTCTTGTGCTCTGCTCAATGAGGAGGTTCTTAAAGGAGAACAGATGGTTCTGATCCCTAGCTCCAAAGAGTCAGGATCATCTTCAATTCCTAAGGTGTCAGCTCTTACCTTGGGATCAGTTACATGAAGAAGATAGAAAAAAAGGGGTATAAAAATAAAGGACATCTATTTTGCCTTAGATTCTAATGTGGATATTTCTGATTTTTTCCTTCGGAAGAGCCTTTTGAAAATGTAATGCAATTACACAGTGGACTAAACCAGCTCACCTAGAATCAATCCCAGTTCTGGCTGGAAAGGAGCCCTGCTTGTCACTTTGTCAGCTACTGGCCTAAAGCAATGCTGACTTAAAAATCAGTTCAGGCTCCTGAGCCATTGCAAATGCAAAGAAAGAACAAAGCAAGAATCAAACAACCACATTAACTCTTCAACACAAGGCCCAAGGCACATTACCTACAACCTTAGTGCACTTTTCATCTGATACCTCTCAAAAAATTGCAGTAATTGCCACAATTTCATTCCTGACTCAAAGGCAGCTGACGTTTTTAAATTATCTGCATTGGCAATATGCAAGTTTTACCTAAAAAAAGCACCTGTGCAGTCTTCATTGCCTTCAGAGGTTTAGCCAATAAGATTATACAAAATTTCTGTAAGATATGGAAGAAGTTGGTTGCTCAACTTAAGCTTCTTCTTATATTGCTTGCTTTCATAAGAGGGATAAAACTGATTTCCTTACTTGCTGTGATGACTTGAACCCCTCGTGTTTTTCCTTCTTCATTTCCTTAAAATACAACACTACTTTCAAAACATTAATGCCCCAGGCTAGATTGTGGCAAGGGATAATTTCAGGAGCAGATGATAAAGGGAGGCACAATCCCAAGGGATGTCACACTGGTCATTTCAGTTTCCACTGGCAGTCACACATCCCTGAGGGAATGGGCAGAACTTTCCCATGATCAGCAGGACCTAAGGTGCTCAAAGACAGATGACTGCTCTGACTACCTCCACTTCTCACAAGCAGAAATTTTTGAACTGTGGCTTTAACACAGAACAAAATTTCAGATCTGATTTTAAGGTTCTGGTGCAAGTGGTAATTCAGGAGAGAGCTGGTCTGGGCAAAATCTGAGAGGGGTTAGGTCAGATGTCTGCCCAAGGAAGACAAAGTGGAAAAAGAAAACCTACCATTGGTAAGTATTCCTTAAGAACTGAAATGTAAATGTTTACAAAAGTACAGCACAACTTTATTCAAAATTTGTGCTCTTACACAAATTCCCTTCTAAGGTGGGGAAATAGTATTTGTGGAACCCTCTGGTTAGTCAGGAATAATATTTTATACAAACATAAAAGCACAAGACAGTCCTCAGAGTTACCAGAGCAAATAGATTCTTTAGAAATAAGAAAATAGAACATGAATACAGAAAACATGATGTGACCTCTCTTGAAGTTCCAGTCACCTCTGGAGGTGATGCAGAAGAGAATGGTTAAGGTGCACTGAAAACAACACTGAGAATACTGGGCTATTTAATAAACATGTGAAAGGTATCTATAAACACTTCAAGGTGATAAAAGCAAGTGGGAGTGGTGCTGGAAGGGGACTGTTTAAGTTGAAGGATAATGCTGATGTAAGAGTAGCTGAGGGTAAAACCATCAGTAATAAATCCAGTCATGACTGAGAGAAATGGCCTTCCAGCAGCAATCCTGAAAGCTGCTGCTCCAGCTTCTGAAATAGATGCTGTGTCACATAATGGCACAATGGAGCAGAGAAGCAGTTCTTCAGCCCAGGAGGTCCTTTTCAGTCCAGATACAGAATGAAATAAAGGTAATAAATAACCCTCCTTATCCAAGGTAATTCTGACACATTTTCTTTTAGGATCCATATCTGCCATCCCTGCCATTGTAACTGGGATAGTGCTCCCTGATGTCTGGGACAGTGACTGACACAAAGAGCTTTGAGACTGAAAGGTGCCAGCAGAAATACCCAAGAAGCACAACTCTCCTGTTTGTGTAATATTCAGGTATCTCCTGATCACATGCAGAGAGGAGGAGTGTTAGAATTCACAAGCCCTGTTAGAAATGCTGCTCACCTTGACCTGAATTCAAGGAATGATGTAGAAAAGTATTGTTTCAGGTATTATAGGAGCAAAGTAAATCTCTGTAAGATAACAAAGCACTGGCTGGAAAACACAAGCAGTAACAAAAACATTTCTCACTCTTTTCTACCCATTTTCTTTTCAGTGTTTTAAACCTTCCTGATCAGAACTATGGCTTTCCTTTAGCCTTAAGCAACATATTTTTTAACAGTCACACAGATTAAAACTCATTAAGCCAAATGCTGAGCTTAAGTGTTGTGGATCACACACTCTGTGAGTAGATGAACTCTAATAAGGAAAGATTTGGACATGCACTTATTTTTAAAGCCTCTGGTTCACTCTTACATTTCCAGTGACCATGTGCTCTTCCCTGCCTTTTCAGGAATTGGCAGCCACAACAGTAGTGAATCTAGAGCCTGAATTCTACACAATCATGTATTTTAATTCCTGCCTCAGTTTGCTAACTCCAAAATAAAGTTTGCCTTTAACTGGTTTTGCCAAGTTCTAAGATCATAAAGAAGATTTAAGAATTAATCAGTGAAATCCCTCTGGTGACAGAACCCAAGGGAAGAGCTGCAGCTGGGTCAGGGAGGTTTAGGCTGGAGCTCAGGGAAAGGTTCTTCCCCAGAGGGTGCTGGGCACTGCCCAGGGAATGGGCATGGCCCCAAGGCTGCCAGAGCTCCAGGAGAGTTTGGACAATGATCCCAGGGATGCACAGGGGGGGATTGCTGGGGTGTCTGGGCAGGGCCAGGGGCTGGACTTTGATGGTTCTTGGGAGTCCCTTCCAGCTCAGGACATTCTATGATTCTATGAAATACTAAAATAGGAAAGAAAGCTTACAATTTATTTCTTTTTCTTAGCATATGTGAGGATTTTAATGCTTATAATTTCCAGCAAAGAAACAAACTAGTTGATGACACATGGGATTAGGAAGTGTGCTGGCACTGGAAGGGTATCTTTTCTTCTGTCACTTTCATTAATCATCTTAATTGGGATTTTTAGAATGAAAATATCAATGCTGTTTATTGGGGTGTTTTAAGTAACATATTTTTATGCTGTCTTTTTCCACATTGGGGTTCTCTTCACATGCCAGTGCTTCACTGCATTTTCCACTGCTCAGAAAATCAGAGGTGAGGAGTAGGATTTCTACCAGCTCAGGACCCTGAAGGGTAATTCAGATGCAGTCCCTGCATGATGTAAGTCAGTGACTCCCAGTGTCAGATAGTGCCACCAGCTGGGGACCCTGAGCAGGCTGTGGAGCACAACATTTGGATGCTACAGAACAGAACTCCATGTTTTCCTTTGATAAGAAATCAGATTAATGCCCAAGCTGTGGCTTTCACAGCTAAAGAGCTTTAATCCTCTAGCTGTTCATTGCTGCAAGCATACTCAGAGTGTGGGAGGAGGAAAGAGGAAGGATTCCTGCGTGTCTCAAATGTTGATTTTCCGAGGATGACTGCACCAAGAGATGTCTCAGGCAATTGGTCACAGAAGTAGCACTGTCATTTCCAAACTAACAGCATTCCCTGTGAGCAGCTGGAACTGTGAGACACAGCCCTGAGTGCAGGAGAGTTCCAGATAAAAGCTTCTCTTCCCCTGCTATTTAGTGAGGGATTTGGATGCGCTCACTTTAGAAGCAAGGAAAATGCCATTTACACAATAAAGTCTCCAGTATTCCACTGATGAAGAATTCCCTTATCCAAATTTAAATTAATCCAAGAGGTTGTGGATGAGAAAATAATTGCTCTGATTTAACACAGAACAAATCCTTAGGAGTTGTTTTCATTCACTCCAGAATCAGAGACAGACCAGAGCTTTGAAACACAGTTTTAAACGCAGTTGTTCTGCAGCATATTCAGGTTCTGTAACTTGAAAAGAGCACCACACTAAACCACTTTGCTCCTAATGATTAGGAGACATTATGAACACATTTGAATAGGAAAAAAATTACTTCATTCTCAATTATTTTCTTCCCTAACACAAGAGCAATTCTTGCTGAAAGCAAATTAGAATGCTAATTCAATTGTATGAAAGCACCAGCTCCATCTCCATGCCACAGTGGAACTGTGCTCTTAGGTGAGTGTTTCTGACTTTGAATCTTATCTTTCTTACCTTGATTTTCTTTGTTTGGCTGCACTATAGAAATACTTTCTCAGGATAAAACCTCCTTTACCATATATTTAGTGTCTATTACTGCTAGAACAGGCAGCTACAGCACAACACATGCAAGAAGAACTGCTATAACTGACACAAGCAGAATTAAACCCAACTCTTAAACTTAGAAGATAATTATAAATAAGAGTGACAACTTACATTATTGTACTTTCCTCTGGAATATTCAAATGGAAACATTCAACTGGAGAAGCAGCATGTCATGGGGTATATAAAGTGAAGACTGAACACTTGTGGTTAAAAGAAACTGGGCTAATTATTCATCAGGAAAAAAATTCCTTATTTTCTGTATGACACCCATGAATTCTTTCCAAAGTTTTATTTTCTAAACATTTGTTCTGCTGCTAACCTTGGTTCAACCCTTCCCTCTCACAGCAGCAGGAAATGTAAAGCAGGTGGTCCCAAAGCCATCCTTCTTAACTAAACTGAACTCAGTTCTGCTTCTCTGAAAATCCTGTCAGCCATCTGCAGCTCTGTGCTCTTCCTTTTCTTTCTTCTTTAGCTTTAAGATCCCAAAGTTGGTACCTCTGCCTCTTCCCAGAACCTGTTCCTACCATGACAGCAGCAAACCTGCTGGGTGTGGGCTGGGTTCTTCCTTTCCCTTCCTCACTAGTGTGCCATAACCTACCAGATTTCCCATTATTCATACTGGCCTTGAAAAATATTAACAAGCCCCCCCAGTTGCAAATAAAACATGAAACAGCAGGAAAAGAGCACACATTTCCCTCCCTCCTTTTTACAAATTTTGATTTCTGTAGGAGCACTTCCCTGCAAAGACAGATTAAACCAATTTCCTGTTTATAGGAGTCTTCATTAAATACATGCACTCAAGTAGAGTCACAGCCCCATTTTCCACATCAGCTGTGTAAAGCACAGGTTATTTTGGATATTTCCTCACCATAAGGATATGCACTATCTCCTGCCTACACTGCAGTATTTCACTGAAGTCACCTGCCCCAAGTTGGACTCAATGATCTTTTGGGTCCCTCCCACTTCAGGAGATGCTATGATTCTGTGAAAATAAACATGTTTGAAAATTTCAAATTGCTCTGTTCACAGCAGCATATGGATATATACTCCTGGTGTGGAGCACTTCTGCCACAGGATTTTGTGCCACAGAAGCTGAATCTCTGAGAATTGCTCATTGCTGAATAACTCAATCAGCAGCTGTTTGCTCTTTCTAGGAAAATGACAAGGAAATGCCACTGGAGGACCAGCAACAGTGCAGTGGTTCTAGTCTGTATCCCCATTATGAGGTGGGTGTGTTAGGAATGACAGGTTGTTCTGTAGGTAACTTGATCAAGAGTTTGAGGTAACTTGGTCAAGACCCAAACACCCTAAAATCGGGTTGTTCTACCCTGACAAATTTAAACATTTCAAATTCCATACTATGCTTGCACATGGGCTGGATTTGAACCAGAGCCAACTCATGGAGGTCAGTGCAAGATAACTCAGTGCTTTACCTACAGGTTTACTTGGTTAGGTAAATTTTGTGTCCAGGCCAAAGACAGAAGTTCCCTGTATTAGAGAAGATTTCTCTTCCTTCCTCAATATCACAAATACATTTGATACCAGTCAATCACATTTCACAAAAGAACCCAGACACAAAACAGATATGCTGTGAAATGAATCTGAATTGTTTTCTTAACAGAAATTACATGAGACATTTAAATCTTTAGACTGCATCTCTTGTTCCACAAGCTTTATGATACAATTAAGTTTAATAAAAACACATCTGTCATAAGTACAACTTTTGAAGACACCTCTACCCAAATGGATATTTCTCCTTCTTTCCCTTCTCCCTCTGGAAGGATGAACATGAAATGAACACTACTACTGTTCCTTTAGACATGATATTAACATAATCCGTATTTTAGTTTAATAAAACAAAATAAGTTCTTAAAAAAATTACTTACCTTTAAAAGAGCCAAAGCCACATGGAAGATTATGTTCATACCCTGAAAATAAGAAGAAAGAGACTTCAATCAGTCCCAGCATACAAACCTCTTTCCATACTTATCATTATGGATCAAAACTCAATGCTGTAATTCCCTAAGGAACACTTCCCTTTTCCTGCTACATTTGGAATTTCCTCATTGAAGCCCCAAGGCAGTTTCCACACTCCCACTCTGGGGGAAGATCTCAGCTCTTTGGGGCTTTGGGAAACTTCAGTGACTCAGGTGCTGTGGATGTGACAGGCTGTCCCTCCCTCTGTTTCAGTGCCTGGCAATGCTGCCTTTCATGAACAGTGCAGGACATTGGCATCAGCAGGGCATTAGCAAAATGCAATAAATATTCTAGGTGATAGATTTTTGTCACGTAACCAAACTTAGCTGTGATTTATCAGGTACAATCTCTCATACTCAAACTGTAAAAGAACCCCAAAATAGAACAAAGACAGCCCCACAGGTACACAAGACACCTTTTTTTACTGTGTTTAGCCAAAAGTCAAAACTATTTCAAGGCTAAACAAGCTGCTGTCTGTATCTAGTAGTTGCTTGCTGGTTTGCAAAAGCTGGAAATACAAATGTAGAGAAATGCATTCAGTGAGGAATACAGGGACAATAGGCATTTATTTGAAGATTAAAGAAAGTCTCCCTATATATGTTGATAATTTAAGCTTATAAACAACTTTGTCTTCATCCAAATATGAAAAATACCATATGCAGTTCTCGTTTGCTGTACCATGTACTTCGTGTTCAGACTGTTTTCCTCAATCATATTTACCAAATCTTGCCTTGTTTAATGGCATGATAAAGATTTTCTTACAATGGCTCCCAGAGCTGGTATCTAGAAACATCTCAACAGATTTGCACATGAGTAATACTGCAATTATATTATATTGTTGTGGGATAACAACAAGATTTGTGACAAGGAAATGTTCTCCAAGCAATTTCTGCTTCTGCAATTGAATGTGTTTCCAATCCTCTTCCTGAAAGCCTGAGACCATGTTTCTATAAAAATTAGCTTTTATAAAAACATGCTGAGACCTTACAGAAGCTTTCTCGGGAATAAATTGTATTTTTAACATAGCTAGTATGGTGCCTTGAAGGGATTGTACCATTAATGAGTCCTGGAAATGCTGCAACATCAGACATTATGAATATTGCAACACTGAATTACTTTGCAATTCACTGCATTATCATTGCTAACAAACTGGTTTTTCCCACTAGAGGTCACAATTGCAGCAGGACTGAATCTTGCTTCATCACTAGGAAACCCTTCTTCCAAATGGGATAACAATTATTTCAGGTTGTTTGGCTTTATGTGCTTCTTTTTAATCGAGAAATGCAGAAAAATAGAAGTCCAGTAGTGACCTTCAGTCATGACACTGATAATACCAGAGCTCCAGCAGCAGTGAATAAATTCATAGTACTTTCAGGTTTATTTCAAATATTAATCTGAAGTCAACAGTTAATTCCACACAGTTATGCCATTCACAACTTTTATTTTCTAGCAGAGAGGACTGACAAACACTCTCTGTAAATGAGAGGAATATCAACAACCTATCACAAACACTGCATTTTATTCTTAACAAACTGATCAGATTTTGTTATGATATGAGGAAGACTATTACATCTAATAGCTGGACTGATGCCTCAGGTTTTAGCTTTTATATTTTGCAGATTCTGTGCTGCTTTAGTGTGCAGTTTTGAACTTCATATGAGGGGATGGTGAGCTCTCTTCACAGAGTAGAGAGACAAAACAATTCCTTCTCTAGCTGGGGACCAAGGACAAATGATCCAAATCTGAGGCCCAAGAGCACAAACAACGTGGACTGAAGAGAGAAAAACAAGAAGGATGGGAATGCATAACCTAAAGCTGGAATTGGACAATTAACTCCAATATGGAGTTGGACCAAAATTGGACCAAAACCTACAAAAGTGGAGACCCCATGCCTGGTTGTCTATTTTGTGACCATTTTGGTTCATTTTGGGTGCAGCCCTGGTGGGCTCTTGTGCTGCCAATGAGGCCTTCAATAAATCCCTACTTTATTCTTTGACTCTGTCCAGCCTCTGTTCTAGGTCAGCCTTCACAAGGCATCAGGACTACTGAGCAATCAGTGTTCTGTGTATTTGCTGCCACAACCACAAAGAAATGTACACCAGTTCTCATTTATTTTCTAAATATTTTTTTTTTCTGATCTGCCTGAAACGAATGCTGTTCTTGAATTGAAATGAATAAACTCTGTCCTGGTACTCCTCTTGTACCATCACTCCTCACAGGGACAGGAATTACAGCAGAAATAGGTTTCTACCTGCCTTGAGAATCCCCATCTCTTTTTCAAGCCCCACCAGCAACGGGCAGCTCACAGACCTGCTCCTGTTACTTGAGGTAACTTGATCAAGACTCAAACACTTTAAAATCAAAACATGAAAGGACTTAAAATACCCCTATCCAACTGTCCTGAGCAGCATCTGCTACTCTCAGCACCAGGAAAACACCTGCAGCCTCCCCTTCCCTCCAAGGCAGAGGAAGTCCTGAATCAGTGCAGCATTTTAGAGCTCAGGCAGCACTTGCTGCACTTTCCTGCTGCCCACTGGGGACTTGCAGGGCCAATACAGCCAGCAGCTGGGTGGACTGGAGGAGGATGCTCCAGATTTCAAAGCAGTGAAAAAACTCAGCCCATGTTTGAACAACACACTCAGTAACCACTGATCTTCCTGCTGGAGTTATTTGTCCTAATTCATGCAAGATTCTTCTTCCACAGCCAAGTTTAATGGGGATGATTATGAAAAAGAAGGCTCAGCTCATTTTGTCACAATCTCTTATTTAAAACCCTACTTAATTTACCACACAGTGATTTATAAGCTTCAGCTTAAGCTTCTTCAGCTATTTTAGAAGGAAGACCAAAAATACCAAAGTGCACCAGACATATAAATCATTGGTAGCAATATCCCTCCAGCAGTTTTATAATGGAAACATGGAAGTACATACAAATCATCCATGAGGGGAAAAGAGAAGGGAGCCCCTATGAAATGAGCTTTTGATAATTACTTTTTAAAACCAAAGGTCATATGCTTAACTAGGCATTTTGAAATGAATGCTCTATGTCTTGGGAATGGATTTTAGCCCATATCTGGGGTGGATTTTTTTTGTTTGTTTGTTTGTTTTTTAAATTTTTTTTTGTTTTGCTTTGGGGTTTTTTTTTTGTGGTTTGTTTTTTTTTTTTTTTTTTTTTAGTTTTCTTTGGTTTTGTTTTTGTTTTGTTGGGTTTTTTTGTTTTGTGTCCAGAATGGTCACTGCCTCTTTCAAACCAAGACACAATAATACCATGCAGATCTCATACTGAGAATTTAAAGATCTGCATGTGTGAAAGTTTTTCATGATTACCTTAACACTTTTTATAATACACAACAGTCAAAAGTAAAATTCTACACTTATGAACAAGAACTTGTAAGAGCATAGGAAGGGTAAGAGCATAGGTGAAGGTCTTATCATTATGTCCTAGCACAGAATCAGGTGTTATGTAAGGACCAGAAGAGCTCATGAAACTCAGGAGTTTTGGAGAAAGAACAAGCCCAACTCAGAGAAATGAAAGTGGGAAGGGAAGTTTCAGGGAAGTTTCAGGGAAGTTTCAGGGAAGGGAAGTTTCAGGGAAGGGAAGTTTCAGGGAAGGGAAGTTTCAGGGAAGTTTCAGGGAAGTTTCAGGGAAGGGAAGTTTCAGGGAAGGGAAGTTTCAGGGAAGGGAAGTTTCAGGGAAGTTTCAGGGAAGTTTCAGGGAAGGGAAGTTTCAGGGAAGGGAAGTTTCAGGGAAGGGAAGTTTCAGGGAAGTTTCAGGGAAGTTTCAGGGAAGGGAAGTTTCAGGGAAGGGAAGTTTCAGGGAAGGGAAGTTTCAGGGAAGTTTCAGGGAAGTTTCAGGGAAGNGAAGGGAAGGGAAGTTTCAGGGAAGGGAAGGGAAGGGAAGGGAAGGGAAGGGTCAACAAAGGGAGAATGCTGGAGTTTGTACCATATTTCAGCTCCCTTACAGCTCCTTCTGACTGCAACACTGGCCATCCTCTGCTTTACAGGCACACTCTGCTTTACAGGAGCACTTACTCCAGAAGAAAGAGCATCATTTAGCAGAAGAGCCCTTCATAGCTATTGGTACTGGGATGAACACTCACCATCCAGGAAGTCCCCATTTAATTCATAAAGATTGTGCTTCATAGAAACATCTGCTTCTTTGAACTGTATGTCAAAAAACCTGTATTTTACCACTGCAGGTGATGTTCTCATGGGCAACCAGGGAAACTCCTAAGACTGTAAAAATGAAATTAATCATGTGCACTGAAATTAAGACTGGCTGAAAGTAAGTGGAAATCTTAAGATGTTAACTCTAGTCCAGTGAGAGGTTTTCCCAGTTTTTAAATCTTTTTAAATCTTTTTAAATCTTAAAAATTTTTAAATTTTTGGCTCCCTCCAAAGCCAAGATTCCTTCTGCAGATAGAAGCCTCTTGGAGGAGTCCTCCCTTTGAGTGCCTGTGCACTCTCAAACAAGATGACTTTTGAAAAGGCCTCAAAATTAGGCTGGGAACAAAGACCAAAGTGGTAAAGATGCTGGGTCTGTGGGAGCCAGTTTGCATTCAGTGAGACCTCTGTGACAGAAAGGCTGCCTGTGGCTTCCTGCTGAAGGGAGGAGGGACAGATTTATTCATCTGACCCAGTAAATCTGCCCAGAGGCCAGAAAAAAAGAAGTCAAGGGGCAGCAAACCAATACTTGCTATGAGCAAAATTCAACAGCCAAGCACAGAGCTGAGTGAGAATAAACAATTTAGTTGTGTATATCTGAACCACATTTGTACTAGGGATGACTTTAGAACTTCTCTCCATTTTTAAACCTTCTGTTTAGTGATAGAAGCCTCAAGAGAAGACAGGCTATATTCAATATTAGCATCTCTCCCTCTCCTACCCAGACCTCTTGACAGACCTTCCTCTGGTTACACAGTAATACCCTTGGCACCCTCTTCAGCAACAAAAGGAAGTGAATATCTTTTTAAAAAAAAGAGGAAATTTAATTAATCAGTGTCCTTTTCTGTGGTTTTTTCCCTAGATATGCATGACATGTAAAAGGAAACAGTGAAGGTACTGATAAAATATTTCTGAAGTTCAGCACCAGGTAAAAAGACAGATACAAGAGTCAAATAAGCACCTCCTTAAGGGCTGAGAAATCTCAAGCCCACATGACATGAACCTCTCCCAGCTTTCTAATAACTGAATTTCCTTTCTTTAAAGGGAGACTAGCTATTCAACTGAAGTTAACTTGACATTGCTTCATAATTCCAGAGTGTTTGATAATTATGTGTTCAGTTGCACAGTCTTTCAAGGGAGCTACAGAGGGTAATTGGGGTTATAGACTCTAAAGGAGAATTAAAATTCTATTTATGTTTTGGATGGGTTCCAGCAAAACAATTACTTGGCAACTCTAATATGTTGAGAACACACAATAAACTTTAGGAATGTCACAAATGTCTTTGTTTTGTTGACAAGATGATCTGAATATATGGTCTGAAGCTCAAAACTCCCTTTGTTAGCAGGGCAGCCTTGGAACATGCTCTGCAGGGGCATGCACATTAATTAACATCTTTTAGGGAGAGTTTGTGTAGCTTGTACATTTATTCTAGCTCAATGACAAGATGACTAAAGGCAAAAAAGGTTAAAACTCTTGTTCAAATAAGGCACAACATGAATTAGCAGGTTTTGTGTAAACAACAGATACAGCTTTCTTAGTACAGGAAAAGATCAAACAAAAAACAAATTACAAAGAGATCTTACTGCTAAAGTATGAGTACAGTTGAGTTCTCAGACTGGGCTTCCCCCAGTGACTCCATGCACATTGCCTGAAATGCTACCACACAGGGAAGGAGAAAACACAGAAATCTCCCCCCTGAGCCACGAGTCCATGAAAAATACACATACCCAATTAAAACCAGTTGATTAACTATTAGAGAAGCAGGTACCAGGGATGGCAGAAACAGCACCAGGGGATTCTCTATTGATTTGTGTCACTTTTCTGTATTTTGTAGCATAAAACAGTAAATATAAATAAAACAATAAGTACCAGGCAACCATGAACCTGACAGAATATTATTTCACATGAAATTTTGTTTGTTTGGATGCTTTTAATAGAAATAAATGGGATTTAGGAGTGAATATTTGCATGTTTGGGGTGGTTTTCATGTAATTTGCTGCTGAGATGTTGCTATGGCTGAATGAAGGTAGAGGCTGCTGTGAGATTAACATTTTTTTCCTCTCCACCTTCTGTGACTGTTTGCAAAGAATAAAAATTATAGCCACAGAATTTAAAGTCTTTTCCACATATCAAACTGCTCCCTTACATGAGGTATTTCTGCAGTGATCCATTCCTAATTCACCAGCAACTGCTTAAGGGCTAGCAGCATTTGTCAACCAAGCCATACATTAACTCTACTTTTCTGGTTTGTAAAGCTTTAATTTGCAGGGCAAATGAGACATTTGTGTCCCTTTTTCCAAAACTGATTACTACAGGGATGAAGAAAGGGGCCTAAATCCACACTGAGCACTAAGGGTGTTATCACACACAGGGAGGTGTCTGAGAAGAGGTCTCATCTCTTTATTTAAGACAGGTCCTCCAGCTCTGGTATGGAAACAGGGAATGGCTGTTAGGAGAAGGAAACTTCCAGATCCCAGTTTTCATGACAGCAGACAAGGTGAGGGGTTCAGAACATCTCTTGACAGAGAGTTGTGCCTTGTTCTCCCTCTAGCTGTGCTCACACACCACAAAGAAAAATCCATGCCCACACTAAATGAACACCTGCCCCCCTGCACTCCCTCTGATCTTCCCAGTGTTCTTCCTCATCCTCATCCTCTCCCTTTCCCTGCCACCACCCAGCCCTGGCCCTTGTCTCTCTGAACCCTGACATTGGTCTTCCCTTTCCAATGATGAGTCAAATTCAAAGTTCACATTTTGATTTTACATATTTGGAAAATTCGTAACAGCCTCAGATTCCAAGCACAAAGCAACAGAAAGTGTTTCAGCACAGGCAGACTGCACTACCCTCTTCTTTAAAAACATTTCCCAAATTAGCTCAGCTTCCTGGATTTGCTCATGGAATATCACTCTCTCATTTATGATACTTTCCTTCAGTTATTTCCAAAGTGTTTTTGAAGCTTGCCAAGACTGTTTAGGATATGCTGCTATTCCAATACAGCAGATGGCACTAGTGTTAAGTAAGCATTATGGAAATTTACTGTATTCCTAGAAAAAACAACCAAGTGAACATCAACTAGCAGGTGGCTAAAATATTTCCCACAAAATATGGGGAAAGTAATTCAGAGACACAGTGTGAACATGGCATTAGATGTGTCACCCCTCTAAGGCCCAAACGAGGTCATTCAAACCAGTCACTCATCATTTTCACCTAGATCTTAGAACATTTCTAAGAAGTGGCCTTAACATTTAGGACCACAAAATTTATCAACATCACCCAAAAAGGTACCTTCTGTTCTCATAAGTTATCTTGGATTGCAGACTCTTGTGAGGCTGTTTTTCCTTTGCTCATGCTGAGCGTTTATCTTCAGCCTTGTTATTTTGGGATAAACAAGCAGCAGCCATGACTGGAAGATACATAAATTATGGATGCTCACAGGAACAGCTGGACAACCTTGAGCCAAGGGTTATGCTAAACCTTCTCCTAGAACCTCTCAGACTCTGTTTTCTATTAAAACACTCTTCTCCTTGATCCACACCTGAATTATTATCAATTCTGCTAGAACATTTCGTGTCCCCAGTCCCCATGGCAATACAGAACATGGTATCACACACCTCCAGCATTTCTGCTGTTGACTGAATTTTATATGCAAACACCTTATAAGACTTGTAACCTTCACTCTGAAAAGAACTTAAAATTGTTTATAATTATAATCAGAATGTTTTTAACACACACATCCAAGAGCTTTAAGAAGTTCCTCATGCAGCACACACACAATCAAATCCTACACCCTTCTTTCTTTCTTTTTATCTTAATTTCTGTTCTAGTGCTGAAAAGCCCCCACAGTAGATTACAGCTACAGATCATCAGATGAATTAGACTAAAATTACTTTTCCTTTGGATTTAGTAACTCATCTAACTACATCCAAGTCTAGTAAACCTGAGTTTATCTCCACTTCAGACCTCCCACTTCTGCAACAAAAATGATCATGGTGGTTGACATGTCAACAGGTCCTTGAATGCCGCAAACCAGCATTACCACTGGACATCCACATTCAAATTCTAGTCATCCATCTGGAGTCTGAGAAAGCCTATTCTCCTTCTGAATTAATTAAAAGCTAATTATAGCAGTCTGGGAAAGAAATGCTTTCCAGTCTCTTTACATGAAACAGCAGTAGCTGATAAGGACTTCAGCAAGACAAAGCTCTCCAGCAGGCCGGATGCAAAGGGATTGGGCAGGTGGAAGGACACAGCTGAAATGCCAAAATTTATTTGCCTGTATTCCTAAAAGGAAAACAAACAGACAGCTCCTGGCCTTTTCCAACTAACATGTATGCCATTGACTTCACTCTGGTAAATAGTACTGAAATAACACAGACAGCTCCAGCCTACTTAGAGTTTAAGCCCAGCTTTTGATATGCTGTTGCTATAAGAGATTTTATGTCTATCAAGTTCATTATTTTGTTTTATATGATTTCTTAAAATACTCATAACTGGAAGGGTTAACAAATGTAGACAAGTAAATCCAAAAAGTTCAATTTTTCCTTCTCTATAGATTCAGAAAAGATAAACTGTGCACAATCTTTTATTTAATTCACATTTCATCTCAGTGCAGATTTACAGAGGAAGTGGGCTTGTTCTTGACTCAATTCCTGAGGAAGTTTAATAAATTGAAATGTTCATCTGTTCTTTCTCAGCTCTGTTGAAGGCATCACAGAAGACTGACAGTGACAGATAAAAAATAGCAGGCTGTTATGGTCCCTCCTCCTCAGGCAGCAGGAGCGCCGTGCGGCCGGCCCTGAGCGGTACCAGACGGCGTTTCCTGGCACATCCATCCCCAGCAAGACACACACAAGACAGAAATCAAATCCCCAGCATCAATACTTGTGATTCTGCTCTGATTTTCAATGTTTCATTAGGAAGGAGATTCCCAATAACCCTTCCCAATAATATCTCCACAATGCGGTGCCATGTTTTAACTATCAGTAAGTGTTCACTTAGCAGCACTGCATTGTTCACATTTTAAATGACTTTTAAAGACACCTATCAGCCTTAATTATAACAGACAATTTCTCAAAATCGATTATAAAAACTATTTTACACAATATTCTGAAAGCAACAGTTGATAAACAAAGCCTAAGGATGATGGTATCCTAGCTTTCAATTCCTCCTTCCTGCACTGTGCTCTGTGGGGCACTTTCCCTTCTTTGCTATTAGCTATATTAGTAAACATTAAATAATTTCATACTCAAAACTGATAATCAGCTGCATCCCTTTGAATCCAGTCATGATCCAGTCAGAATGGCAGCTTAGTAGTCAAATTACACAGTCAAATTATGTATTATTACACTAAAATAAACAACTATCTGTGCCAGCCCAGGAAGGGCAGCATGCTGGAGAGGTTTTTGAATATTCCTTAGAAGGAGAAAAGTACTATCCTTAAGTTTTTTTTATCCCCCAAAATTGCACATAAAAATATCCAGATCAACCTAAAATGGAGGTTACCCATAGTGTTTCAAAATTCTCAGCTAATAATGGAATGACAACTTGAGCTCTGCACCTCCTTTAGTTGTATATACAGGCAGAATTGTATATATCAGAAAAGGTTAAAGAATTTTCTTTTTTAAGCAGAAAAAAAAATAATGACAATTTAAAAAACGCTTACAGATTATCTGCCAACTGGTTTGGGTTGTTTTTCTCTTCTAAATGCCTACTGAAGGTCATTCATTAAGTGTTTTTAAAACAAATATTTTCATTTTAAACAGAATAATTTAAAACACAAAATGAAGTGAAATATCAACTGTTTGATATTCTGTAGCACAGCTGAGGTGCAGCTGTTGCACTGAGGACAGCTCTGAGTGACAAGAGCTTTACCTAGATTAATTGCTATTTCTGAGCATGACTTTAAATAAATAATTTAAAATAGAACAAAAAGAGACGGCAAAACAGAGCAGGCTTGTGAAGTGTTCAATAACATCATGTCATATTGACAGAGAAGACTGACAAGTCCAAATACAACTCTGAGTTTCATCAACAAAACTGTTCTTCAATGCAAACAGAAATAGCAAAGGGGAAAAGACAAATGAAACAGCTGTGACAGGCAGCTAAAAGGAGTGTTGTAGAAAGATCTCCAGGCTCCAACCCACACAGTTTGCTGGAATCACATTAAAACTTTCACCTGGATCAATAGGTTTGTGTTTTTATTACAAGCAGCTGAGACTTATAAATGTACCACAGCACTGTGGTGATGTACCTGCCTAAAGCCCAACGTTTTCTCCAAGCTTCTGTCACAGGGAAGAAAAAGAATTCAAAACTATTTTGTTTCTACGTGGGGATGGGTGACAGATTCTGCCCCAGAACTACTCAGGTAATATTCTAAGACCACTGGAAATGGAAGTAATTCGGAGGGTTTATTCACATCTTCAACAGCCTGGTCACAACTTAAAAAATAAAGTGCTAAGAGGACAACAGAATAAAATAACTCAGTCACACAGAAGCCATGGCAAATCCCAAATTTGTGCAAATTTACATAAAACTGCACTGAAGCAATATTTCATGTGAGAACAATGAGAAGACCTTGACTGTAGTGACACTCACTTTGATGGGATTTTAAAAATTTCTGCATAAAACTTAATTCCCATCATAACTTTATCTCCTTTCTCATAGTTATGCTTCTGCCCAGGAGTTCCATCCTCAGCTTGTGCCACTATTCCAGTGTGCAGGCAGGGGAAGGAAATGTGCCTCCCTGGTTAGCTGGGAAATTACAGCACTTCCAACAGGTATTTCTCCTCTCTGGATTGAAAGCTGAATATCTGTAAGGACCAATTTCACTCTTCCAGCCACAATCAAAGATCAAAAATCCAAGCCAATATAAAAACTCTTGCTTGACATCATGGAATCACTGAGTGGTTGGGGTTGGAAAGGACCTCTAGAGATCAGCTATTCCAAGACACAGATTGTTCACCCATAATTCAAATATTTTCAAGGCAACCAGAGTGGCTCCCTTAAAATTAGTAGTTAGCAGCAATAATTTTAAAAGGTTTTCTTCCCCTAATTTTTTTCTTTCCTATAAGAGTTGCATAGAATGTGAACATTTTGTAACCACAGACAGGACAAGGATGTGGAGAAAGCACAAGTCAGGAACTTGAAGGGTACTTAAAATTCATCTGTATCTATGACAAATTAAGGAGAAAACTGGAAGCTTGTTTTTAAAAACTTAAGACAATTCACTTCAAAGGCTTCTTGCTTTTCTGGGGATTTTTTCTGCAGAATATGTTTCAGTGTTAGCAGCTGCCACTGTTTTTTTCTCCTTCCAGTTGCCAGAATTACCAGCATGCTGGTTCTTCAGAGATAAAGTAAGGAAGAATTTAATGCAGAAAAAATTGTGTTTTGATTTTCCCCATAATTCCTTCCAGAGGCTGACTGGACACACAATTTCAGTCCTCTGTCAAGGAATGGCTCCTTCCTGGCTCTTCCATATGCCTACAGAACTGACTTGCTGTCTACAATGAGGGCAAACTCGATTTTTATTTTAATATGACTTCAATCTGTGCCCCTCCCAAGAATTGCCTGTTACCTGACAGTGGTTGACTCCTGACTCTGAGGAGCATTTTTCTGATAGCCCACACTGGTGCCTCAGGACATTGTCTCCTCACTGCCCCACTCCTTCTCAAGATGTCTGCATATATCTTCTCACTTGAAATAAATGTTCTTCTCTTTCTGGTTTATTTTTAGCTGTAGTAAAAGAGGCTCCTTTTGCTGTATGTGATTACCCTCCACAAACACTTACAAGTTTCCCTTTCCCTAGCATGTTCTAATGTTGCACTCTCTTACTTTCCCATTGGATTTCACCTTGGATTCTCCTTGGATTTTCACCTTCTTTCCCATCATAATTGCTTCAGACACACTGAGATAAACATTGTCAATATTACCCTACCTTGCTTTGATAACTGAGCACCAATATGCAGAATAAGAAACAGTCTCAAGGACTGAATCCTACCAAGGCACATGCAGCAAGCCTGAAGATTCTCAGAAAAAACACTTCACAATAAAAATGAACAAAATGAACTAGAGTCAACAGTGTTTCATACTAGTGAAGCCTTCACCATTTAAAATTATCAAATGTTTGATCTATCTATTTATTTTCATGTTTGTGACCCCTTGAAATTGGAGAGGAAATCAGTGACAGGTTTAAAAGCAGGAGCAATGCCAGGGGCACTCTGACTTCCCATTTACAGAGGGGAGGACTGGTATTTTACCAAAATAAATATTCTACATTATCAACCTATTCTGACTGGCTTTTAAGAGAAAGTGTAGATATATATGCAGCACAGACACACATCATTTTGTATCTGGAGTAGTACTTTCCTAGCTGGAACAGCAGGGGAAAAAGCCAAAAGGAAGGAGCTTCCTTCAGTTGTGTTTGGCCCTTCTCACTCTTTGTTTAATATCAGGCCACCATGCACCACCACTTCTGTCTGTGGGCACTCTGAATCAGGCCACTTGGAGAGCTTTCCTTACTAGGTGTCTTCAAGAAATTAAATTCCTAACTCTGAATAATCATTTAACAAATTAAATGAAAAACAGGTATCTGCATCAGATATTCTTAATTAGACCCCTCAGCAAAAAATGAGGCAATACACAGTTCTAATTGTAAAACCAAACCAGTGTTTCACTGAGCATCTTCTGTTCAATATAACCATGGTTTCTGCATAACTACACACATTTTATAATGAAGCAGTAAAAGACTTCAACAAAACAAAATAAAACAAGAAGAAGCATTGATGGAGTGGAGGAAGGAATTTCTGATTCAATATTTTTTTACCTCACAAAGTAGTAAGTCAATGATGTGGAAGACCATGCAGAGTGGAAACTTGGCAGTAAAAAGAGTGAGAAACCACTGGGATGCATACATGTGAGCTTCCAAATTGAGGTCTGAGAAATGGCTGTGCAAGTCTGGTAGCTGCTCCTATAATAAAGGAAAAAAAAATACATGTTGCAGTATTACTCATTAATTTGAGTTCTTCATCCATAATTTCAGCAAGGACCAGGGTTGCTAAATATCAAAAAACACATCAAAATGAAAGCCTGGCTTCTTTTGAGCAATGGAGATGTTTCTTGGTAAATTTCAGTGCCCATGGTTACAGTTTTTAGTAAGATATCCACAGTAGATTCTATCACAGTATCAAAGAATATACTGAGACTACACTGAGAAATTACAGAATCTTCAACAGTTGAAAGGGAGAGCAGTTGTAAAATCTGTGTCATGCTGTATATTTTTAAGTTATTCCTTTGCTGTGTCTTGCTATAAATGCTTCTGCCACAAAAAGCAGTGGCTACAGGAACCAGAGCACTTTGCAGAGCTTGAAAGCAACAGAGCACAAAACTCCATGAGACCATTTCTCTTACTAGGAGCACATACAAGCAACACAAAATAAGCACTGAAAATCCTACTGAACAGTGATGACACAGTCACTTAATAAAGTATCTTTGTTAAGAGTATATTTGTTAATAAAATTTGTTTTGTTTGTTAGCAAAAATCTTTGTGGACATAAGTAAATATTGAGAAAACCATATGCTGAAGTATTACATTAGTTAGTATGCAATTCCACTCCATCAAGTATGAAGTATGCACAATTTGACACCTGAAAAAATACCATTAAATTAGCAATAGTCTGTTTTGTTTGGTTTCAGAATATCTCATGGTGATCTGTGAGAATTGACTTCAACAAGCAGCTTTTCACTGTGCCAAAAGAAGGGCAGGGCTTAATGAACTGTCAGTAATTCCTTATTAGTCACAACAACAATGTACAACATTTGCAGCCCTTCAGTTGTGCTAAACTGCTCAATGAAATAATTCCAGGTGAAAAAAGAGCAGAGTGTTGGAAGAGACAATAAAACCTGCCCAGTGGTCCACACTTGATTGGTATTTCATAAGCATCAGGATGTCCTGGTTTGCCTGACCTCTTAACACCCACATAATTCATGGAAAGTAGGACACTCATGGAGGCAGGAGGATACACTGGCCTCACCAGCACAGAGACATTCTCTCTAAGCAACATCAGAAATAGAGAGGGAGCAAGCAAACAGAAAAGGGGGGAAAAGGCACCTGCTGTGCTTGGATACAAAGATGAGCTGCAGAAGTGGTGAATCAAGGACAAAAGAAACTAGAAGCAAATCTGACTCAAGATGTTTGAATTCAGCTATTAAACTTTGCTTTACCCCACCTCTAAAAGGAGAGGTGGGTTTATTGTCCAATGCTTTTGGAAGCAAAGCATTAATCTCTTCTTCATGCCAGGATTTCCATTTATGAAACAAATCGAAGGAGACTTTGTTACTTTGGCCCCACCTGCATTAACTTCTCCAGTTGGAAAAATTTGCAATGGAGATCTTCAAAGTTATTTCTGTAGAGGTCCCTCAAGCCATAGTCATACATTATTTTCACAAATACACAGAATGCCTGCTCCTCTGGCATCTGTTTGGAAAAATACACAGAAATAAGGTTAATAAGAGAGCTAAGGCTGGACATGCCTTACACAGACACACACACTTCAACCCCTTATGCACAATGAATTCAGAACCTGGGATGTATTAGAATTTTCAGCCAAGTACTGTGAATGCTGAATTAACCAACTAAAATCTCAGTGGGACTATTGTCCTTGATGAGCACCTGGATTTGGCTCTGTAAGACCTTCTTTGAAGAAAATGTGGGATCATATCACAGGTTCATGGATGTCTACATCTCTACAGCAGCACAACTATCAGCAGCATTCTTTCTGTCAAATAGGTATGAGAACAACCAGTACACAACTCTCAGGCACATAAAAGCAATTTTAAAATAATTTAAAAAAGAAAATAAAAAGGCAACAACTCATGACAGTGACGTCTCCTGAGAGATACTTGGTTAAACAGGAAAAATTCAGGAGATCTAAGGTACAACCAACCTCTAGTGAGAACAATGCTCATCCACTTTCATCCAAATCCCAGGACATCAAACTCTGAAGTCAGGTTTCCCACAATCCCCTCTGTTAACATGCTGACTTTTTCAGAAGCCCTACATCCATAATCTCTGTTTCATTCTGACCAAAACTTCTCATCCAGCAGTGCTTTGGAAGGTGGTACTAACACAACTGTCTGAGCCACTCTACACTTCTCCTTGCTGGCTTGAGCCCACTGAATGCTGAACTGGTGGGAAGCCCTGTGTCACAAAACCCCCACATCACCTTCCCCTGTGCCTTCAGGTAACACAACAGTGACAGGCACAAACAGAACCCAAATCAACCTTTCCATCACATCCAAAACATGGTTTCTTTTGGAAGCACCAAATTGTAACTAATGAAAACAATTACTGAGACTCAAGAACAACTCTTGGCCTTTCAGTTTATTCCCTCATTTGGCCTACTGCCAGCTTCTTATCAAATATCAGCTACAGATAAAAGCCCAGCATTTTCTTCAAAGAGAATTTTAGGCTCTTGATATTTTCCTTCAGGGTTTCATCTTATGCTCAGCCCATGATTAGGGCCTGTCTCCAGGGCCATGGGCAGACAGTTTCATTTTCATTTTCAGACATCATAAAGGAAAGTAACTGGTTAGAACAAAGTATTTCCAGATTGGCTGATGCCTGTCAGTCTGGACTTGCTTTACCCAAGACAAATTCTTAGGAATTTCAAAGCTCTTAATCACAATTTTATCTGGACCCCCACTGACAGCAAATAAAAGCTGCAGACAAAGTAAAGGAAGAAATAATTTTATCCTAATCAAAAGGCTTGAATCTGCTCTGTAAGACAATGAATGCAAATTTTGGGGGTTTTGGTAAAATACAATTATTTCTAATGAAATGACAGATGCTCATGCACAGGCACATCTACCCTACATACTCAGTAAGACACTTGTGCTTTGCCAACCATCTCTTCCTCAAGACAGGGAGATGGAACAGAGGTCAGGACTAGGCCAAAGAGCTCCCCAAGTCCTTGCTCTCAGTGAACAGAGCTTCTCCAATATTATCAACCCAAAGAATTCAAAATAATAAATAAAATTTTCTTTTTTTTTTTTTTTGGGCATTGCCATTCTGATTTTTTGCATTTTCATATTTGCCCTTTGCTATCGTTTCTCTGAAATTACAAAAGCCAGAAATTTGGAATTTTTTAAAGTTAAGTTTCAGGTGGGGTTTTTTTCCCAACAGACAATGACTCTGAAAAATTGACAAGAAAAAAAAGTCAAATAATGTGAGCCTCACAGTAAAATTATTAGAGTTGGCAACACTGTTTCCCTGTGATTAGAAGTTATTCTCCATGAGAATTTCATCAAAGAAGCAAAATCACAAAAACAGAGGATGGAGGTTCAGGCTACCCAACCACCCCTGAAACACATCTACATTGAAGAGAAAGGATAACCTGTCCCAGGGAAAAAGGGAAAGGAAAGGGTCTAGAAATCCATGTGAAGGTAGAACAGTTAGAGAGGGTCTTACAAATGTTCACAGCAGACAGACTGTTTGGAGAATTTGAGAAAAACAGGAGTTTGAGGGCATCTTAGGAAGCTCCCCAGTCACATGGGCTCACTGAGACTCCTTGCTTCCCCCCTTCTCTAAGCATTTCACTTTAATATCCTCTAATGAAACCAAAAGTTCTAAAGGGCATTTTTAAGTGAGTGTTATTTCCATTTAGCATTCCCTGTGTACAGGGCAACTTCTTCCAGCTCCAGAAACAGAGTTGATTCCTTGGAGCAATGACAGCACAGAACTAAGGTAGGGGAGCTGAGGTATTGGTCAAATGTTAAGAATGTGACACCCACACACTTCTAAACAACTCTGGTATTGAAAATGGCTCACTTTTCCAGTGCAGCTTCAAAATCCTGCTTTGGGTAGAAAATTAATTGCAAAATAGTTGTTAGATAAGCTATTTTACAGTATATGTTAGACTGTAATAATGGGACTAAGCTGGGTTTATTCTCCAAAGATCTAAAGCTTCTCTGCAACACTGTTGCTGTGTATCTATCATAGTTCTCAAGACTTCAAGGAGTCACAGCTCTCCCTAGGAATTACAATTTAAACTCATCTGAATTTGAGTTCCAAATGCCTTGGGGAGTGTGTGTGGAACATACATAACACCAGCAGCTGCCTCAAACCCACACTTCAAAAGGTATTTCAGTCCTAACTGATAATTCACTAATTAAAACCTGAGAGGAAAAGCAGGCAAGAGCTTGAGTAAGAATTGTGGTTGAGCTTTGGGGTGGCTTATTCAGATGGATTTTACCTCAATAAAGACACTATTTGAATCTGCTGCTTTGCCACTGAAACATCAGATGTAAAGCATCCTGAACTTATAAAAACTGTGTATTTATTTATTTAATTCTGGACATATGTGTTTATAAAGGAAGCAACAGATCAAAGTTTGTGCAGTTTTGGATTACAGGCTAAGACATCAAGGTTAAAAAATCAGCTTTCCCTCAGAAGATATTACAAAATGTCCCTAGGAGAAAAAAATCTTCCAAAAAATTAGTGAGACTACTTGCTTTAATGAGCTGCTTTGAGACTGTCTCCTGGAGTTAAATTCCCCATAAAAACAAAGGGAGCTCACTTAGGTGACAACTAAATTAAAAGAAAAAATTAATATGTAACAAATAGGTTTTGACACAGAATTACTTGAGAATTTCATTGATTTCTCCCAGATAAAGGAAATCTACATTCATGAAGATAGAAGCCATTAATATCTATGGCCAAAAAACAAGAGGAAAATTAATACAGACAAATAAATAACAGTAAATATCTGTCAAACAGCATGGCTGCACTTCAACTGATTTTACAGCTGCCTTGGTTTCAAATATCAAAGCTTTCATTTTGCAATTAACTTACATGAAGCAGAAGCACAGCTGCAAGGAAGGATTGTCCCTGGCAATAGCCAATGTCTTCATCATAGACAGAATAGGCCTGGAAAAAGAGAAGTCACAGTGTGTTTAAAATGCATACAGGCATCACCAAACTGTGTTCCCATCAAGGAGCTGCTCAGGGCACTGCCAGGGTCTCAAGGGGCCTGCAAGGAAGATGAAGAGATTTGTTCCATCAGGAACTGGAGTGCCAGGACACAGGGAATGGCTTCCCATGGACACAGGGCAGGGTCAGATGGGATATTGGGACAAAATTCCTCCCTGTGAGGGTCCTGAGTGCCCAGAGAAGCTGTGGCTGCCCCTGGATCCCTGGAAGTGCCCAAGGCCAGGCTGGATGGGGCTTGGAGCACCTTGGGATACTGGAATGTGCCCCTGCCATGGCAGGGCAGTGTAATGGGATGAACTTTAGGGTCTCCCAGTCAAAGCCATTCCATGATTCTCTGTGTAACACTACTCAGACTAAAATCACATAGGGGATAAAACTGTAACCACTCTTGCGCTTCCAGGGCTCTTTTAACAACACCTAAAGGTCACTCTCAACCCTCCACAGATGCTGTAGTTGTAAATCACTATTTCTATTTTTCAATCAGCCTAAAAAAAGATGGATGCAATTTCCCTTCACCTAAATCAAGGATAATTCTGCTCAGGTGAGTAATGACAGAACTGTAACCAATGCAACAAATGTAACATGAAAACCAGGGTAGTTTGTGCTGTGGGGAAAGAGAATGTTTGTTTTTGGAAAAACAAGTTCTGACATTATGCAAGTACAGGACCTAAGGTTAGAAAACTGCTGATTTCTCTAACCTGAAGATTTTATCAGAAACAGTTTTTCCATGCCCTTGTTATGCCGAAGAATGAAGAAGACTCATTTTCCTACGCTATGACAGACATGCTTTTTCTTACTCTTAAAAAATCCCCCAACTAAAATAACTAACCTTTCCTTCCCCTTTACTTTTCCAGGATGAGAAGACAGATAATGTTTTTAAAGAGCTGTCAGAGGATGTTAAGAATTTGTGGAAACTTGCAGAAGTCTAAGCAGGAGCAGCAGAACTGACACCAGAGGGAGAGACATCCTAAGAGAATAAGGAAAGTACTGAGGGTACAGCCAGGGAAAACCAAAGCAAAGGGGGAGGAAGGAGCCACAAGGATCAGAGAATCCACTTTTCAATCCGATGGGCTGATTGTAGTATTTTTGAGGAATTCTGCAATGACTCTGAAGCCAGGATTTCTGTAGGTGCAGAATATTCTGAGTATTCTTTAAAGGTCACTGTTTCTGAACAATTCAGCCTTACATTTCCTTTGGGAAAAACTGACCTGGGACTTGCAGCCCTCTGCCCTTTGTCTGTACTGCTCACCACTCTCTTGAAAGCTTAGGCACTGAGTGAAAATAATCCCAGCCCATTGCTCAGTGTCAGTGGACAAGAAAATTCAAGAAGTCACAGAAATCATTGAAAAATGTTTAATGAACCATTACAATCCAGCTTAGCAGTTTAAAACAGCTCTAGTCACAAAAGCCAAACTTCAAATCTAACCTGAGAAGGGTACAATGGCAGACACAAAATTCAATTGAAAAAAAAAAAAAAAGAGGGATGCTCTCCATAAAGAAGTTAATTAGCTACTAAGCACTAAATTCACAGAAATTGCTTTAGATGCTTAAATTGATATTTTATATCATTAACTAGAATAATCCACTGGTTAATCACCATCATGAGTCTTTATCTGTTTGCTCCCCAGATCTATCAGTTTATAGATGCCTAATGTCTTGTCTCTGTGGCCTTCCTAAATGATGTATTATTCCTGGTTTTGATAAGCCAGCTCTGCTTAGAAACAGATGTGCAGAATTACAAATGATATATTTGATTTATGATTTCTTCATACTATATAAAAACACTTCTAATTTACTTCAAAAAAATCTAGGCTGAAAAATGAACATCAAATTATCAATGCCCTGGGGGTTCTCTGTTGTGAGAAGCATTATAGTGAATAATTTGCTGAAAATAGCAATACATTTATCCAAACAAGTTATTTTAAAACAAGTATTGAGAAACCAACACACTGGAGAAAACAGACTGCTTCCAAAACTGACACAGATTGAAAAGTACAGGAAGTTGTAAGAAATAAAAACATAGTTCTTATCAGATTCTGAAAGAAGCTGAAGTTACAGCAAAAGAAGAAAAACAAGGAGGGTACAAAAAAAAATCCTCACTCTATAGTTAAATACAAAAATGTAAAGGAAGAACAGCAAAGTTCTTATAATCAACTTCCTAAACACATTTGAGCTTGTAATAAATCCATTTCAAACACATTCAGAGCAGGAAGACAAAGTCTCTGCTTGGAAAATATATGGTCAATGTAAGAAAATTGTATTTAAGCTCCAGCAGAAAATCCCTGTGAACTTTCCTTGTGTCTGTTTTATTAGAGAAGAATCATCGAGTTTGTCATCCTGCTGGAACCATTTCTAACCTGGGATGTGTTAAAGGATCTGAGTCTAACTGAGTATCAGATGAGACCTTAAATGAAAAGGAATAAAATTACTGAAAATTTATTAAGAATGAATGTTATTCACCCAAAAAGCTTGAGGGGAAGAATAAACTGGTAAACCACTAATTGCCTGATTAAAACAGAAGAGATGAAAAAATTGAAACTTTTCTAAAAAGGCTGATCCATAGAACTACAAATCAGCAGGTACTGGATAATTTGGTTTAAATAAAAATATGAAATTAATAAGTGGACACTGCCTATATAGAAGAAAAATGTCAAAGGGCCCCAGTAAAAAGATGCAATTACTAAAATGCCTTTGAAGCTACCAAAAACCATGAAAAAAAATTAACTGCTTGATCCACTTTTTCCACTTTTATGAAATTTTTTTGAAAAAGTTTTTCTTTGAAATTAATTTCCACAAGGTCCTTCCCCAAAATCTGATCTTGACAAGCAGCTGTCAGCAGATACTTGGACACAAACTTCAGTTCTGCATCAGAATCAGATCAAACAAAGAAAGATTCTGCTCTTTAGTCAAAACAGCACAATCCTGACAACTAAAGGCTTAGTTTTTAATGAAGTCTCTAAAATATACATGATTTCATTGCATCTACCCAGTGCAAAGAAACTTTGGAATCTTAATGCACATCACATTTCCAATTATACTGTTTTATTTTTAAGCAACCTATGGGATTTGATAGTGCTGAAATATGATGTAATTAACCAGAATAACCTTAAAAATAAGGATGCTGCCTACAGATACCACCATGCTATCATATCATTAACTACTGGTTTAAGATTAACTATTTAAGATTTATGCTTCTAAGGAACTTTCACTTTTCACATGAAATATAAAAACAAGGCAAAATCCCAAATCCCCTATTTCCACTGCAGTAATTTTAAGTTTATAATTTCAAGAGGATGGTATTTTTCCCATGACAACCTGAGACATGTCACAGGTTTTAACTTATTAGTCTCCTAAGCTCTTGAGGAATTTCCAATTACAATTCCCCAGTTAACTGAGATTTTAAATATTCTCTGTGTCATAAATGGGATTTAATGAAGGTTCTGACTTGAAGCCTATTTTCATTCATTTTTAACTAAATGAAGATCTCACAGAATTGAGACATCTTTTTAATAATTATCTGTATTCCAAAAAGAACCACTATGCAGTTATTTCACCATTGGAAAGTGAATTCTTTGGAAGCAGAGTCTTCTCAAAGTCCATGACAGAGAACCATCTGCACATTGGGAAAGTGAACCAAGAACCAGGGCTGGGCAGAAACTCCTCTCCAAAATAATTAACAGAGGAAAATCTCCCAAGATCAGAATCTTCTGTGGACAGAAAAATTCCACGTACTAATATTTAAAAGATGAAGCAAAAGATGGCCGAATTTAAACCCTCAGCTTGAGATTTCTGTAACTTCTGTCTGTGAGTGCCAGCAGATTTAAATGAGCAGGAGGAGAGGTTATGCCTCTCTATGATCTCTATGAAATGACCAAGGGAAGCTACTCAGTGCTTAACACAGACACAGCTCTGTGCTGAAGTCTGCTTTAGGAGACTTAAAAGACTTCCATGGTGTCTGAAACTCAAAGTGTCTCAGGAAAACATCCATACTTTGATGCAGACTTTTCATCCAACAAGGTACTTAATGATTTTTATTATTATTTATATTATCAAGTATTATTTATTAAAATTATTAATGTTTTAATATATTTTTTATTTTGTTATTTTTATTTTATTTTAATGTTTTCACAACAAGGTATTTTATTACCTGCTGAGTCACTAAATAATTTTAGTAACAGCACAATTTAAAAGCCCATACCTGAATTTTTTATAAGACTAACTGTCTGAAAGTAATAATATTCCTATGGGTGCAGCATTGAGTATGTATCACACTACACAAGGAATTTCTGCATTAACTGAAAACTGTATTTTTAGACATTAGTTACTCATTTATGGAGTATCAGGAAGAGGCTGTTACACAATGTGCCTCTGCCAGAGCTGGGAGAGTGAGAGGATGAAGAAATCTTCATCTTCAATCAGGCAGGCCCCCAGACAGACCATTCCTACTATTCAGGATCCAGAGCTGACCTTCCCACTGGTACAGGCTCAGCAGAATATTATATATAATTTCACTGCATCTTTCCTTGTGTGCAAGAACAGGGCTGCTGAGCACAGATGCACAGAGAAGGATCCTTATTACAATGTAAACAGAAGACAAGTTACACTAAAAATCCTTTGAATGAAACAAGACAACAGTATTTACTAGCACTGCTCCTTCAACCCAGGAGCAAAGAAAATAAACAACCAAAAATAGGTGAAAAAAAATTCTTATCTGATTGTGTTTATCCTATAATTGGCAAATAGATTTCAGGAACAAAAGAGATCTGCTCTCTAACAAATAATTACACCTGGACAAACACAAACTTCCTATTTGTAAATCTAAGGAGACACTAAGGATTGAAAAATGTGGAAGAATATATGCACAGTGAGGTGACTACCTGAAAAGGCATGCTGAAATAAAATGGAAATAAATTAAAAAAAAACTATAAAAATTAGACTTTCAGCCAGCACTAAGCAGCAGCTCTGCTGAAGCATAACCCATCATTCATAGCTTATCATGGGCATGGAAGCTGCTGGTTACAGAGAAGCAGCTCAAAGGTATTTCCATATTTCAGTATACAGTAACAAAAGCTAAAACACCCCATAACAGAGCCCACTCAGTGGTAGCATTGCTGGAATGCAGTTTGTTATTCCCTCTGCTGATGTGGGTACCAAAAAACAGACACTGCAACAACTAAAACATAGTGTTTGGTCTCACAGCAAACCAGCTACCACACTGATCCTGCACCTGAAACCTTCAGGCAAGTGAGACCAGGACTGGGGAAAAAACTACAAATCTCATCCACAAAGTATTTAGTATAAGTATTTAATAACAAAATATGTCCTGATACAAAAGATTCATATCCTTCTGCAAGGCCTCAGCTTACTGAGAAACACTAACACCAACTCTGAACATCTGAGAAGTAACTGAACCATTTTCTGAAAATAATTTTGTCTATTTTCCCAGTCTGCCCAGTCCCAGCTCACCTGATTGATTTTCCTGCACCAAGCTCCCTTCTCCCCATTAAAGTCACGGTGGTTGTTTGTTAAATAGGAGTTACTTTAATCAGAAAATTAGGGAAAACACATCTTGTGTTAAATTCTGCACTGCACACACTGCAGAGAGCTGAGAGGATTAATTCTGCCAGGTGCTCTGACTCCCTGGAGCCTTGAGCTGTGAGTGTGGACAGAGCATGGAGGCAGGCACTGAGCACTACTCAGTTATGCATTGTACCACTGAGGTGAGCTCTTCAAACACAGCTAGAATTTGCAGAGTATTTAAACAGAGAGCAGGCAAGAAGCAGCAGTTTTCCCAAAGATTCCCCAAAATTTGCTCTGTGAAAATCCAGCTTAAGTGGTGTCCTCAAGTGAAATCTCCAGTCCAGAATCTGAAACTCTTTTCATTCCTTATCACCACTGTCAGTCCTGAAGTTTATTTTTAGGTACTTTGTCACATAAATGTTCTGCAACAGAAAAAGTTCCCATCTTTCCTGATTTCCTACTGTTCTGAAGAGGAGAAAAAGAGTTGGAACAAAAAACTGGCAGACCTGTTAAAATGAGGCAGTGAACTTTTAATGATTTTCCTTTTTATCTGACAGCTCAGATCATCTCTCATTTCAGTGGAGAATGAAGAAAATGCTCTTCAGCTTTCTACCCTCTGACTTGAGGACAGACCCTTCCCAGCCATATTCAATAATCCCATTCTTCAAACTTCTTGATTTCACATTAGAAGAAAGGCATAAGTACCCAGCACCTCTGGTAAAAGTTATTCTAGTAATTCAAAGCTGCCACATTATTACTTTCAACACAGATTATTACTTTTTATTCCCAATGGAATGACAAGTTTATAAGCAAATTAATTAGGCTTTAAGAATATTTCTTGAAAACCCACACACTGGAGAATACAGTTTGTTAATCATAAACATAACCTGTCACAGCCACGGTCATTTAAGGAAACTATGAGAGGATGAAGGAGAAGTTACTGCCTGGAAATCTCCCCAGCAGTTGTGTCTGATCTCAATAGTGGCAAGTAGGTATAAACCCTTCAGTGTAATCAGTAAATTTATGAATAATTCCATGTTGAAGACTGGATATGGCTGCTCTACCAGACAGCAATGCTTCCCAAATCCTTCTCTGAACCAACGAGCAATGAAAGAATGAGGGACTCACTAAGATTACCAGGATTTTTATAACCCCTTCACCAAGATCCCAAAGGCTTTTTAGGGAACTGAGCTGCTACAGAACATCCCCTTACTCACACAAATAACTGATTAAAGGAGAGAAAGCAAAAGGTAGGAATAAAGTCAGTTCTAACCCAGAGAGTGAAGGTGAGGTCATTCACAGAACCCTGCAGAAAGAGGTGCTGCAAATATTCACAAACCTTAAAGAATACATAAAGATTGCACAGTAACAAAAGCTGCTGATGAGACAAAGCTGTTTGGAGCAGGGAATTGAAGTGACTGCAAAGCTGCTATGCAGAACATGTTCTATCAGGAACAAGTGTCTGAGTGACAGAGGTCATGGAATTCCAGGTAAACACAAAATGCTTCACAGGAAGAGCAGCCCTCAACTTGATGGACACACACAGAGGTCTCTGATCAAAGATCACAGAGTCCCAGAATGGTTTGGGTTGGAAAAAACCCTAAAGCTCATCCAGTTCCACCCCCTGCCATGGGCAGGGACACCTTCCACCAGCCCAGCTTGCTCCAAGCCCAGTCCAGCCTGGTCTTGGACACTTGCAGTGATGCCATGATGGGGCAGCCACAACTCCTCTGGGCAACCTGTGCCAGGGCCTCACTGGCCTCACAGGAAAGTAATTTATTCCCAATATCCCACCTAACCCTGCCCTCTGGCAGTGGGAAGCCATTCTCCCTTGTCCTGTTACTGCAGATCCTTTTCCAAAGTGCCTCTCCAGCTCTTTTGGAGCCCTTTTAGGAACTGGAAGGGACTCTAAGGTCTCCCTGGAGCCCTCTTTTCTTGCCTTTTTAAAAATGGGGGTTATTTTTCCCCATTTTCACTTAGTAGGAACTTCACATGATGCCCATAAATAAAATAAGATGGACAGTGGCTTAGCAACTTCATCTGCCAGTTCCCTCAGAGCCACAGATGCATCTCAGCAGGTTCCATGGCCTCTCAGGCTCCTTGGATCATCTCAAATCTGATCTCTTCCTGCACTGGGCAGTTTTTCATCCTCTCTGTCCCTGCCTTTACCTTCTGTGGCCTCAGCAGTGATGTTGGAGCACTTGCCAATGAGAACAGAGGCAAAAAGGTCATTGAGAATCTCAGCCTTGTCCATGTCCTGAGTTAAGCAGGTTTGCCCTTTCCTTCTGGAGAGCACCCACATTGTCTCTAATCTCCATTTTATCACAGATATCCATAGAATATTTTCCTGTCACCCTTCACACCCATGGCCAGATTTAATTCTATCAGGGCTTTAGTTTTCCAAACCTGATCCCTGTCTGCTTGGACAGTTTCTCTGTATTCCTACCTGCCCTTGTTTGCACCCTCTGTAGGCTTCCTGTTGTGTTTGAGTTTGTCCAGGAGCACCTCATTCATCCATACACACCTCCTGGAGTTTTTCTCTGACTTTCTCTTTGTCAAGGATGCACCACTTCTGAGTTTCAAAATCCTCCAAGAAAAAAGAACTAGTAGCTACAGCAACTTTCTCTGCAGGAGCAGTAGAGGCCTTGAGAGCAAGGAAAGCCCCCAGATTTAGAAAATAAGCAGAATTATTCACATTTCCTACAGAAAGGAAACAACCCAGGAAGGTCTGAGATCTGTGCCCCCCTGAAGGTGGCTGCTGGACAGATAATTCCTCTAAGCTGCTTCCAGTTCAGACAGATTCACTCCTTTATTTGTTCTTTATTAAACAAAATAGACTGAGATACGCCGTAATGAAAAAGAATTTTTCTTTTCAAAGAATGTTCCCAAATTCTTTCATCATCCTCATGGAACTTTACAGATTCTTTCCAATGTAGAATAGATGTCCTTAATTCTGGACACTGTAACTAAAAGCAGCTGCAGCAGCTGTAAAACACTGAGTTGCTCAAGTCAAACTGTTCCTACAGGAGGTTCATCCATCTCCACATCCTTTACACCTCATTATTTACCATCTCTTTTTCTCTGTGTCACCAAGATATCCTCATGAGAAAGGACTTCCTGGACTCTTCTAGGTGACTTACCAGAGTACATGGAATGAAGAAGGGATATTCATAATGCTTTGACTGAAATCCATTTATTCAGTGCTTGTTTAGCAACCTGCTGGCCAGGCTTTAACTCCTCAATGTGCATCTTGTTCATGCTCTAACTTCTCCAGCATTTATACATTCTTAGCATGGCAGGCTGCAGGAGCTACACAACTCCAATCAAAACACCTTCACCAATGGAACCTGTACTTCTGGCTTTTTGTGTTAGCTTGTCATGATCTATTTTCAGTAAACTCATAGGCCTTCATTATAACATACTTCTCACATTTAATTCTTGAAAAAACTGAATTATTCTATCATTGTTCACTTAACTGATATCAAAGTGACAAGCCCACAATTACTTGCATTGTTATTCTTTCCATAGACTGGCACAGGAACTGTTTCCTCTAGCCCTCTAGAGCCCTCCAAGATTAGGAAGAAATCACTACCATTGGTTCAAAGTTCACTCTGTTCCCTAATTTTGTACTTCTTTTAAAATGTCAATTACTCACAATACTGAATCCCAGTACCTAAGCAGCTATATTTAATAGTCATCCAAATTATTATTTGAATAGAAGTTTGTATCACCACAGAATTTATCTGGGGAACAGAAAAATGTGTCATTATACCCCAAAGGCTGAACACTTTTTTCTGTTTGCTATGACAACTCCCTAATTTCTAGTAATCAGCAGGAGGGGGAAACAGCAACAAGGAAGAGGAAGGGAAAGGGAAATGGCTTTGCCTAAGGCAATCATTCATTCTACATGAACAGAATGAATTCTATATTATATAATATTCTACAGAATATTCTACATGGATTTCATGAATTTTAGAAAAAAAGTAAAACAAAAACTGCCAAAACCACAGCAAAGTCTACAACTGCCAGGCAGAAAAGTCCCTGCTTGGCTGCAATATTTTACCTTCTGGTTTTCTCTCAAACAACAGAAATCTGTCTGTACAAGATGGACCAATCTATTGATTTACTACCTCAACTTTCCCATGTGAAAATTGGAAAACTTAAAGAGTGTTTTACATCAGAGGTCATCTGGCAGCTCTGAGTGAAAAGCTCTGCTCACACACTGCTTGTGGAATGCTCAGCAAATGTGGTCTCCAGGTAATTATCTACAGACATTCTGGTGTAACCTCACAGCAGAGCTTGCTCTGAGGGTTTGTTTCTCCTCCTCTGCAAATCTCTCCACCTCAGAGCAAAAAAGGAGCTCCAGCACCACTCCTTCTGAAGAGGTTCCTCCCTCTCCCCTCAGCAAAGCCAGCTTGAGCCTCTTCTCACCTGCACCTTAGGAGGTACCAAATGAAAGGTTGTAAAAGGTAATGCAGAAACACCACAGTCTCCATATGCAATCTAAACAAAGCTTTAAAATCTTATTGATTAACAACTTGGACCAGAACAGGGTTAGCAGGGCAAAAGAAAGTCACACAAAATATGGAACATGCTTTAAAATTCAGAGTACTGACTGTACCTTACAGATTTTGTACAGAGATTCCTGCCCATCTCCTTCTGTATCCTTAAAATAATCATGTGCTGGATATGTACGATGGATATCTCGTTTGATGACACTCTCCTGAGCAGAATCCTGTAAAAAAAAAAGAGAAAAATCGTGACACATTAACCCATTAGCAGTATAATTAAATGTAACATAATAGAAAATTCAACGTGTACTCAACATGGATACATTAGATAACTGCTTTACTGACTTCTCAAAAAATGCTTTGAGAAGAAACTGAAAATCCTTTACTGACTGCTTTACTGACTTCTCCAAAAATGCTCTGAGAAGAAACTGAAAATCCTTTGTAGTCTCTTATGCAGTTATAGTTTGACAGTTTAACAAAAGCAACATGGCATGTTTTCTGTCCTGCAGGCTTAAGGTTCAGCTTTAGAACTCTAAGGAAATAACCAATTGTTTAATTGTAGGTGAGTTTTTACCACAGATCATATACTAACTATATTGCTCTGGCAGTAAAAAACAAAAACAAACAAACAAACAAACAAACAAACAAAAAACCAAACAAAACCACACAAAAAAAACCCCCACCAAACAAACAAACAAAAAAACCCCCACTAAAATCCACCAAAAAATTAGGCTGTCTCTGTCTTGCAAGCTTAAATCTACTAATTTGAAATGCTGTATGTATGAATCTGCCATAAAAAGTGTTAACTAAAAACTCATAAAGGATTTCTATAAAAATATGGGAATCACTGCAAATAGACCTAAAGAACACCACTGTGTGGATGAGGAAGTTGTATCAAAATGTCAGAGCTGGAACTACAACAGTTAATTATCTTCAGGTTCCAGTGAGCTGTACCTTTAGGTTGGCAAATATCAAATGGTGCTTTTCTCCATTACTTTTGTAATCCTAAAGGAAAAGCCAACAAAACCTTCTCCTGTAACTTGGAATATAAATCCCTTACAAATAACTTTTATCTTGAAAACAGAGTATTTCTGTTACAGAAAAGCTTCTCAGCTCTCAGATTGTGTCTTGTTAACCAGGATTCTTCACAAAAAAAGCCTTTTTACACCTGCTGGAGTCAGCAACCAGGTAATTTCCCAAATTTCAGTGGCTTTCTAATTCCATAAAGTCTCCACAGTGAGCCTGTGCCACACAGTAATGTGGCTGCCAGGTAGGCTTAGCCAAAAGTCTGCAGCAATTCCCAGCTCTAGTTCCCTTTTGGATCCACCTGTAGCCAAAACCCCAAGGAATCACTCCAGGGGAGATGAGGCTACCCCAGAGACAAAACCCCACTGTCTCATTTCTCCCTTCCCTTCAATGGCAGCTAAGGAAGTGGCTGCAAGAAGCTAAAACATCACTTGGTGTTGTCTCCCTAGAGTTGATGGCTTCTCTGAATCTTGGCTATCATTGATTTATCCAATTACAATATTCTCATGTTCAGTGATCTCAGCTGTGGCTTCCCCTTTGTTTGACATCAACAGCTCTAGTACCAGAAGGCCACATGATGTGTATTTTGTGAAGTCATGGAATGGTGCCAGAATGGTTTGGGTTGGAAAGGACCCTAAAGCTCATCCAGTTCCACCCCCTGCCAAGGGCAGGGACACCTTCCACCAGCCCAGCTTGCTCCAAGCCCTGTCCAGCCTGGCCTTAGACACTTCCAGAGATGCAGGGATGGGGCAACCTTTGCCAGGGCCTTACTGCCCTCACAGGAAAATAATTTCTTCCCAATATCCCATCTGACCCTGCCCTCTGGCAGTGGGACGCCCTTCCCTGTGTCCTGTCACTCCAGGCCCCTGTCCTGAGTCCCTCTCCAGCCCTTTTGGAGCCCCTGTAGGCACTGGGAAGGGCTCTAAGGTCTCCCTGGATCCTTCTCTTCTCCAGACTGAACAACCCTGGCTCTCTCATCCATCCTTTCCTCACAGGTGTTCCAGCCCTCTAAAATGCCAGGCACATTTTTATGTGCTATGAAAGGAAAGGTTACAAAGAAAGGTGATGTTTTTATTATGCCAACTGGTACCACTGGAGAAAATAAACACATTTTTATGTTTTCACTGTGTTATCATAATTATTCTCAGGACCTCTAAGCACCGTGCAGCCATCAGCAACCAAAATTAACCTCACTGTCTAAATCACAAACAAACACAGACTAATAACACAAAATTTATAACAAGCAGTTCTCTAATCAAACGTCTTTAATGACTGTTTTCATTAACATGGCTTCCAAATACCAGAGAGGCTGGATAAGTGCAGTCTGCCTCCCAGATCCATCTGACCATGCAGTTGAATTGTGAGAAAATGCCTGAAGCAGCATTCAAGATCTACCAGCAAAGTTACAGAATCTATTATAGAAATCTGTTACACACATTTTTCAGTGCAAACTTGAGAAGATCCAGGGGAAGTTTCAGGAAGATCAGCACATCCAGCACACACAAGGTTTTCCAGTCAAGCTGAGACTTTGTGCTTGACTGCCCAGTACTTCTCTTGTCTTGATTGGGGAAGCCAAAGTGTAACTGAGCACACAGAAGTTGACAAGGAGAATGCCCAAGGTAGGGCTAAAAATATTTGTGTAAAAGTCCAAATGCACATGAACTTTTACTGAGTTAAAAGGAGCCTGAAGCAGTTTTCATTCAGCCTTAGTAATGAAAGCTGCATCTAAAAAACCTGGAGGAAAATAATTAAATGGGCCCAAAATAAGCTTTACATGCAAAGACTGGAGAATTAACTCCTTCTCAAAAGACAACCTCTCTTTGAAATAAAATAAACCCATTAAGGAAGAAAACCAAGTTATTAATCTAGGGAGAAGACAGTTTAGAACCACTTCTTAAAAGTATCAAGAATACTTTAGTTAAGTTTCTATCTTTTTCCAGGTAGAGTTTGTAGATAACACTGTTCTCAAGTACCAAAGCACATGAGTTTACAGAATTCATTAGTTTTCAGATCTTCATTTGGGTTTCAGACAAATTTTATTCTTCTGAAAGTCATGATTAGTTAGTTTATCAGGAGAAAAAAAACCTAAGGTGACATGGCTATCAAGGCATTCAGAGTTGTAATGATCTTCTAAAATTCCTGACAACACAGAGAAAATATTCTACTGAGGAGAAGAATTTCCTTCATATGTCAGTGCTATGACAGCTGCCATGCTACTGAACAAGCCCTGCCTCGAGTTGTCTCTCTTCTAGAACAGCTGAATTTCTGCAGTGGAGCAATGCTGACTCCTTGATACTCCTGCCATTTCCAGCTATCAAGAAGCTGCTGAATATGGGCAGTTGATGCCAGAAGGCAGATCAACCAGAAATAAAACAGAGAGAACAGAAAACTGTTTATGTTGAATAAATGTTAAAAGAAAATTAGGAGTACATAAGCAATCACAATGAAGAAATACAGGGCAATCTTTATGCATTCATTTCAGGAGTTGTTTTTTAATTAAGAATATCTCACACACACTCCAAAAAGAACCTCTACTCATTTGTTGTCCCAAGTGGAGCCACTCTGGTGATGAATTACAATTAGGGAGCAGAAGAGACTCCTGGAGGTAGAGCCTTGCTTATTTTGTTACAAGAACTGAAGAATAAGCATTGCATCAGCCAGAAGAATTTATTAAGAAAGAAAAATCTCTTGAGACTTCATACTTGCCCCACTTTTGCCCAAAATTGCTTTCATGAAAACAGGCACATCCCTAATGAACAAAATGCCAAAAGCACCGGGCTGAGTTTTCCTTACTGAGCTGCCTGCATTCCAACTTCTGACTCAGTATGGAGAGATGCAGAATTGCAGTTGCAATTAAAGGAATTCAAGAGTTTAATGTGCCTACTGAATAAATAATAAAGTGGATAACAGTTTATTATAAATAATAAACTGGATAACAGGTGTCTCAAAGCTGGCATTCAAACTGGGCAGCACTTCTGACCTCAATCTCCTTGTGCTCCATTTCCCTGGTTAATAATAATTCCCCATCTCAGTGGGGTGTTATGAAAATCAATTAACATCTGAAGCACTGAAATACTGTAGTGATGAGTCCTGCAGAAATGCCAAATAGGAGAATAATAACTCAGCCTCAAATCCTGATCTGAATGGTGTCTAGTGAGGCACAGGGTTACACAAAGCAAAAACAGCAAGGGGAAAGAGAAAGAAAAACAAAGCAGCTCATTAGATATGCACTGTTCCTTGTGTGCACAACCAGGCAGAGATCCCAGGAAGAAAACAACCCAAAACAAAAGAACTACATGGGATCAAGAATACACCATTATGTATATGAGTAGGCAATTTTCATGCTGTACTTCACCTTCAAAGGCTTATCTCTGACCTTAAACTCATTCAAGTTGGGTTTTACCACATGTGTTTACACTCAGAAATATGATTTACATTTTCTAGTGGAAGGTACCACTACTCATGGCAGTGGGTGGGAATGAGATGAAATTTAAGGTCCCCTCCAATACAAACCAGTCTGGGATTCTCTGTGCTGGAGACTTGGTTCAAGTTCATCTGCTTGGCCCATTTGAAAGGTCTGCCTGTCTGGTGAGGCTGAAGGAGCTGATTTTGCAGCACGTTGTCCTGCCTGTACTTCATCTCCTCACCAGCTAAAAAAAGCTAGATCCAGAGTAGCAAGGAAAGTAAGAAAAGGGGAAAAAAGAATCAAAATGGGCTTTCAGCATTTAAAATTACCATGCCCATGCCTGTTTCATGCTTCTTAAGGATTAGATACCGAAACTTTTCTACATGTTGTATGGAAAGCAAAAATTCCTAGGCCAATGCAGACATTCACCACTTATTTAGTGAAACACATCTGCTGATATCTGGAGTTGGAGGTACACTCAATAAATTGCCTCCTAATCCTGAAAAGCTATAAATTTAAACACTGACTTGCCAGCTGCATGTTACTGACATTATGACATTGTTTCAGTAGCCCAGTGTTTGCTGAAGAAACAGATTTTTGGTGTATTTTTTATTTTGCTTCTTGAAGTTCTCTATGGTTCTGTGCAGTTCCCCACACACACACATGGGAATATGAATAATAACTTTAAGCCCTCTAAAACACAATCACAAACAGGCAAAAAATACAGAATACACAAAAGTGATGAGGTCAGTCAGCCTGGGTTTGAAATGATCTGCAAAACCAGCACGTAGCTCTGTTCTGTTATTACTGATGTCCTACCAAATTCCTGCTTTTAGTGAAATCTGACAGCACACTGTGCCAGCACATCTTATACACATCACCAATCCCTCTCCTCTCCTCGTTTTCCATACATATTATAACCCTCCAAGTAGAATGTGTGAGCCAAGAAATGCCCAGATTCCCTACTAATCAGTATTTGTAAAAAAAAAAAAATTCAATAGCTCTTTCTTTTAAAGACATTGAATGAAAGATGCTTATGCTCAGTTCTCCTGTAGTATTTTTGTAACATATACCTTGTCATTCAGCTTCTGTCTATAAATAGATTTTCTTTCAATCAGCATCAGCTTTTATTCATCTGAGAGCATTTAACACTCAGAGAGTACTAATTAACAGAGAAACAGAAAGTAATAAAAAGCCAGAGGATTATTCTTTAGAGTATTTTTTTTAACAGTTACTTATCAATATGCTGAAAGTCAACATAGTATTTAGGTTAATTCAGTAAATACTCTGGTCAGCTGAACTTTGCAAATTCTGGCTCACTGTCTGCTGCATTTATTGCTCTTTGGACAAAACTGCTTTCCACAAGCAGAAGGAACAGAAGGCATCCTGGTCACAGGGCCAGATCAATAGTTTGTATCTGAGCAGCCCTGGCAGGTCACACCTGGAGCTAAATTTAGTATCAAAGTCTCTCTTCTCTCATCCTTTTGGATTACTAATATAGCTCTGCCCACAGAAAGCAAACATCTTTTGTCAAATTACGTCCCATTCTTCTCATGCTGTGTTTGAGCAGGTAGTGGCCAAATTTTGAGAATTCCCAAGACAGGATCCTCAGAAACAATCTACAACATGTTTCTTTTTGGGCCAGGTATGCAAATTTACCTATAATTTCTAAATAGACAGTTCTCTAATTGTTAAAAAGCTGGTGGGATGGGACTCTGCTGCTTTTACACGCATTACCAGTGGGACTGCACTAGCCAGGAGCTTGTTAGGAACTGTTGTATCACCCACATGACTGCCAAGGAAATGGGAAATGATGCTCTCTTTGGAAGGCTGTCAAAGTATTTCACAGAATCACAGAGGATCATTAAGATTGGAAGAGACCTTTAAGAAAGATCATCGAGTCCAACTGACAACCCAGCATTGCTGTGTTCACCACTAAATCACATCTTCAAGTGCCACATCCACACATTTTCTGAATGCTTTCAAGGATGGTGACTCCATCACTGTCCAGGGCAGTCTGCTCCAATGCCTCTTCACCCTTTCAGTGACAAAAAATTCCCTAATATCTAATCTAAACTGGCCCTGGCCCAACTTGAAGCCATTTCCTCTCATCCTGGCAGACAGTTTCCTTCAACACTGAAATCAATCTTAAAACAACTTGGGAGTGGGATGATGAGGACATATTGACCACCTGTGCAGCATAAGGTGTTTAACCCTCTCAGAAGCTGCTGCTGATAGTTTCTAACTGCAAGATGCTGGACAAGGTAGACTTGGGTGACAGAGAACGACAATTCCATGGTTCTTAAAGACTGTAGAAGAAAAAGGAAGTCTGAGAATAATACTAATACCTATGTCAATACTATTCTGTAGGCAGCTTTAAAAAACAAAGTGATGTGTTGTGATAACTGTCCTGAGAAGGAGAAGGAACTGTTGGAGCAAGTCCAAAGGATGCCACAAAGTTGATATGAGGACTAGAGATACTGTCCTGTGGATTAAAGCTGAGAAAGTTGTGGCTGTTCAGCCTGGCAAAGGGAAGGTTGTGTGGAGACCTCATAGCACCTTCCAGTATCTGAAGGGGCTACAAGAAAGCTGGAGAGGGACTCTGTGTCAGAAACTGAAGTGGCAGGACAAAGGGGAATGGCTTCACACTAACACAGGGCAGGGTTAGATGGAATATTGGGAAGAAATTCCTCCCTGTGAGGCTGGGGAGGCCCTGGCACAGGGTGCCCAGAGAAGCTGTGGCTGCCCCTGGATCCCTGGAAGTGTTCAAGGCCAGGTTGGAGCAACCTGGTCTAATGGAAGGTGCCCATGCCCATGGCAGGGGGGTGGAAGGAGATGGTCTTTAAGGTCTCTTCTAACCCAAACCGTTTCGGGATCCTATACTATATCAGTATCTCTGTAGCAGTCACAGAGATAAGAAACAGCTCAGCCCTTAGCAGGACTGAGTCATCAATCAGCAACAGAGATGACATTTCTCTCTAAAAAAATCTCAACAAAATTAGATCAGACACAAAACAATTCTCCATAATCTCTGTTGTTCTGAAAAATAAAAGATATCTGTGACCTTTACTATCTTTGTGGTTTGTTTTCCTTCTCCCTCTCCCATTCTGTACACTCTCTCTCTCTCTCTCTCTCTCTCTCTGTCTCTCCCCCCTATGCTACTGATACATAATTTATTCTCCATACTCTGCCATATCCTCTCTGAACATTGTTGACAGAAGAAAAACACTATTTGTGCTACTGGGCAAGAGGTCAACTTCTGAATGTAGCAGGCTTGATGTTTTACTACTGGCATGAAATGTGATGAATTGAGTTACTCCTAAGGACTCAGCCTGGAAGTTCCCTGATCTCCCACAAGAGCTGGGGTGCTCTGTACACCACCTGATGGCATTTGGGTATGTTTTTTCCCCCACAAGAGGCACAGTTGGCACATCTGTTTGTAGACCCCACAGTATTTCCATTTCTCTTTTACTATGTTAGGGGCTTTATTTGGGTTATTTGATCTTTAGCAGAGATGATATCAAACATTCTTTTGTTAAATACTGAAGACAATTGTTTAAGCATTGGATTTTGTCTGAGATTTGATCTGTTTTTAATGGGTAGCACTCCACAAGGTTGGCTCTCTGGATAACATGAGGATAGATTAGCCCAAGTAAAGGCCACATTACCCAGTTTATTCATGACCATTTCAACTTTTTCTCTGATATGTGTACAGTTTATTACACACTACCTTACAAACAGTTTGTAAAACTGACAATGAAAAGGTAACCAGCAGATTCATCCATGTAGCAAGTAATTTTGTCCCAGTTCCTTCTGGTTTGCTGATTTTCAGATTAGGTTTCTGATTATGCCTCCTCTGATAAAGCCACAAATGTATTCGTAAAGATGGGAAAAAATGTTCCTGCAACCATCTGCAATTTGACATTTTAGTATTTCTGACCCTACCATCAACTCAGGGTAATCTCCAGAAGCAAGTGGAAAGGTTAAGGCCTTTTTCTAACAAGCAATACTTGACTGCCCCAGTATCAGCTGGCTGTGGAAAATTCATGTGAAACTTCACAGGAAAAGGAAAAAGTGGTGCATTTGAATCCTTGACTCCTACCTATCCACCCCAATTTATGTTGCTCCAAAACTTACTAAGACTTTTCACAAGTGCCGAGAAATTTTCACTACAAGAAGTATAAAACCCCAACAATATAGTAATTCTTCAAAAAAACCGAAATCTTTAAGAAGAAAACCCTGGGTCTTAGGAGGTAAGTTTCCTATAGCATTACTGACCAAGCAGATGTCTGTCTAGTCAGGGTTTCTTTCAACACATTTTTACAAATTCTGAAATTGGGCCAACTTTTGCCATCAAAAGATAACATGATCAATGTAACCAGTTCAAGTCTTGTTGTCCAGAGTTCCTTGACTTGTCCTTTACAAGCTGGGTCTAAGAAAGAATTCCAGTAAAACTCACAGCTACACCCTGCTAGTACACCCTGACCTTTGGCATCTGGTATTGCTTGCTGCTAGCAAAACATTAATAAAAGGAGAAAATGCTGCAAGTTTATCCAATTCAGTGACACTGATTTTAACAAGGAGGAAATGCCTTCAGCAGTATGCAGATAAAGAATTGACAATATATTGTCTTTTAAAAGCTCCTTAAGCTTGTAGTCATTGAAGCACACAGACTTGTTTCTTCAAAAAGGAAACTCCTGTCCCTCATTTTCTTAAACAATGGAGTTCTTCCAATAATCCAGGCAGAAATACTTCAGCAAGACCCAGGGCAAGCTGCAATGTTTACATACCAACTCAGCTATATCCCAGATCCACTCCCTGACAACAGCTCTGTAATTCAGCAATCATTTGATATCCTGGACACCTCACTTTAATACTTGCTGTCACAACATCACCTTCACCTTTTCTTTGCTGCAAAAGGAACCTCATTATTTGGAAGGACGTTGTTTTTTCAACCACTCATCTTCCAGGACCATTAAGATTCCATTATAGAGCAATCTTCTCAATTCTCTTTGTAAGAAATCCAAAAGCTGGTGGGTTTGTTGACTTGAGAGCCCTTTGTATCACTCAACATTGACATCAGCCTACCAGACCAAAGACTCTGGCTTTTTGAGAGCATAAAAGATCAAAATCACTTTTCGACAAGATTTGTAAGTCTTCACTCCATACTGAGGAAACAGTGCACTGCAGAAGATGAAGGCCAGCCAGGCAGTTAGGGAAAAGGAGAAAAATACAAGCACATGGGTTTTGTGCCTGCCTCAGTCAAAATGTGGAAGCAATTATGAACATGCCATTAATGCTGTACTAAAAGGAAAAGTTAGGTAAGGCCAGTTATCAGTGCCCATGACACTTCATTCTATTTTATTCCTGATTTTTACGCAAATTTACTTTAAAAAGTCCTCTTCATCTACAATTTCTGAATACTTCACGGTGTCTGAGACACTGAAGGCAGCTGCTGAACCTGCATCCCTTCAGGTGTCTGCTGAGCAAACAGCAGGCAGCATGTACTGCCAGTGCATCCCTGCAGTTGGCTGCAGGATGCAGCATGGGCATAAGCAATTTAGAGATGCTGAAACAAGGAGACTGCAGATAGCCCTCAACTCTTCCCTCAAGTCTTCTCCTAGTTTCAAGGAGAGGGAATGCAGCACACAGGGACACTACATATAGCTAAAAGTAGGTTTAGACAGATGCTGCTTAGGCTTACAGTGAGTTGTATCAGAGCTTATTGCTGGAAGTCTTTAATACAACTTTAGATGAACTAATGAAGAAAAATACTGGAAGGACAAGAATCACAAATCTTTGTCTGGGAAAGGACCTCTGGAGGTCACCTGGTCCAACCTGCCTGGCAGGGCAGGGCTTATTGCCCTGGACCATGTCCAAGCAGCTTTTGAATGTCTCTAATGGCAGAGACTCCACAATTCCCCTGGGCAGCCTGTCCTTGCTCACCCCCACAATAAAGGAATTTCTTGAGGCCTCCTGTGTGCCCACTGCCCCTGTGCCTCTTGCTGGGCACCACTGAGGAGAGCCTGGCTCTTGCTTCTTTACAGCCTCCCTGCAGGTATCCATGCACATCAGTAAGATCCCCTAGAGCCTTTTCTGCTCCAGGCTGAGTAGTCCCAGCTTTCCTCAGAGCAGAGATGTTCCAGTACCTTCACTTCCTCACTGGCCCTTGCTAGACCCCTCCAGTTTCTCAGGGTGCTACAAACTGCCATGATCACCAGGCAATTCTGTGTCTCCAACTCCCAGGCAAACCAGCACATTCAGGCTACAGAGATTTCTGGATCCAGCTTCCCCAAGTTCCCAAAGCCCCACTCCTCCCAGCAGAGAGAACAGCATCACATAGGTCAAAAGCCATGCTGGAGACCTCTGCATGTAATTGGGATCTGTGGGGGCAATGTGTGAATCACCACAAGAAACTCTGTTTTTGCTTTTTTTACATTGATCCAGTTTATTCCTATTGTTGGAAAACTGGAATTCACTTTCGATTGCCTCCTCAGATTCAGATCAATACAGCACTGACATCAGACAGTATTTATCTGGTCACATATGGGTCATAACCATGAAGACCAGACAGTGAAAGGACAGCACAGTACACAGAAATAATCCAAACTTAAATTTCAAATGTTACCAGTCTTCTATATACTGCTTTTTAGTGTATTTGAACATTTCTCAAGCACTTCAAACAGGCAGTGTAGAAGAAAAACTAGATTTTAGGGATACTGCAGCAGCTTTGTCTGCTTGTCAGAAATCAAGGAACCCTATGTGCAACACTTATTTAATGACTGAGTTAGTTATTCTAATTATTCTGGCTATAATGGGGAGGTTATTTTGATTTACACATAATCCTGTTGCTTCACAATAATCTCTTAACTATTCCCTTGATTTTCAAAATAAGACATGAACAAAATTTCTGTTGATGTCTATGCAAACTCTCTCAATGACAAAAGAAAAAGTGACTCTGTTTAAATATGCTAATTCAAAGTGAACCAACACTGTCTCCTTGGCACCTCTGACATTTCTGTCAATAAGCAATACAAAAGGGAAAATCAATGATTTCCCATCCCATAAGAAACAAGGAATAACCATGAAACATATAAAACAAACTACTTTAATAATCTTAAGATGCAATTAACTCATTTCAGTATAAACCCTTCCAGGCAAAGAATAGTAAAGCAAAGTTGTAATGATAAAATGAAAACAAACCAGAATGTTCCTTACAAGGAATGGTGCATTTGCCACTTTTACCACCATGGACAACTGTTACCTCACAAAGTAAAGGAAATATTAATTGGAAGAACCATTTAAAAGTGTATAAATGCATACCAGGGAAAATTACAACTAAAGATAGCTTTCTACTACCTCTGAATCCGCATTTCTGTAACATCACATTCATTTATACATCCATTTCCAAGTAACAACCACATTTCCATGTAAGCAGTAGTTGTAAGTCACATGTGCTTTATATGTTTTGTATTTTCAGAGGCTGTTCTTTCTGGAAAAGTGAGTAGCCTTTCAGTATCTATGCATTTACAGACTAATAGACTATATTAGTTTGGGTCACTTGGCTTATAAAAATGAGATCCACACAAGATTTAGAACATTAAATATGAAAAGTTCAACTGAGAACATAAAAGCAATTAATTGTGTTCTCTTCTATTATTTAGTACTGATTTAAAACTGAGTGCCATACACTGTGGTCAGTCAGTGGCATGACAGCCCTTGTAGTGCAAGGTCCCAACTAGAGCTTGGGGATTAGGACTCAGAGTTGATGATCCTTGTGGGTCCATTTCAAATCAGGTTATTCTAGGGTAGGTTTGGAAGAGTGTGTACATCACCATTTTCAAGAAGCATGGTCAAAGGATTAAGTAAATCCCAATGAACATCACATGATACTCAAATACATTCTGTTCCTAATGGCAAAGTAAGAAGACTACTTTACTAAAGATGTTGTTATTGCTGACATATGCAAGCAAGCTAATAATAATTAAAAAAAAATCCAAACCAACAAGCAGGAGAGCTGACACCCTTTCCTTAAAATACGATGTGCATCTAAATTAAAATACAAACAACCCCATGTACCAAATCTGTGAAATCAGGACTCTCCTGTCACTGACTGTGGCAGAGTGCCCAAACCTCATCTTGGAAATGCCTTCACTTCAGGTCAGGAGGAAAAACCTGCCAGGGAGCTCAGTTCAGTAGAGGGAGAAATATCTCCTCACTCAAGGGGTCTCATATTTAATACTGGCTGCATGTGCTGCTGGCAGTTGCTAAAACTTTAGTTCATGTGTAAGAAACAAAGAATTTCAAAACCCACAAAAATTGTATTAAGTCTTCATGAGGACTGCAACACAGCTATGCCACTACATCATTGTAATAAAACCCAAGCTTTGTAATAAAACCTTTGATCATTGTAAGAAAATCTGCTCCTGAATAAAACAGCAGAAGGATGATAAAGCTGCAGAGCCCATTGTGATTGGCATCTCATTTTGCAGCCTTACACAGGGCATATCCAATGCTTTTCAGGTATAAAGAGCATTTGAACAACACCCTTGATAACATGCCTTAACTTTTGGTCAGCCCTGAAGTATTTAGTTGGACTGGATGATTGTTGTAGGTCCCTTCCAACCAAACCACTTTATTTCACTTTATTCTAAAACTTCAAAGCCACAATGCACTTCCACTCACTCCTCTCATCTTACAATTCCTGAGTGACACCTTCAGCAGAGCACAGAGGCTCCCAAATCACAGCAAACTCTCTGAGGGCACACAGCCATACAAGCACAGAGCAGTCACAAGGACATTTATAGCAACTCAGTGGGTCACAAACAGACCCCTGCTTAGGAAAAAATCAGACAAAATGAGCACATTTCTTTTTGGATATGCTAATTACTACAGAGCAGCATTATGGTGAACATCTTTAATGTGCATTTTGGCATTGTAAAGTTCCCCAAATTGTTTTATAACTATGACCCAAAAGGCAGGTGTATCTTGTCTAAGGATCCATCTAAATGACTTTATTAAGATAATGAGTCTGGTTTTTGTAGGGACAGAACAAATGTTGATCAGGGCATTAGCAGTATTGAGTCTCAACAGTTCCACCTTCTCAAGACCAAGAAAGAAAAACAAATTTACTGCTACAGAAAGTAGGTTACAGCTTTTCACTGAGAGATTAAGCAGAGGAAAAGAATAATGCCCCATTATATAAATGTCTTACTAAGATAGAATATAAAATATGGAAAATATCAAAACTAGATAAAACCAGATCCGATAAAAGCAGACCTGAGTCTAAACACAAAATGAAGTTTTCCATAAAGTACCTGCAGCTTTTTCTCCAATGGTTCAGTGAACATAAACACAGGTTTCTATTTATAGGAAAACCAAAAGATATGTGTCCAGGAAACACCTGGAGTGTCTCAGCCTTCTGCTCTCCTACATGACAGTTCCCATTTACCCAAGTTTTCTTTTAATCAGAAAATATTTCATCACCAAAGATTCCAAAAGTATTTGACTTGATGCCCAATTTCTTACAAATCTAACAGGAAACTAGGATATTCTATTCATAATGAAAATTGAAATAAATACATTAATATGTATGTCTCAGTGTAAGTTAGGGAGCTAATAATTTAACAGATAATTCTAGTTTTATAATTGAAAAAGATTTTATCTAAGTTTTTTTAACCCCATTTAATCTCCCAATGCAGTGCCACAGTGGCTCAGACAGCAGTTAACAATACTAAAGTTCACAGCCTTTCATTTTCAGTTCAGCCTTGCTTTGTGCAATAGGAAAAAAGACAAAATACAGAAGCTCAGTCTCAAGACAGATTTTTAAATTATCTCTATAGTTTTCTTGAAGCAAAATCTGCTGTTTCAAAGCAAGTGGTAGAAAAATTACTTAAAAGTTCTGCCCAATCTGAGCAGCAGTGTCAGTTACATATCAAAAAATGGGATATTAAAGTGATAAGAAACTTGAAATTTAAAAAAAAAAAAGAAAAATGTGGGGGAGGTAAGGTTCCAGGTTTAAATTTCCAGGGATTTATCATATCTAAAATAGAATTATTGTATTTTTTAAGTTGCCTTATATTAGTTCGTAGAGCCTAGTGTTTAAAGAGCTCTTCACAAATCAGAATGGTGGGGAGAAAGATAAGAATTTCCAATTTCACCTGAAAGATGACTTAAAAGTCAGTATAGAGCAGATGGAGCCTCCACTTTTCCTCTGACAGCACACACAAAGTGCAATTTCACCATGTCCAGAAGACATCAACTTTGCATATTTCCCAGCTGACCTAGGGATGATCTCTTCCTCCATGAAGCACATTTTAGGTTGGGCTATGAAGAGTTAAAACTCACAGCACTGACTGTCTCTAACATTCAGGCCCATCATATAATGAAACAATCCATCTGATGTTTTGTTTGCATGTCCTTTAATACATACAACCAAAATACTAATATCTAAATTACTAATTTAAAAGCATTTGTTATTCCATATGCAAATCATAGAACTCCTATAATTATTGGTCATCCAAGATATGTCACATATTGTAGCTTTACAGAAAAAAAAAATACATCATGCATAAAACTTCAAACAAAATAGCTTTTGCTTTGGATTGTTTCTCCCTGTGCACTGTTCCAAGAAAACAATATAACACACTGCAAAAGGGCAATACATTAAATTTTCAGAGGGGTCTTTTATTTGTCATTGAAATTATTCACAACAAACAAATGCTCCAAGAGCAGACCTCATCAATAATTGACAGGATGATAGGAGGAACCTTGCAGGACAGAAATAGTGCTGGGAAGCCTCTGGGCAAGAATAAGGAAGAAAAATAGGGAATAAACGTTCAGGAACTACACTCATGTGGTTAAGATAAACAACATCATCACTGGCACTGACCATCATAGGGTGAAGCAGCAAACCAGATATTTAGGGCTGGCAAAAGTCTCTGTCTTCATAAAATAATATGAAAGTGATGACTGACACCAAAAATACTACATTCTAAGTACATTGAACACACCTTAAATACAGAACAAAGTGCATTACTATCACTGCAGGTGCAAAGCAAATGTATTTTTCACACCTATTTTCCAGTGGATAACCTAGGAATAGCCAATGATGTTGCAGAGTTGCTTTTTGAGAGAACAAACACTTATTTCAGGAAGTTTGCAAAAAAAAACCCCTCAAACCAACAGCCCAGACCCTTAAGTATTTAACAGTTAATTTGTAGGCCAATAGTTCTTTATGCTTCATTAAGCTTACTACTGATTTTCCAGCTGGCTCCCAGAGAGAGGAGAAGAGCAGCTCTTAGCAGCAGGCTGCAATTACAGCCTGAGTGCTAGGAACACGTGAAGCTGCTCAGAGGTTCCCACACATCACCTCAAAGAGAAAGGAAAAAGCCAAGAAAGGGACTTATTCCAGCTTAACAAAATAAAATTGTATCCAGGAGTTGTCTAAAATCCACATTTTAAGGGTTTTTTAGAGAAAGCACCAAGGGATGACTGAAATCACTGAAGATACTGCCTGGGTTCTGTTGTTACTTTTTGTCAGTAAAACTACTGGAATTTTTCAAGACCTCAAAGAGTGTCTGTAACATGAAAGTAATCTTTTAATTTCTAAGGATAAAAGTGCCATTATGGAAAAGTGTGCAGCTCTAACCTGCATAGCCACTCAAAAACTAAAGCCAACAGCCTGTAGAATTGTGTTTTATCCTTCAGAACTAATTTTGTGAGGCCAAATGATGGCAATTTAACCCTACAAAGAAATGATAATCCTATTGGAAATTAAGGGGATTAAACATCCTGAGCATCACTTCGAGTCAAAGGGCAAATTAACCTCTGCCTTGATTAGTCATCCCCTTCTGAAATGCTGTATCCCAGCACTGCAAGGAGCACACAGTGACCATGGCTTGTGCTGCCCCTCCCCTTGGCTGTGCATCCCACACACTCCCCCAAGCCAGCAGCAGCACTTATCTGATCACACACTGAACTAATCTAGGCCACAGCTACCCCAGAGGAAAATACATCATTAATTTTCATCCAGGTCAGCTCCCTGATGACTCTTTCTGGCTGCTCACATGAGCCACAGTGGCAGTGGAAAAGCAGAGGAGGTGGGAAGGGTCAGCAGGGCAGGCCAGGGGGCAGGACTGCAGCCACCCCAGTTTAGAGCAGCTGGAGCTCTCAAGGAACTCCCTCTCATCTTTACCAAAAGCAGCAGTAAAAAGCCACTTCATATTTCATGGAGGAAAAAGTTTAAAAATCCTCTGCAACTGAAAATACTGGAAAGAAGATGGCACAGGAGCTGCTGCCCTGAACAGGAACTCAGGCAGGATTCATTAGCAGCTGTGACACAGAATCTGCCAGATCACCTGTGTGCCTGCTGTGCTTACTTCTACCATTTAAATATGTGTATATTTATTAAATATGATGTATGTTATTATACATAACATAATATTATAATACAAGGATAATTTATACATAAGTATAATATTATGTATATTATTAAATATGTGCGTATCTATATGAAGAATTCTGTCTGCTGAAGCAGTGTAGGAATGGACATCTGTTATCAACAGAGAGACTGGCTTTGCTTGATTGCTCATTAACTTCTCTTGGAGATTTCAGTGCCTCCTACCTTCATGCAGTGCTCCCTATCATACTAGTTAGCTCTCAGGAAAGTTATCTGCATCTCTAGCAGCCAATCCTATTTTATTTTCTTCCCTTAAAAAGTTTTTAATGTATTTCAGTATTATCACAGACAGTATTTCTAAATGTAGCAGTAACATGCTGTGGTATTTCTTAATCTTGAAAATGCATTGAAACCAACACACTTGAAGCTTTTTAAAAAAAGTAATTTACAAGGTAACCAGTCAGGCACAGAAGATCAAAACTTGGCCAAACACTCCTCTGCCAGGTAACTGAAGCCAAAAATAAAAACCTCAGCTACAAAGAAATGGAGTCCAGCCAAGTTAATTTTGTAAAAAACCACACCAAGTAAGAGGGCAATACACCAAGCAGAGAATTGGATTTGCAATCTCTCATCTTTTCTGTGAAAGATGCACAACGCTGACAGCACAGATGGCACCGATTCAGTCCTAATCAAAACTAATGAAGTTGAACTTGATACACAACTCTTTAATGAGCAGAATGTATTTTTGTTTTCCCATCCATTTTAAAGCTATCACACAGCAATAAAATCATTTAGACAGCACAATAAATGCACAATGTATTATAACAGAAGTAGTATTTTGTGAACACCTGAGAAAATTTGTGGTAAATGATGACATATAGAGACAGAATTGAATTGAATTGTAGGTAACTTTCCTGTCCCAATATAAAGATCAATTGGTATCCTACCATTCATCTTCAAACAAAGAAGTCCTGTTCAGTTTCTTTTATTTTTAAAAGAAACTTTACAAGGCAACACACTTAAAAAAAATACCCTCATTAGCATTTAAATTCATATAAAGCACATACACGGGAAAAATTATGGTAATGACTTAGATGACATTTCACTTTGCTGGCAGCTACAGAATTAAAATCTTCATGCTTGAGGGTCAGAGAAACAAGGAAAACCTGGAATAACTAAACAGATGTGCCCCATCTAGATCACTTTGTCAGTGCTGCATACAATTCAAAATGAAAAAAATCTACATTTTTATTGGGTTGTCTTTAATTATTTTCAAAATAAAAATATCTAGACTATTTTGTAACAAATAATATGACCCCAAAGAAGACAGAATTAGTGCATGGCTTACAGTCAAAAAAAAAAAAATCAATAACAGAACAATATAATGGGCTTTAATTGTCAGTAAGATGAAGCAAGAAAATTCACCTCCAGCACAGATCAGGCACAGTGCATTATGCCTCCATTTTGAGTTATTGACAAGCTTGTGGCTGCAGTTCCATGTTATTCCATGTAATGAATATTCATGTTATTCCATGAATTCCTGGAGCTGTGCTGCCCCAGGCACTGAGGGAAGCAGAGGGGGCTCTGGCACAACAGCACCAGTACCTGATTTGGCATCTGGCAAACACCTGCACAGCACTGAAAAGGCAGAAGTGGCTGGAAGGTAAGGGAAGTTTCCTTGGAAAATACAAAATTTCAGGTCATCTCTTCTTATTCTGCCTCTTACAGGCTTTTATCAGGCAGGCACCTGGAACTGCAGGACTGCAGAGATCCAGCTGCATAAGTCCTACTGCTTTGGTATGAAATGATTCTATGAAATATTTCTTACAGCTTTTTATAAATGTGCCATCAAACTCCAAATCAACCCTACACAAATAGGTTAAAAACTGAAAAACCCCATGTTTCATCTGATCTGATTTTAAATAAAAAAAGAAAACAAACAAAATACCAAACTTCATGACGGAAACAGTAAAATTAGTGTTTTTAACCCTCCCTGCCTCATTTAACTGTTGTGCAAACAAGAGTGAAAAGCACATTACAAAAGATACTGCGAATGTAATAAAAACAGCCCGTTAGCATTTTTATTAATTATCTTCATAAATATATATTGTGCCTTACAATTACAATTCCGTGTGCCTGAGTTGCCATGGCAGCACAACTTCCGCAGCACAATAAATTCTTCCAGCTCAGCCAGGGCCAAGGCTACAAAGCTGGAGGCAGGCTGGATTTGGAACATTTCAGGGCAACCAGTGGAGACAGGGCAGAGATTATGAGGAAAAAATAGCTTCCACTGGATAGAAAATGCAGGAATCGATATTAAGCGAGCCTTGGGCGTTTCCAGGGTGTCTTGTGAGGAATGCAAATTCTGAGATCTTTTTCTTTTTTTCCCCCATCTGAAATTGCCTTGCTGGTGCCCTAATAGCTAAAAACAACCGTGCCAGACTCTTTGGGCAGCACTCACCTTGGGCAGCCCGGCTGGAGCTATAAATAGTGCTGCTGCCATCTGCCACTCTATCCCACACTATCCCTGTGCTGCCAGTGCATGGCCAGACCTTTTGCCAGGCCTGCAGGACCACACTGCCAGGCAGAGATAATGAGGTGAGGAGCAAAAATGGGACCACTGTAATTAACTGCTGCTTTGGTAGTCATTACTAGGATGAATGCTATGAGAATCTGTAAAGGCACAATTAATAATATTGTGTACAGTGTGTGCAGGCGCTTCTCTTACTGTAGAATTCAGACACAGTTCCTCACAATGACACCATCCTTGCTTTCAGTTTCATAGAAATAAGTAATAGGTAAAAATAAACCTCAAATATCAACTGCAGTAGCCAAAAATAATCCAGCTGGGGAGCCTAATCTAATGATCTGAGTGAGTCAGCACCAAGAAACTGGAGCAAGTTGAGAGACTGGGGTTTGCCCTCTCCTGCCCTTTTGCTCTGCCCACCATCCCCACAGCAGCTGGGGCACTGACACTGGGGCCAGACCCTGATACTGCTGCTGCAAGACAGGAAAAGATGCCTGGAAAGCATCTTTTCCCACCCAGAGTAATCTAGACAGCTTGGAATTTCAGAAGCAACCTTCATGCTGTTGGCATGTCTGTGGTCCAACATCTTTCATGTAATGCCTATCCCGTGGAACAATGGGACCCCTCTGAGCACGTGTGGCCACCATGGCTGAGAAACACCTGATTAATGCACTGAGTTGACTACAAAATTATTGTCTGGCACTGCCAAATAACATTGCTAATTTGGGAAAAAAAAAAACTGAGCTGGAAGTGTTCAAGGCCATGCTGGACAAAGTGGTCTAGTGGAAGATGTCCGTCCCTGACCATGGCAGGGGGTTGGAACCAGATGATTTTCAAGGTCCTTTTCAAACCAAACTATTCCATGGTTCTATGATACCTGATATCTTTCTTTTTCCCTGATTAAGTATTTTGGGGCTTGATTCTGTTCTGACTGTGGCCAGAGGCAGAACTGCTACTGATTTAGCTATGCTATGGCCACACTGTTCCTAAATAAAAGTGTTATCTGCATAAAGATTTTACCATAATTATTCAGAAATTATATATAAAATTCAGCAATGTGTTCCTTGTATTTCTATATCTATCCTTGTAGAGTTGCAATCAACTGATTTAGAAAAAACACACATTGCCTAATTTTTTTTTAAATGATGTGGTTCTAAGTACCTTGGGTTCCCCAATATTCTTGATGCTTTAATCCATCTCTTGTTTCTCTGCTTGCTCCTGTGTTCATCCCATACTGCAGACCATGGGTAATCCTTCTGTACCCAGCACCTGTGGCACTGCACATGGAACACTGCATGCCCTGGGTCAGGTCCATCAGTTTCATCTCTTGTAGCTACAAAGTGGAGAAGGAGCAGCAGAGATCCACCAGGATGGTTTAAGGCTAAAGCCTGTGACCCAAGAAAAGGCCAGGGCTGCCTGGTTTAAGTGGACAAAGAGAAGGCCAAAGTGCAAACCAACTGCAGTTCATCATGAGGGAACCATCCTGCTCTGATTAGCTGTGTTCTATACTTATAGAATCTCCAAGCCATTTAAGCCAAGCACTTTTTTTCTGCAATTAAGACATGGCTTGTTTGTATTGGTACACTGGTATTTTCTTAGTACAGGAAATTTTCATTTTCTATCATTTTGATACAAAAACTGGTTTGACATAAACCATAACTGCCCAAAGCTTTTCAGTTAGAAAAAAGTGATAACCTTTTGTTTACCATAGCAATATCTTTGAACAAATAAGTAACTTTATAGCCTCTACATAAATGTCTCCAGCAGTCCTCAAACCTACTCTAAGTGTTCTGCCACCAAATCAAGCAATAGTTCCTAATGTTTTCCTAAAAGATTATGCTAATGGCATAGTTTTATGATGATGCATTTTAAGCTCAATTTTGCCTGAAGTCTTCCAGGTTTTGGGGGTCTGTCAAATTCTAAAGAAAACACTTATTTCCTCTACCTATAAAATCTAACAGGTGCAGAATGGGAGCTGGAGTTTCAGACCCATCTGCACTTGGTTATAAATGCCAGGTAAGGTCAAGTGAATTGCCAGCACTGCTTTGTGAGCATGGTCACACTAACACAACTGCCACTCACCTTCCTGAAGGAGATGTGAGAAGAACAAAATCTCATTTACCCCGGGCAATTTTCCTCTGAGATGTCCTCTACACAAGTACACTCATGCTGTGCAGTGATGGACACTGGGAAGCCAGTAACCAGCACGTCACCCAGAGTGGGTTCAGAGAGGTCTGTCAGGTTTTCCTAGACCCAGCTGTAGCTGCCTTGATTTAGTGACAGCCAGAATTCCTGTTCCCAGGGAAAGGCCTAACTGCATGTCCTTTAGACACCCCTTGGCCATCTTTGGCTGTGCCTCCTGGATGCACCCTGCAGGCACACAAAGAAGCTTTTCCTGTCTCTGCATCTATTTAAGATCTCTGTTATAAAGACTGGAGCTCTTCAAGACCACTTGGAGTAGAGAAGGAATTGGTAAATGAAGGTTCCACTTGGGAATCATGCTACTAACTTGCCTAACTAAGGAAAGCCCCCAGCTTTGTGGGCTGAGAACACGTTCCAGCTCAGCTCTCTAGTTCATAGAATCATAGAACAGTTTGGGTTAGAAGGGACCCTGTAGAACATTATCCAGCCCCCTGCCATGGGCAGGGACACCTTCCACTAGACCAAGGTGTTCCAAGCCCCATCCAGCCTGGCCTTGTACACTTCCAGGGATCCAAGGGCAGCCACAGCTTCCCTGAGCAGCCTGTGCCAGGGCCTCACCAGAGGCACTGGTTCAGAAGGATGACAGCCAGGGATCAGTATTTTTCCTCCTGACAGCAGCCAGGATCTTCCAAAGCTTTCCCACTTCCTTTGAGTGAGCGTACACCACGCCTGCCTGCACACAGAGATTTGTCAGTAGTGAGGTGCCTAAAGAAGTCACTTCAGTACCTACAGAGCAAGTCAGTAGGAGGAGATAACAAATATTCACATGTCTTTTTTACAAGGCAATCTTTCTGACAAGGTAATCTCTAATGTACTCTAACCCACGTACTGCTAACTTGTGCACTCTTGGCACTTTAAATATCCACTTTTGCTTCCCATGGGAATTCGCCCGAGCAGTGGAGCCAGTGAAACAGGAACATGACTGTTCTCTAAGCAGCCAGCAGAATTGAAGTTCCTCATAAGTGAGTCTATCAACGATTTTGTTTCAATTATATGTTCAGACTGCCAAATTGGATAAAACGAATTCTTTGTTTAACTTTCATCTCACCCCTGAAAAGATAAATTCACCTGCCTGAATAAGCAAAACAAGCACAGATGAGATTTTTTTCTAAGCACAGAGAAATAGTAAGTCATGGAAAACTGGAGGTACAATCAACTAGCTTAAAAAAACCCTCTTATCAGTACAGAAATAAACACCCAAATTCATCTGCAATTTTAGAGTTCTTTGACTAAAACAGAATCACAGAGATGTTGAGGCTGGGAGGGACCTCTGAAGATTGGCCAGTCCAAGCTCTGCTCATAGCAGGGCTGCTCAGGACCACATCCAGTCAGGGTTTGAGTATCTCCAGGGATGGAGATTCAGCTGCCTGTTCCCTTATTTCACAATTCTCACAGTAACAAGTTTTTTCTGAGCATTTAACAGAATATACTATATTTCAGTCTCTGACCACTGCCTTTTGTCCTGTCAGTGGCTGACTGTGTTTGCCTCACTTCCTTACCAGCCCCTGCCATTAGGTTTTTGTACACATGGTAAGACCTTCCCCTTCCCTGCCCTTCCCCATGCCCTTGATGTGTATTTGGCACTAACATTTCAAACCTGAGCAGTCAGTGAGAGGTCACATTTTCTGAGCATGTTAGCTCCCTCTGGACACTACACCTTCCAAAACTGCAGCACTGTTATGGAAGGGTAAAACACACCAAGCTCACAAAACACCTCTGGAAATAGCATACTTCTTTGATAATGTCTGCATTTAGAGGAGATTTACAAAATGTTTTCCATTTTTTGCATCACACAGGAAGTTTCCATCACAGTGAGGTTTCCAGACCAGAAATCAGTGTTTTGCTTGTAAAATACTAAGCCTGAAGCACTACAGGAGAGTAGCAGAACAAAAGGGTTTTATCATTATTCTTCACGCTTTAATTACCTTTATCAAATGCCAACTGAGACAAGCTATTTTTAAACCCTACCACTGATTCTGTAATTACATTAACTTAACACAGATTTTATTCTTCTCTGCTTATAAAGGTCTATTCTAAATAAACCTTAACATATTTGTGCAGAAACTACCATAGGATATTTACACACCAAACAATTTGAAAGCAGCAACTTCCTGACACAACTTGAGGTTAAACTTGTCAGCTGAACACCCACAGATTACAAAAGAAAACCAGAGGATACACTGAAAGGATTTAGCACTTCAGTAAAAGAGATGAGTGGTCATTAAAAAATTTGCTATTATGTGGTGGAAATACAATTTGTAATAGTGCAAATACAAACTGACTTGGTGTCATTTTAGTATTACTTATGCGTTACCATTTTTATACATCCCTTGAGAAAACAAATAATGAAAACATCTTTTTCTTTTCTTTTATCATCACTTTCAGAGTTAATATCTGCCACTAAAATAGTAATATTTGCCAAAAAGCAATGGAAGTTTATTAAATTGGGTGCCATGGTTTAGTTGAGGTGTTAGGGCATGGGTTGGACTCAATGATCTTTAAGGTCTCTTCCAACCTGGTCATGCTGTGAATTCTGTGAAATTCTTTTATTAGATCATAATGATTGATATTAAAAACTTTCACTTTTACTTATCATCAGTTTTGCAAGCAAGCTTCTTTACCTTAGATAAATCTATATTCTGAGTTAGACAGATGAGTCTTTCTGGATGCCCTGGACAGAAGGTGTCCAGTACTGAAGCCATCTTTAACACGGAACTGTTGAGAGAATTTGAGAAGAAAAAAGCCACAAACCCACAAAAAAAGTCCTATGAAGAACAGCTGAGTGAGCAGGGGTTGTTTAACCTGGAGAAAAAGAGGCTCAGTGAGGACCTTTGCTCTCCACAATTCCCTGACAGGAGGTTGTGGCCAGGTGGGGGTTGTGCTCTGCTTCCAGGGAACAAGTGACAGGATAAGAGGAACTGGCCTTAATCCAGCCAGGAGAAGTTCAGATTGGACATCAGGAAGAATTTCTTCACAAAAAGGATGCTCAGGCATTAGAAGGGGCTGCCCAGGGAGGTGCTGGAGTCTCCATCCCTGGAGCTGTTCAAGGAATGACTGGACATGGCAGCCAGTGCTCTTGTCTGGGTGACAAGGTGGGGATCAGTCACAGGCTGGACTTGCTGACCTTGGATACCTTTTTTCCAGTCTAAATGATCCTGGGATTCTATTCTATAGAGAGGGAAACTGTACATCTGCATACTGAGAAAAGGCAGGAGAAAGGAAAAAATAAAGGAAAAATTGCCTACTAACACAATTTTAAGTGTAAGGAGGCACAGCCCACTGCCTCCTTCAGCAGTGTTTACATCTAACACTTCAAAAGAAGGGACACAGGGAGAAAAATGAGTGAACTGTCATGAACTAACACACACAAGAAGCACTACAAATTGGAACTAGTGCCAAAAGGTTTTTCAAAAATTTTGTTTTCTGGGCAAGGTCCTAAAATTTGGACTCAGGTTCAGGTGGGCTTTTTCTGGCCAAACAACCTTTATAATTTTCAGTGCCTGATGGCTGAGCACACCCATCTCACATCTGCTATCTGCCTCAAAGCTGGGAGCTTCAGACATGAGAAACATCTATTTAAATCCTTCTTAAGCCCAGGAGAAAATTTAATCCAATTCTTCCGTATCCTGCCCAGTGAGTGTTCAAAGGTTTCTCCCTCAAACATTCAGCTCTTTCTCAAACATTCAAAGAAAGCAGACTATCATCACAAGGGGGGGTCAAAGGATGGACAAAGGAGGGAGAAAAAACTCAATCTATTACCATGAAAAACTATTTTTAATAAATCCAGATCTTGGTAGACAGTCTATTAACACAAGCTTAAAAGGTGAAGAATAGAAAGAAGGAGCAAAGATCCCAAAACATAAAAAATTCATGCTGTTTGATTTGAAAGGCTTCTCTCTTTTACACATTTTGAGCTGGAGCAATAAATGCTTTTTAGGAATATTCTTAGCATTGTGTAACTTGCACATATGTGCAAACTCAAAATATAATGCAATCTTCATTGTTCTGGAAAACTAAAGGAATGCTAAGTATAGCTCAAATCCTGACATTATTTTTTTTAAAAATACCTAATTTGTTCATTCTATGTTCTTCTGCTTTGATAATTATTTCTTTTCATCTTTCCCTGACTCACACACTGAGGCGACCAAAGGAGAATGAACAAATAGAGGTGGGAGGGGAGCTGAGAAGTGGCATGGACTTGAAAAGCTCTGAATGCCTTCAATCATCTGGAAAATCACAAGTACCAATCTTTTAACTTCTGTAATTAAAAACTAATGACATGAGCTGAGCAGCTCTTAGGAGTTCACCCCTAGGTACAATTACATTTTAAAGGCTTTTCCTCATTTTTTGGTGCTGCTTTTAGTATCTAACACAGTATTTTAAACCACTATACTTCTAATTCCATACTGAAAAACAGAACCTGACTTGCAGTTGTGAGGGGCAAGAAAAAACTGTCGTGGAGTAGAGAAAAGCCAAAGTTCTGCCATTCCTCAGCCATGCTGGTTTGAGACATTCCTACTCATCTCTCCATGGAAAACTACACCTTGATTTTATGGGAGACAGAAATGACAGCAAACCATGCTGAAACTCTTAACCAAAAGCAAGGGGAAGCTGCATTTTCCCCACAGTGGAGTGTGATGTGTCAACAGTGCTGCCCTGGAGGGTCCCTCAAATCTCTGAGGGCATGTCATGCTCTTAATATTGCTGGAGTGCCCTCGTGATATGAAATAAAAACTGAGAGCAGAAAGAATCTTAAAAATGGGGAAAGAGAATAGGCATGATGGAGTCCACCATGGTCAGATTTTAACTGATGCTCGTGTACAAATCTGTGGCAAGATTTTGAGTTGTTGCTTCAAATATCTCCTTTACTCTCAATTTTCTGCCTAATTTTGGCAGCTATTGTCAGCAGGTACTTTAGAAGTACAATACACACTCCTCAAAAAGGATATTGCATGTCACCACTTGCTGTGCCACATCCACACCAACCCACACCCACAACGAATTGTATTGGATAATTGGTCACATTTGAAGAATAAGAACTAAATTTTGTAAGGACTAAAAATTGCTCAGCACTCCCTACAATTAAAAGACAATAGTATGCACAATACACTGTATTTCAGCTCTAAATTTAGAAAAATCACTATCTCCAAGTTGAACACAGAAAGTCTTAAAGAAATCAAATGCATCAAATGCACAAGTAACATTTTATACTTAAAAGAAAGAAGTGAAATACAATTTTTTTTTTTTAAATTGCTGTTTAAATCAAGTTGAAGTGCAGGAAAATAACATAGTGGGGCCAAAACACAAGGCTGTAAAAAAAGGAGCTTTCAGGTTCTTTTTCTTCAAGGAGAAAGAGCAGTAATTCTGTCAGTGCTCAGGCCCAGGAGATGGGAATCAGGAGGAAGGGGAATGCACTTGAAAGTAATCCAGGTCAGACTGCTAATACCAACATACATCTCTTTGACATTAACAGAGACCAACAAACACAAATAATGTGCAGACAGTAGATAATCTGTTTCTATTTCTACTTTGCTTTTTAGTTTAGAATAGATTTTGTGTAATGAAAGGGCTTACTGAAAGCTAGAGACGAAGTTATGCAATTGTTCTGTAATTATTTAGCAATTGTTGCAATTAAAGAGACAAAACCAGTGGTTGATAATTTCTCCCAGAGAACAGCAATCTCTGTTGATATGAGCACGGTTCTCCATCACTCAATTTTTAATCTTGATTCTCCTATACAGATGTGTTCAACAAAACCAAGTAACTATTAGTTTTTAACTCCACAAATACAAATTTTATCAAGGCCTTAATAAATCCCCAGACCTTGTGGATTCCAAGTCCTCTGTTTTTTTAATAATACAAATTGGTTTGGCATGTAAATGTAGCAAAGTAACATGTTCAGAGAGTCAGTTTATACCTAATGAAGTGGCTATATAAAGAAATTTATCTTTTTTCCCCTCCAGTATTTTCAAGCAGGGACAAAGCTTTTAAGTTCTGCAAGCAAACAAACAAAAAAAAAAAATCCCAAACATTTCTTTCTAAATACCTAATAGCAGAAACAGAAAATAGCACTGTTCAAAGGACTGTGGACATGGAATTAGCACTGGCAAATCCTACCAAGAGAGATTTTTCCCACTTTCACACCAGAGACAGGGCAGGCAAATGGACTGAATTAATTTTTCACAACAGTGAAAAGGAGAGGCATTTTTAGAAGAGAAATAAAAGCAAGGATAGTTTTAAAGATAAACTCTCACCTGAGACCTTCTCCTTCCAGGATTCCTACCAATAATTCCTCTTAGCAAACATACATATAAGAAAATCTAGATCCCAAATAAAGGAATGAGAGTAAGGCAAGAGCCTGGGCTGGTAAGGAAGCTGCACAAAGCAAATTAATTACTTTTGCTAGTAGCTGTACACTCTGGGAACTACAATATATATACCTGACCAGCTGAGTCTAAGGATGCAATGACTTGTATAGATGTAACTTAATTTATCTTTCATATAAAATAGAACAAGTGATTGAACATAAATACCTAAGTTTGAGCAGCTACACTACAGCCCATGTTGGGTACTGGAACTGAGCAGTTCAGTGACCTACAAAATATGGGCCTTGCTTAGAAAACTGAAAAAATACCTGAAATTTTTCAGAACAGAAAACTATTCAACTCGACTGCATTCAACATAATTTGGAGACTTCTTTTTGCATATACTTCCACAATGATTCAAAATCTGCCTCACATAAAACAGTAACAAAACAAGCAAATTTTTAATATATATGTACTGTGATGACATCATTGGCCTGTTTTGTGCAACTACTGGAAAACATTCAATCTGAGTGAGTACATCCCCCCAAACCTCCTTGCTTGTGCTGTACAGGATTTTTCTGGTCTTATTGAGCAGCCTCACTGGAAATTCCTCCCTTTGTTTGCAAATCCTCAGCCTCACTAATAAAAGAACTCCCACATCAGTAAATACTACCTAGAACCCATATTATTTCCATTGCTAACCCTAATGGCACAATGAGGTTGTTGCCTCATTTTAGCTTCATGCAAGCAGCACAACTCTACCTCAGCTCTGACTCAGATATCCTCATTTTACCATCATCACTCTTCAAATTCTCAGGCTGAGCAGTGCTCTAAATCATTATTACTTGGTTTTTACTTTTAGTTCTTAATTTTAACACAATACACACTTGCTTTGCTAAGAAAACTATACTGGTTTTCCACATAATCATGGAATGTTTCCCAAGCCTTTTGGCATGAAGGGGAATCAAAACTATGGAGAGATGCATGTATTAAAAAACAAGACCAACTGAACTGAATACAGTAACACAAAAGTTCTTAACATAAATGGAGAGCATGATAATAACTATTAAAATTTTGCAACAATTGTGACATTTGATTTAAATTATGTACGTATATATATTTAATACGTTAGATACTAAAGGAATCTGAACAATATAAAAATTAAAAGGAAAATTGTATTAACATTTGACTTTTAAGGAGAAAATGACTGACTGTAATTAAGACAAATGAGTACACTACATTTCCATTTAGCATAGAGACCATTATACGTTGCCACTGGATTTGGAACATTTTATGCTAAAACCTTTCTTAAAGCAGACAGGTGTCATTTCCACTTAACGGTGGTTAAATCTCTTGGCAGTAGTACGTGCATTAAATATGACCAATGTTAACAGGAATAAAGGTTATTTTCTTTTAGACAGCAGCATTCAGAAGAAGTAATTATCTCTAATTGGCTTCTGCCTACAAGCACCTACTCTGTTGGAGATGACAGAGGCAGAGAAGCATTGCTGCCATGCACTACACCAGCAGGGTAGATGGTTTGTAACAAGAAATGAAGATGAGACATTTGAAAGTCTACTGACACTCTTACAGTGCAAATTACAAAGCAGTTTCTGAGAAAAACTGAAGTTACTTTAAATAATTACTAACATAAAGTCATAAAATTAAGTAAGGTAAACTAAAGTTGATACATTTAATTTTCCTGCCCCTCCTTAAGAAAATTAACTCTCTACTGCAAGGAATCTCCATGGTTTCAGCAACCAGCCTCTATTTCCCTTTGGCTCCTCAGCAGTAGCCTGAGAGCATCCCAGCTGACACCCACTGGGCAATATTTTCATTCTGTTTTACTGGCCAAACGGAGCAATCATCTGAACTGAATGAACTGAACCATCCTGATCCACATTGCACCCATGTTCCCTGCAGTGGTGCCCAGCACAGCTCAGAGGCTCCATCATTTCCCTCTGGGCAAAAGGACAAACACAAGCCAAGTGTGCCATGGGAGGCAGGAGGAAAGCTCCTTCAGACCTGTGGCCTATCAGTTATTCCCTCCTAGTAAAACAACAAGAGCAGGATGTGGCAACACAGGGATCTATCAGACTACTCAAATTGAGCCTGTACCTTCTCTTCTGTCTTCAGTCCCATGTAATTTAAAGTTCTGCTCTGTAGACTGTGAATGGTTGCATCAAAAGCTAAGAACAGCAAAGTCCAGAGGAATCCTCACCCAGTGCTTCAGGTAAAAGCAGTACATTATACATTCCCCTTTCAATATATTTATTATCCCTTCTCTTTATTCTCTCAAGTGTTTTGTTGTTGAATCAGTTGAGCAGGCTTTACAAAACTTTGCCTTCCTCCATGAAAACATGTTCTGTTTCAGTAACTTTAATAGTGGTGACTAAATGTTAGCACTGACACCTCTCACACACCATCTTGTAATTAAAAGTGTTCATGGGTATTGCTTCTGTTTCAAATCTGCTTGTAAAAGCTTCACCACCACTCTGCGACCTCTCCTTTATCTTTTCAGTTCCCTGTATCTGTAGCAAAAAATCCTAAGGCTTCTTTCAGCACCCAATTACAGAACAATGTTATCCTCTAACTGCCTAAGACAGCTTTTCATGAAACTTGCTCTCACCAATCCATCACTATTAGAGATGCATTAAAATGTATTTTTAGCCTCATTTCTTATGGAAATGAATCTTTCCCACCTACTCCAGGCTTCCCTCAGTTTGTATCCTCTTACAATACCCACGGCCAAGGGCAGCAGGAGGGGATTTTCACTGACATAGACGGGAAAGGCACCGGGCATTTTTAATTGTTGCCCATTTAAGTATTGTTTAAAAAACGGTTTATGATCAGTAGGTCAGAAAAAGAAAACTAATTACTTCAAAATTTGTGTTTTCACTAAATCCTTGCTTCTACAATCTGTCCTACCCGACACTGATTGCAAAGCCAATACTTACTGTACCTGTGAATAATTAGTTACTTAATAAAACCCACCCACATATTTCAAAAAGGCTGGAACACTACACTTAGAGTGGGACTTCTTTTATTTCTTCTTCTGTCTTGTGATGTACACACTTCTGTTTGATATTTAGGTAACTCTGAGCAAGTTGCTCTCGCATCAATTTCTTTTATGTCATTCACTTTTCTTGTTTCTCCAAGACTGAAATTAGTTCTCATGCAGTAATGTACAGCACAATCTCTTCCACAAAGGGAACCACAATTACGCCCTGTCTATAGGTTTGTACCTTTATTTTTGTTACTTTGGGGTGTGTTTTGATCATTTTTAATCAGCTGTGTTTTAATAATTTTTAAAACAATTAATTCTGCTCTTTCCTTGATAACCTCAAGTATTTTGTTGTTCTTTTGGGGAGGACTGAGACCTTTGCTTCTAAACCTAGACAGAAGACAGTAGAATGCACATGATAATCAACAATAATTGGCATCCTCTGCAGCATGAGGCACCTGGAGAACAGCACTACAGCAATCACAGATGTATCTATTCACAGTAATAAGATATTTTCTCAGCTCCCTATTTTGAATAAAGCATCATGAGTTACACTGCCAACAGTGCTTCAAAGCCTTACATTTATTTACAGTAATTCATCCCCATTCCCCATAAATGCACTACCAATACAATTTACTGCTCATTTAATCTTCCCATAAGCAATGCTACAACAATCCCATAAACACTGATTTAAGCCTCCATAGCCACATCCATGTAAATATTAGAATTATCCTTCTATTTACTTTGGAAGCTGTATGTAGTGGTGAACCAGTATTTCCTGCACTAACAACCTAGAGTCTTACTAGAATTTTACTGCCCTGACCATATAGCTTGGATATTACTCACATCCTCTTATCCACCTAGAAATGCCATAAACATGAATAACTAACTGTACCTGGAAGCCTGAGAAGTGTGGTTAAGTTGGTATCAAAAAGTTCATTTTTCACTGTAGAGTATTTCTTTTATAATGGCACCAGAATGACACTCAGCTCAGACAGAGCATCCAGGTTCTTCTACCAGAGGCTGCAGCAGCCATCAGATTTTAGAACACTGGCTGCAACAAAAGGAATTGCAGAACGATTTCCTGCTTTACATCAAATTTACAGAGGCCCATTCTGAAGCATGCTGACTCCCCAGGATAGAGTTTTCACACCACCCTTCTGATTCTTCAGATTATTTTTATAGGGACAAACTTGCCACTAATGTCAGTGTAAGATTTTTCTCACTGGGTTTTGTTGCAAGGTATTTCTGGGGTTGATCTGTAGAAAATGAGGCCTCATCAGAAGCAGAAGCTTTCTTCACACTTTAAGGCAGAAAATTTCCAAACTCTGAAAATTTGCCTGTCTGGTTATCCTGAGAAACACACTGACAGCTTTCCTGAGAAATCCTTTGCAAAGCCTTCAGTTTCACAGAACTACAGGATCAATTAGGTTGGAAAAGACCTCCAAGATCATCGAGTACAACCTATGACCCATCCCCACTTTGTCAACCAGACCAGAGCTCTGAGTGCTACATTCAGTTGTTCCTTGAACAGCTCCAGGGATGGGGACTCCAACATCTCCCTGGGCAGCCCCTTCCAATGCCTGAGCACCGTTCCCATGAAGAAATTCCTTCAAGTGTGTCCAACCTGAACCTCTCCTGTGTTCAGCCTGATGCTGTGTCCTCTTAATCCTGCTCCCCACAAGCTAAGAAAATAACAGCACCAATTCTAGCAAAGCCCTTCTTCACACAGTCCCATAAAAGCCTGGGATTCTGTGATTGTTGGGGACAATATTAAGAAATGGAGTTCTAAAACTTAATTTTTTAAAAATGCATTATTCATCCCAACAAAGTTACATACCTGGCCCACTAAAGACATTGGTTCATTCCTTCGACAAGGGATGCTGCTGATCACTCTGGTGCAACCTTGCCTCACACCAAGAATTCCCAGGGACTGAACAAACAAGGTGTTCCCAAACACTGTTTTTCAGCTGATGCTTTTCTAACCCCGTTTTACAGCTATTATTGCTCAAATCAAGACAGCACATACAAATGTAACAGTACTGACTTCTAAGAAAACTCTTATTTCTAACAGAACTGTTTTGTTCCATAAACAGTGGAATTGGAAAAAAACAGAGTGAAAGAATGGATGTTTTCTGCTTCTTGACATTAACAAGAAGTTAAAAAGAAATCTTTACTGGATGGTGGAAAGAGATAGGAGAAAAATTGCTGTCTGTTCCAAAAGAGCAGAATTGTAATTTATTCCCACCCACTTGTTACCTCCTTATTTTATTTCTTATACCAATCTTGTATCTAATAGATGAAGAGCAGTGTAAGTCACCCACCCTATCACTCATCCTGGACATTGGACAAAGTGGGACTGCTGAGATTAGGAGCACAGCCAACTTAAAAAATAAGTGTAATGGAAACACAGCCCAGCAAGACCAAGCTCTCCATGGGTGCAATGGGTGCCACCACTGTGCAAGCAAGGGCAAACACAGGCTCCAGCATTTATTTAATTTGATTTCATTTACCCCCATATTGTCCAACCTTTCACCCACATTTTTGATCCAGTTAAAAATCTCTCTTTTGGAGTAGAACTCTGAGTCTTGGAAATCGTTTTTGTTGATCAAAATCCTTCTTGGTTTGCAACAGCAATTGTTAGTGCCAGGGAGACCTGCAGTTCCCACTTTAAACTAAAAAGTAGAAAATGTGTTATTTAATAACTTGTTATTAGGAGGAAGCACCTAAACACACCTTTGAAAAGAATTCAAACTTCCATTAATTTCAGTCCCCTCTTTCAACAGCTCTTCCTCACTTTCACTCATTGTGCTTCCACCCACAATGCTCTCAGGACAACATGGAGCACTGCTTGTTTGAAAAGCCTGAAAAAACCTGGCTGCAACTGCATGGAAAAGGGAGAATCAGAAAAAGAGAAGAATGACAAAATAAAACAAATTAAATATAAATATATATAAATGAATGAAAAATAGGGGAATGAAAACAACCTATTACATTTAAGTGATAACAGTATTCCTGTCAGTAGTGTAACCATCAGTTCCAAGGAGACAACATAACAATCAGAAAGTGAATTTAGGTTAAATAACTGTAATCCCTCTCTTGGCTAAAAAAACCTATCCTCATGTAATATATGAGTTAGAAGAAAATAGTAAAATTTCAGATCTCACTAAGTTTACAGACTATCTGTGAAGATTATTTACTTCTTTTAGTACAAAATCCACAGTTGCTGAGTCACCTGTGTGAGATTTTTGGTTGCTCAGCAATCCTGAATAATCAGGCCAGGTCTATTTAGGAGCTTCAAGCAAGTCCTAGGGAATTTTACTTTAAATCCCCAGGTATCAAAGTGCCATTCTATCTCTGCTACACCTCAAAAAAGTTCACAATATCCAAAGCTCTAAAAGCCATGAGATACGATTTTTGTCTCCAAAAGCCCTAGCTATTCTTGATTACTTATTGCCACTCTAACAGCCATTTGAGAATGACCTTTAAATTTCAAATCTTTCCCTGTGGGTATCTACCTTATAATACTGAGGTTTGGAAGAGGAGCAGTGAGGTTACTGATGTGACAGGAATAGGGAATCCCTGAGAGGCAAACAAGGACCATCAAGAAGTGCAAAATTGGTTAGAACCCATCTGGATCAGCTTTTGGTCATATCTTAATAAATGAGGGGGCAGGGGGGAAGGTGGATTTATCTGAGATCTATTACAGGATAGAGAATTTATTCCTGAAATATGAAAAAATATTAGCTGAAGTTTTAAACAATATAAAGAGAATATAAGCTAAGAGACTGATAAGGTGCCAGAACAGATCAAATTTGGATCATCAGGTATTTTCTTCAAGATAAAAGTAATGATGCACAACCAGGAGAAAAAGTGGTTGTTTGAAACCACCAAAAAACCACATCTTTATTTTCCTAAGTAATTTTTAGTAATAAAATTTAGGAATTAAAAAAGCAACAAGCTTTTCTAAGTGTTCTTCCCCTTCACAGGTCTAAATAAATTACTTTCACAGGAAAAAAAAAGAAAATTGTAGAAATCAAACCTAGTAAAGGTGAATATAATGAAGTTGCTTCTCTTTTCTTTCACACTCTGCCCTACTGAGAGAAATAAATTAGCTAATCAGAAGTGTGAAAAACAATTGCTCCAGAAGCCAATATTTGCTAACAATACAAAGAAACATGCTCACAAATAAGGCAAAGGTTTTAGGCAAAATATTCTGACCACACTTCAAACTTACACCTTTCCACAGCTTCCCACACTGACTGAAGGGAACAAATGCTTTGCAGTATCACTGATTAAAATCCATTTTGTCATTGGAGGGGTCAGTGCTGGTGAAAGGATTGCTCTGGTTATATTTTGTTCTGTTTGCTTCAAGGTGTCAGTGACACCAGCTGGATGAGTTCCAATCCCAATCAGGAGTTCATTCCACACTCCCAGATGGGATCTCTGCATGTGACTGGCGGAGGAGGAAGGACATTCTCCTTCACCCTAGCTCAGACTGGATTTGTGCCTTTTCCTATACATTTACATATACTTACCTATACCTCTCTCTCTCTCTATATATATATAGAGGTATAGGTAAGTACACTTATAAATACCTTATCTATATCTTATACTTACCTCCTATCATTTCATAATAATGAAATGAGTGTGAATTGAACATTGCCCATTTTTACAGCCTTTCACTACATATTTGAGCAATATCTCTTGTTCTAAATACAAGAGATCAAACCAAAACCAAAAAGAAGGAAAGTGTCCTTTGTATCAGTGTTGAAAGTAAGTTTTCAATCATGCTGGTTTATCAAAACCACTCATCTGTTAGGAGAAGTAAACAACTGGGTCTATGTTCAAAGTTAATGACATTTTTCTAAACGTTACAACTAAAATAATTATAAATATTACGAACATGTATTTTTATTAGGGTTCAGAGCAAAGATTATGCTACCAATCTTCCAAACCAGGCCTAAAAATGGAAGTTACCAAACCAGGATACAATTCCACGGCACAAAATATTGAGTTCCATTCTAAATTCAACTGTGAATTCATCGAACTCCAAGAAGAATGGAATCTAAATATAACACAATGTATGCTAATATTGCCCTAATTTTGAAAGGAAACGATTAATAAGAAAGCAGGTCAACTCAAACACTGCCAGAGATGCTGCTGCAAAGAACCAAAAGAAGTGAAGAGACTGAATCAAGAGGAATCATTCTGTCCAGTTCTAACAGCAAAAGCCACAACCTGAACTTGATTTAAACGCATGAAGTTATCTTGTTGTGGACAATTAAGGTGGAAGAATAATAAACTGAAGTGTGGCTAACAACCTTCAGTTATGCATAAAATTCTCAGAGGATGAAAAAAGGCTTCTTGCAACAGCAGCCAAGGAAACAAATACATAACCAAAGTTCTACCACCATAGAACAGTTACAGAACAGTTTTCTGGTTTAAGATTACAGTCTCATGGAAAAGAAGGTTTTTCATAAAAAGTCCCCTACATACTCCCTATAGCAGTTGAGATTCCAACTCTAATTCTGAATTTTCAAATGGTCCATCAGAAAAACTGGACAGTAACAGCTGACAGCAACAAAAGTGAGACTGAATCTTTCATCTAGTCATGGAATGACTTAATGCCTTTTCTATTCATATGGTCATATTTCACTTCAAGGAAAAATGGCAAAATCCTGTTAAATTAAAAAAAAAATCAAAGCAATGCAATTAGAGGGAAGACTTGACAAAGGAACTAAAAAAAAAATTTAGCCAAACTCTTTGGTGATACAAAGTAGAGATACAAAGTTTTTAAAAGTATAACTCAAGGATATTATTTGAGCTGTTCTGTGTTTACCATGACAATCTATATTTAAAGGTTTTTTTTTTACTAATGTGAAATACTATAGCAAAATATTCCTAGAACTAGTGTTTTTACATGCATGAAAAAAAAGCTGTTTTCAAATCCTGCCTGTCAATTCGCTCATTGCAAAAATAGACAGAAAATGTGAAGTGCAATGTAGCAAACCAGAGCTAAGTGCTCTCTCCCTTTCCTCTTCCACAGTCTGTGATTTTTAGCAGAATATTTTACCAGAGATGAGAAATGGGATTTTTGGTACATATGTTAACATATTGTCTCCAGCCGAGCACACAAACACAGATGCACATTTGTTTCATTAGCAATGCTCCTGCTCCACTCCAGGCTGCTGCGAAGGAGATCTAGTGAGTCACGGGTGTAGCTGCAGTAAAAATCAGTAGTTTAGGGCTTGCCATATCACTGTTAGGCTGAATATGCAAAACTGAGTCAAACTTCCTTAAAATTCCAAGGTTCCCCTGAGGGAATGGGAATTTTCTTGCAGCAGGAATGAAGGGTGAATATAGCTTAATTGTATTTACCTGTACTAAGTTTGGTTTCTATAAAAATGTACATAAATGACAACACTAACACACAATTACACTTAAAAGCTGAAGAAAAGCTTTTGGATAAAAATATTGCCAAGTTTTGATGATTTTTAGACTGCAAACATTGTTAGGAGACATATTTGAAATGCCTGCCAGTGCCCACACCTTCCTTTCTCAGTATTTTAAATTGGCAGTGACAACAATATTTCCAGTACGGTAACAGAATAAAACTCTACAGAATAATCCAAATATCCACCTGAAATTGCAGAATTTTCTGTACAAACACTTTTCTTTTCAAATAATAATTACTCTATAAGAAAAAACCAAAAATACTCATGGTCTTGCTGGCTTCTACAAGCACAATGAGAAAATGTACTCTGTGAAAATGAAAAAGACAAACTCAGTCATCAAAATAACTTAAACACTGACATCCAAAACTGCAATTTTGCCTGACATTTTCCCATCTTTTCCACAACACGAAGAAGAACAAGACAATTCAAGCTAGCCTGAAGGTGCAGGAGTACATGGAGCTGCAAAACAGGAAAACAAACTGGAGCACAGAGAATCCACTTCATGATTTAGGCACTCAAATCTAGCAAAGGATGGACCAAGAATGCACCCTAAAATAAAATCACATTTTATTTGCAGAACATAACTATCAATACTGGCTTTAAAAGCAAATGAGAAAATGTCAATAGGGGCAAACCTATGTTAACTGATCCAATTGTAAAATGAAAGAGTAGGATGGAACAGCCTTCCTCTCTAAAAAACTAACAAGGATATATAGTTTTGGAGATTTGCTGACAGGCAGAGCTGTTTCCAATTCTATAAATACATCAGTGACAGTTCTTTCCAGATCTAGTTTGAGTTCTGGTTTTATTTCTCGATAGATAACACATCATTTCAGAAAACAGATAACATCCTGCTGATTAGGAGTGGAACAATGTTGTTGGACTGGATCCTCATCACAGCTCATTGGGGTACTTGCCTCAGCTTAGCTGTTCTTCATTATTAACTTTGGGGACTGTAGAAATGCTTGAGAAAATACCAGTCAGTTGTTGGGAACTGTAAACTATGTGTTGTCAGCCACAACAGGCTGTCAGGGCAAAGAGATTTTACCAAGGATTTTCTAATTCCTTCTTGAATACAACATGGCAGTCCCTGCCTTTTCTTCTGTCCTGTAGGTTTGGTACAAGGTTTCCAGTGGCATGCTGAAGGGGAGGACTTGCTGGACTTCTGCTGAAGCAGCTGCAGACTGGTTGGGGTACTCGACTCACCCCTGTGGAGAGTCAGCAACCCTGCTTTTGCAGCATCCCTCTGGCTTCTAAAAAATCCTGGTATTTACATAGGGTTAAAAAGCACTTTCTGCTATGACTGCCTATAAAATAGCTTGGCTCTAACCTACTATAAAATTTTTTTAAAAGTCAAAGTATGTCCCTAAATACTTGATGTCTGAACTAGCAATACAGTCCCCTTCATAACTGCTTTGTTGGTGCTTTTCCAAAAGGTATTTTGCTTCTGTAGCAGGAAAAGTTGGAGACAGTTGATGATACTGACACTTCCCCCACTGCCACCTTACACACACACACATACGAAGACACACTCCTCCCTAAACTCTCTGGAATTTTTAACCCACTTCAGCTTTTACCACCCAGAGAGTTTTTGGTCAATGCATCCCATGATTCACTATACACACAGTTTGTTTTCATAGTGCTACCTTCCTTTTTTTTTTCTTTTTTTTAGTTGTTTGTTTTTTTTGGGTTTTTTTTGAAACAGTGGGTAATTATACCCAGTTCTCCCCCAGGACAATCCCAACCTCACAGATTTCACAAACTTCCCTGTACCTTAATCCTCTTTTCTTAGTTGGAAAATCCTAGACTCTCCCCTAGAGAAAAAGAGTTCCTTTGCCATTCCTCAGAATTCCTTCTACCATGGACTAGTTACAGCTGGGATTCAAGGTCTAGGCACATCATGGTGATGGTAGAGATGATTTCTAGTAATCTTATTATTATTCTTATAATTACTAATATCTCAACACTTTTTGGTAAGCCATGGCTCCTTAAATGACCATCTCTATAAGGTGATGTACAGAAACCCAGACAGAAAGCAGATTCAATTCATTTTATCACTATATGAAAGGCAAGACCTGCTTTTCTTCAGAATTAATATTTACATTTAAGCTCCTGAATTTCATCTGCCCCTGGAAATCTGAATATTTCCCAAAACAAATTATCAGTAAGTATTCCTCACATACAACAAATTTCAGATGTCTCTATTTCATTGTAAAGAATTTTCATCTTGGTATAATTTATTTTTAAACAAAACTAATACCATTTTTACAAGAGCACTTCATTATGATTTTTATTTTCAAATAACAGGCATTACTAATGCAACAAATTTCATAAAAGAAGATGATCACTGAAGTCCAATTGTATCAATGACCAACCATCACAGACATACTTTTCCCCAAAAAAGGTGGGGAAGTGGACAGAACTTCCAGCAGCATTTAAGCAATAACCTTCCTGTTCCACCATTAGAACCAGAGGAAATACAACAGGCAGATAAATTATCTCCATAAACCCCATCCAAAATACTGATTCACCACCAAAATAGTTTCTTCACAGTTAGCAATGTTTACAAACAAAATCAGAGGCAGATGTTTCAGCCCCACAGAGGATGTTAGAGAACTTGGTATCTGTCACTGATGTTCTTGCCTAGACACCTGAAATCTGGTGAAGGAGGTACAGCAATCCTTCCTTCAGATACAACGAAATGCAGCCTGAGTACATTTCAGACTGGTTGCAGTTCCCTTCAAGGACATGACCTTTCAATACTCCATAAAAGTTTTTACATGAGTCAAGTGAAGAACACAGCTACAAACCAGCAAAACTGGACTTAAAACTAATTTAAAATTGAACTTGAAAAACCCAAAAGCGAGAGATCAAGTAAAGCACAGCCAGAAAATGAAAATAATTAATTGGTTAGAAGCTCCCAAAGTAAGAGATCACAGAAAATATGTGAGTCCTGAGTTGAAAAATCAAAACTCTTGAACATAATTTCATTATGACAGCATGTAGTTCTGCTTACATGTGTTAGATTTCTTTCTTTTCTGTAAGGCAACATGAGATAATTGCCCGGACAATATCAAATATCCACTATTACAGGGAAAGTAGTTTTGGATAAACAACTTGCATTTACAGCCTGTGTTTGCTGTCTTGGCTTTGGTAATTTCAGCATACACTTTGAACTTATCCAGCTTGAGCCACAAAGTGGTCCCCAAAGCTCCTGAAATGCAGGAAAAGCTGCCACTAGAACCTTGCCTTATATGACTATTTACAATCTTTATGTACTTACAGTTGCATTAAAACTCTCTATAAAAATTGCAGTGCCTGAAAATCTACCTGATTATAATAAAATTCTCAAATGAAGATCCTTTTGGTGTGTTGAGGGCACAGATGAAAACCAGACTACTCTGTTCTTCACCTGATCATTCCTTACTCACAGCATACAGATCTCTCTTTTTTTAATTACAACTGATTTCCTTAATAACCCTTAAAATCCCTGATAACCACAGCTCTGAAAAAGTCCTGCTGAGGCAGTTTAAGGCATTATTGCCTTCAGCTGTCTCTCACCCCATCTGTAGAGGATGACAGGCACACGCCTAAGTTCAGCCCCACACACCAGTACCCAAAATTGCTCTTTTGCAGAGCTGCCAATGACCCCAAACAGCCAAGATATGAGGAGGTTCAGCCAATGACTTTCCTAAAGCAGAACAAATCTATCACAGAAAACATCATTTGTCCATTTACAATCCTAAATTTAGTTGCTCCACAAGAAGGACTTTTCCATAATACCTGCATAAGCATAAACAACACTGGAGAGATGAGTCAAAGACTGGAAACCCTCACCTGAGAGAGGTATTTGAAGATGTTCCTGCCTAAAGTGTATGAAATTTGAAGCAGTACCATGTTTTCACAAGTAACTTGGGACCCTCTATTATACTTGCCCAAACCACTACTCTGTCCCTCAATTAAATATCTCATAAAATGGACTTTTTCCATGATGAGAAGAATTTGTGCTCATTGAAATAATATATAGAAGAAGGAAAAAAAGATATTTAATTTAAAGGAAACAAAGAACAATGTTGTCAAGTTGCAGAAGTGCCCTCAGATAATGACACTGACATCACTGAGCTTCACTTTTCAAAACCTTGGTGTTTGTCTCTTTTTCTAACACTGCCAGCTGTAAATTTTATACTGTAAGCTTTGAAGCAGGGATGCACATCGCAGAGGAAAGAAGAAACTCTTTTCCCTGGTAATCATTGCACTTAGAGAAGTTTCATTTTGCTCCCAGTCACCTTTTTTTTGTCCAGACGGAGTCACACAGTGGTTAAAATGAATCCCTGCAGCCCTGCTGTCACAGTCTGCTCCAGAGGGTTAGGGATGGCAGCAGGCAGTGGAAGACTGGGATAAAGTCCCAGAGATTTTACTGCCTGAAATTACTTTTCCTAGCCACGCATCAGTGCAGCTGAAAGCACTAAGATTTCCTTATATTCATCCTACCTTTCACAGTACTTGCACAAAGCAGGAGCCTAAAGAAATTATGGATGTAAAAATGAGGGGTTTTCAGTATTTTCCCAAGGCTGTGTTGGGGCATGGAGCCATTAACAGCTTCTTCTCCATTCACATCCCACTCCTTTAGCACCTACAGCTCATGGAGCTCAGGGGATTGTCCTAATATCAGATGGGGAAAGGAATAATTTCTGTACAGAATGACTAGAAAAATCCGTGTGTAGGAAGCTCCTCTTAAATACCCTTCTGCATTGCCTTCATCCCATCAACAATAATGGCATAGGCTTTGGTTAAATATACTGAGATCCATGTATAAATTCAGTACATACTTAGAAAAAATTGTATATGTCTATGTAAAANTACTTGAACTCTATATTTGGTTTAGCAAAAAACATGTAATCTTTGGAAAGTGCTTCCTTTAAGCAATGTTCCAGGCAACACTGCAAATGACAGGAAAACACTACCTCAGTGATGCTGCCATTTCTGGAAGGATCTGCTAATTAATTGGCATTTAGTTAACAAAGCAGAGTTTGGTTTGGCCACTCATGACATGCATGAAAATTTTCAGTGAAAAAAACCCAACAAAATCAATCTAATTCAGTTCTTCAGTAGAAAGATGCACCATTCTATCCATAAGAAAAAGCCAGAAGGAACAGGGGGCAGGGATGGAGTCAAAGGCTTAAACTTTTCCTTTTGGTGACAGGGACAATAAAAGTGAAAGATCTGCAAATCAGCTGGTCCTGGTGGATGGCTGGGGAGGCCACTGCCACCTTCAGTGACATTCCTCCCCCACAGCAACAGCAGCCTGCTGAAACCCTGGCACTGCTCCCTGGCACACTCAGCTCCAGGACCGTGTTAAAGGGATATTCCCACCCTGGGAACAGCAGGGCTTGGGCTCACAGATACAGATCCTCAGCATCCCAACACCAACTTTCAAAAAGCAAGAATCTGCATATTTATGTGCTTAGCTAGAACTGTAATATGGAAAGATAAAACAGCTCCATGTCAAAATGAAATAGCTATTGAAATAACTCATCATTAAATCTCGATTTCTACTATTGACTGCTAAGTTAATTTACCCATAAATGGACATTTTACTGCTTTTGCTGAGTGTAAAAACTAAGTGTATTCAAGGGTATTTCATTGTCAAACACTAATGAACGAAAATTAATCACAAAACCCAATAAAACCACTATTTTTAAAAGGTCTTACTAAACTACTTGTGAAAGGCAGCTCGATAAAGCAACTTTTCCCAACTTTTCAACAAAGGAAGCACAAAGACTGCACAAAAATAAAACTTGCATAGTAATTCATGCTTTACCAAGTATAATTACAAAATGGATTCTTAAGCAGAAACAGGGAAAGAATATCTTACTGTAAGACAATAAGTAAACTTTAAAAGACAGCAATATGTTTTTCATCACTACAGTTCCCTTTCCTGTTAAAGAATAGTATTTTAAAAAGAAATTTACTTAGCCAGAAACAAAGGGAGCACATAGAATTTGGTGAAGAAAAAAATACTTCTCTGGTAATTCTTTTGCTGTTTTTTGGACTTTTCCTTAGGCTGCAGACATGAGGTTCCAAAAATGGTAAGGTAATCGACCTTGACATTGCCCCTGGTATGCTGCAAACATAAGTATCCCAGAGAAATGTAACAGCACAACATAATCTACCTGCATAAAGGAGTTTTTTGTATATATATATAAAAATGTGTATTTTTTTTGCTTATCTATCAAGCATATAGCTTCATTTTTTTTTTGTTTAGTATTTTACATCTGTTTTCTTTTTATTACTGGTATTATCAACAATGATTTTTTTTCGCATCAACTTCTTTAGTCAGTGTCTGGTCTCTTATTTACCAGGTATTTCATAAATCATAAAGATCTTCAGGCACATGAAAGTGGGAGCTTTGAAGGCATCATTGTTTAATCAGGTTTTCCTACAAGAACATGCAGCTTTATATAATGACAGAATGAAAATCAAAAGTGACAGATTGGGTGACTGGAATTTCTGTGACTTTTTAAATCCATTAAAATGCCCAGCCTTCTAATTCTGGAAGAGAATTTAGCACCAGCTGGAATCCTCAGACAGCATTAGTAAACAGTAACAAAACGTCCCTCAAATAAAAATTTTAAATCATGAGTTTAAAAAACACTTGCATAAAATGAAACACACATACTAAATTTAAAGATTTACATGACTGACCAGGTCAAATCCTGTCACATGGGAAACAGAAAGAAGAAAAGCAATACTTAAATCTGCTGAGGATGTTTAATTTGACAGATTCCAGGAGACTTATAGAGAATAGGGTGAAATGTGACTCTACAGCAGCTGAAATTCAGAGTTCAGGTAAGCAAATCAGTGTTCCTGCACCAACAACATGAAGCCAGTGTTCAACAAACCAAAAAACTTTAAAAAAGGGGTGAAGAACCTTGGAACCTACAAGCTGGTTCCAGGGTACTAGATTTCTCTTATATTCTCTCCCTCTAAGAACAGCCTGAGGAAAAAGGAAATCTTTAGTTCCGCCCAACAAATCCACACACTAAACATGATGGCAAAGAGGAACAAACTGCTGACTGTGCCCCTCGGGGTGAGCAAACTTTGTGGTGAAGCCCCTGAGGCCAAGCCCTACCTCTGACCCACCATTTTCAGGCAATAAACCTTGAAGTAGCTGCACATCAACTGCACTTGCTGAGGTCACATAAAGAGGGTTCAACTAAGGCACAACTGAGCCAAATGGGTTTGACACATCTGGAGTTACAGCACCACAGCCACAACACATCTGCTGCCTCCAGCCTCGGTTCAGTAAACGTCAGTTTGACTTAAAGCACTTGCTAGAACTTCTCTTGGATTCCAGAAGATCCCATAGAAACTTGTCACCAGAAATGTCAATGAAAATCAGAAGCTCTAAGCGGCCAGCTCTGGAGCACAGATATAAAATTACTTTACTGGTAAGAAACCAGCCCTGGCAATTATGAGAAAAAAGATATTTTGTTGCTCCTTGTCCAAACCTTGCTTGGAAAAAAATGACAAAAGACTGACAAAACTAAATGAATACAAGTCATGTTTGTAGGAAGAGTTGGGGTTACACAACCACACAGAGCAGCAGTGAGCCAAAAGAGCCTCCTGAAATAAACATGAACCTGTCAAAAGAAGACAACAAATACATTCCTGTAGCCATGGAGCATCCATGCAAAGGACACTACTCATTTTTTACCTAATATCTGTGGGAGCTGGGTGTCAACAACAGCTCAGCTCAAGGAATGTTTCAAGTCATGTTTGAATCTACTTTGAAGATGTGCAATGCCAGAAACCACAACCATTTTAGACATCAAGTAAGCAGCTTTGAAATTTGGATTTGAAATTGTTCACTCAAGTCCTAACCCAAAAGGACTTTCCCAGAGAACAGAGTGTAACATCAGGGAACTAACGCCAAGGCTGAGTTTGGTCGACATAATACTACTTTATTCCATTGTTTCAACTTTCTTACAGGTTTAAAAAAATGTACAGGGGTTCAGAACCACCTCAACAGAACAAAGAGTACAGTATTAAGGGAGCTCTAGAGTCAAACCACAAGTGCGCACACGTGGTCAGCTTTCATTACAAAAAGTCATAGGCACAATCTTTACATACGCATTTTGGTGAAAGAAGGAATAATAGTGCAGTTTTAAAAGGCACCAATAATCAATAATTGGGCCTTTTTTAAAAGCCAATAACCATCTAAGAAAATTACATTTGGTTCAAAGTTATAATTTAAATATTGTATTGATTGGCATGCATCTGAACCCCTGGTAATTTATTACACAAACCTTATGTGTGCCCTTGCAAGATCAAAAAGATTTCATCAGTGGACCTGAAAGTCAGTTCAGTACAAAAGGACATACCGAAGCTCTTGGCCTCTATCTAACACCAAACTGTCTTGTTTACCTCCTCTGAGAACACTTGTCTAACAAAGAGCTGCACAGAAGTATTTCTCTTAAAGCAAGTGTAAATTTTTTGATCCTGTAGCATTGACCTACTCCATGTGCTATGAAAACATTAGGCACAGACCACAATTTAAGTTTTCTCTTAAAAAAAAATATGGTATGTGCAAGTGAGGTTCACACAACAGACTGACAGCTACAACAGTAAGCTCTTTCGATTTCCCAAAGAAAAGGGTCAGTTATTTTTAATTTTCTAAGCAGTGCTGCACACTGCTGTGTGCCATTACCATATCTGTGTTAGGAGCACCTGTGGAACCAGTAAGGAAAAACTTCAGTACACCCTAAAGGACACGACACCAACACTGTGTGCTGACTGAAGTGGGTCAAGAGAGTGAATGACTGGAGAAATCATTGTACAGGGACAGCTGCAGTCAGCCAGGGAGGCCACTGCTTCCTGCAGAAAGAATGCTTTGGAACTCAGGCAACCTCACAGGTGCCCTCAACTCACCCACCTGCACACAATGGAATAGAGGGATGCACAGAATGGGAAAAAAGGGGAATGAGAGCTTCTGTGTAAGTTGTACCACAAGGTGCCAGTTTATCCCAAAGCATCATGCCCAGGGTAGGGTTTATGCACTGCAGATTTTTTTGTACAACTGAAAATTGTACAATATGTGAGCAAAGACAGAGCTGATTATTACCTGCAGTATCTACTACAGTCCTCAAGTATATAATTTATGGATAGCTGCATACTGTGGTGTTGATTGCTTCCTCTTAAATGCATTAAAATTCTGAAGGCTACAGTATACTCTGACACAAAGACAACTTGTCTACGAGGGGGAAAATGTAAGATAGTAACTAACTAATTTGTTTTATGAGGAACCTCCTCTGATGTGCTAGTTACTTCATGCCCTTTAGAAGATTTTTATTTCTGACTTTCTTCATCACCTCTGTTGAATTGTTCTCCTGACAATTTCACAAGAGTTCAGTGACCCTTCTTACAGCTGCCTTTGCCTTTTCCGGGATCCCTTTTAAATTCACTCTAACACCACGGCAAGCTGTTCAAGTAAACATTTCTCTCTGGCAAGTTTCCAGACACCACAAACACTATCAAAACTCAGCATTTGATTACATGCACCAGTTTTCTTTAAATGGAACAGGAATTAGCCCGTTTCCTTGGCTTAGGGTCCCGTACATCCCTGTCTTTTGAACACACGCAAGATGAACATATTGTCTCTGACAGTCTCCGTAGTCCCAGCCTGAAAACGCTGTTGGAGAGGCTATATATCACACAGTTGCAGAAACTATTGCTTATAGCAAGCCACGTAGTTAGGAAGGAGAGTGCTGGGTTTTCCAACACCCTCGAGCTTTCCAGCAGAAAGTATATGATATAAGGGAGCCACAGCACGTAGAACACGCTGGTTATCCGGAACAAAACCATGGCATAGCGGCGGTCGGGGCTGTGCCCAGCCTCCCCAGCAGCATCCCCTTCGTGGTTAGGAAATCGAGCTCTGCGATCACTGATCTCTTTGGTGTGCTGCCGGCAAATTTTAAAGATGTGGAAATAGGTGAAGCATATGACAAAGGCAGCAGGAGCGTATAGTAAGCACACGATAAAGCCAGTAAAGTAGGCATTAGTTAGCCAGGAGGTAGCACACCATTCAAAAATATCTCCATGGTAACCAGGTTTCCCCCAACCGAAAAAAGAAGGCAAGAAGATCAGGCAAGAGTATATCCAGATGAGGCTGATGCAGATTCTCAAGCGACAAGGTGTGACCAGTTGGTTATAGGAGAGAGGCTTTGTTATAGCGAGATAGCGATCCACACTGATGCAAGCGAGACATGCCATAGATACGCTTTTGAGCACAGAGATGATGTATCCAAAAACTTGACAAGTCAAGGACTCGTGGACACCTGTTGAGTAGTGGAGCAGTGACAAAGTAGGAACCAAGCAGCTGACTCCAACAAAAAGATCAGCATAGGCCATGGTCTGAATAAAATAGCTGGTGGTGTAATGATGCAGGAGTGGAGCACAGTGGAAAACAAATATCACAGTTAAGTTACCCGCAATAATTAAAAATGTTAGCAAGACAATAACGACTGTCTCAAGGATACAGATGTCAACTGCATTGTAGTGACCAAATCCAAGAGGGCAGGAGAGGTGCTCAGATATGTTCATAACACTACTGCTCATATTCAGAGTCCTCCATTCAATCCATCGGGACTGGTTCATGTTTTGTGCTTAGGGAACAGTACAATCTGAGCCTTAGTGAGCAGGTGACCTGCTGAACAGCAGCTAAACTCTGCTTCAGCGTCTCACGGTCTCTCTTTGCAGACACTGCCCGTGCTTACATGGGAGAGGATTAGAGTCCCATAGCTGTTGATGCCTCCTCAGCATCAGTGCATCACCTCTGGCACACCTTGGCTTTAAGGAAAGAATGAAAGAAAGAAAGAGAGAAAGAAAGAAAGAAAGAAAAGAAAAACAAAAGCCAGAAAGAGAAAGGCCACTGATCAGCTCCTCCAGTGCTCTTGACCCATCTTTAGCAAACACAAGGCACTTCTCAAACAAATAGAAATAAAAACTGACAAAAGAGACACATTCATTTCCCAGGGAAGGAGGGGAGGGAAATCTCTGACTTATTTTCCTGAGAAAGTAGTTTACTTTGGAATATACTGGGGAGAGGGAAAGGAAGGGAAGGGAAAGAGGAACCTCAGTACAGCTCAGGTTTCCTGGACCAGCAGTTACTGGAGATAATTTTTATGTCTTAGTTTAAATCACAGTCTGATTGGAGATTAAAGGAAAAAGTTCATCCACTAATGCTGTCTTTTCTTGTTCGATTCAGAAGATGGTACTCCATCTTATCCATGCTATTCATTGGAAAGGTAAGGAAAACATCTTTGTCAAGGTTAATTCCAATAGACTCACCAGTATTTGGGTATGAATAATGAATTTTATTTAGGGGGAGACAGGTGGGGGATGAAGGAGATTTGTCCTCTGGCTCCCAAGAAAGAAAACATACATCTCACATACAATGAGGAAGATCATGTCTATTCATTTAAAAATGAAAATAATTTAAAAATAGATTTTGGAGGCTCGTGTCAATATTTACAGTTCCTTTAAACAGTTATAGTCCATTACAATTATGAATGCCAGAATCATAATTCAGTGTCCCCACAGACAAAATAAATCCTCTTGAATTTAATTTTAGCAATGGCAATTTAAAAGAATCATCTTTAAAAACTCTGCCATATTTACTACAGTGGATCAGTACCCAGGAGTTCATAGGTATATCCATGATATTGCTCACCTCTGTAGCAACAACTGAATCATTTCACAAACCCCCACAAAACGAGCTCAGAAACTTCCATCTGCATTCTGCTGGGAAGCTAATGAAATGCTGATTTGACTAGAAAAGCTGCCATTGTTTACTACTCCATTATTCTGTTGCTCAGCTTCATCTTCTCAGGGGTTTAAGGTTTCTATATTTATTAGATGATCTGCATAATAAATAGTTGCTTTAAAAATTTGTTCTTCTATTTGCAGGACATTACCTTGTTAATTTTATTCACAGCTATGGAGAGAGGAAACATTAAAAGAAAGCATCTTCTGTGTTCAGTTTTAAGTAAATGCTTGATTAGTTCAGGAATCATTAGGCAGGTAATTAAATGTAAACAATCTTGTTTTTTGAAAGGTCCCTAAAACGTTTAAACCATCATTAATCCCAGAGTTCCTGAGACTAGAAGACCAGCAGTGAAAATTAATGAATCCACATAAAATCATCTCCAAGGTCATTCAGCTGGCATTTGCTTTAAGTCTCTTTAAAAGTACCAAGATCTCTCTGATGTTTCTGATAGTCCTTGCCGTGTCTTCAGGAGGAATTTCAGATACTAGAAAAGCCAAATGTTCAATTCTGTCGCAGCACTTTGAGAGAAAGCATTCTTTTTGGAGTTAATTTCCTGTCGTGCACCGCCACGCTGTACAGAAAGTCCTTTTAGATTTTATAACATCCCCGAATATTTCCGCCTATTTGCTCCCTTTGTCTATAAGCAACAGAGCACGTATAAAATCACTCGTTCCTCCAATTCCCTGCTAAAGCAATAGAGAAGCTTTCTCACCTACACGCATCCTCACCAGCCGCTATGTCCAATACTTGTCAGGGAGTCAGTCCTGTTACCGCGGTGCGGCTGGAGCGGCTGTCGCTGCCTCCCCGCTCCCCCCGTGCGATGATTGCCTGCACCTGAGCCCGCTCCTCCTCCTCCTCCTCCTCCTCCTCCCCGCCGCAGCCCGCCGGGCGCTGGAGCGGTGCCGGCCGCTCCCCTGCTCCCGGCACATCCAATGGCGCCGCCGCTGGCACCGGGAGCGGCACCGGGAGCGGCACCGGACCCACCGAGCCGGGCACCCGCGGACCCCGAACCGCTCCGGGCGCCTCCGGAGGAAGCCAGCACGGCCCTCCTAGAGAGATGTGCGCGCACAATCCAGACACAACGGAATAAACTACCGTCATCGCCCCACTGAAACTGTTTGCTAAAACAGTCCCACGTTCTTCAGTGGGCACTCACCTTTCAAGGATCACCTGCTGAGGTTTAGCTTGGTAAAATAGCTGCTACAGTTCCACACCAATTTTCTAGTCTTTCTTAAAAGACAAAATTACAGCCCCCTTTGTAATTACGTCCCCAAATAAATTACTTCTGAACTTAACACAAATATGTTACAAAACTCACCTGTACCCCTTTTGGTACTGTACCAGTATTACCAGTACCCAAATAGCTTCAACATCAGTTTAAATACAAATGCTTGTAAAACATTATTTTCCAAACTGAACCAATTAACTTGGCTCTCTACTCCTGCAAACAGATGCAGCTATTCCCTGATTAAGTACTCAGAACTTTTGGTTACTTCGTGCTTCCTAAATAATTGTACAGAAGTACAAGCATCAAAGTTATCTTACAGGCACTCCATGCATCCTTAGACACTGAAACAGCAAATTTAGATACCAAAACACCAACCACAGAACAGCATTTTGGGCTATCAACCAGCAGAAGATGTGTCTTGGAGGCTTTAACCAAGCAAGTCATTAGAAACTACAGTGATTTAAGTCCTTCTAGTTGCATGGCAAACCAAAGGCAAAATTTTAATAAGCTGCTCCTGAGTTAACATCTTGTATTTCGAGTATTGCCTGGAGCAAATGTCCAAGTCTGAATGACAAGTCTGTAGCAATGTGAAGCAGCACAAACTGCAGCAGTGTAAGAGTGGTTTGCAGCAAGGGCATGTGATCGTTCCAAAGTCTTCTATCAGAGGATTTAAGAAAAAATTAAACTATCTCTGATACCTCAGAATGGTAAATGGCTGCAACAACAGACTTAATGACTAAATTTAGACCCTGAGCACAGCTTTATGCCCCAGTTATCCATACCAGAGCAGAACAATAGGGAACAATTTTTATTCCTCTCTTCCCACTCCTCCTGTGGGGGAGGAGGAGGAGAACAAACACTGTGCACAGGCATGGCAGTGACCAGCATTCTGCCACTTCTCCTTGGGGCAGATCGTGCTTGGCACCAGGGATGTAAATGGCTAAAACACCTTAAAATGGATATTAGAGAGCTCCAAAGGTACACAGGGGCATGAGACAAGCAAAGGTACAGCCTGACAAAGCAGATCACAGGAACTTCGTGCTCAGTACATCCTGCTCCACACAAATGTAAGGACTGGTAACTACTAAAGCTCCCAAATGTCACGGTAACCATCAAGTCACCTTGGTCTCAGGTCAGCCCCAGCTGGTGCTAGCTGTGTGAGCCCAGAGTGCTCAGCTCAGAGAACAAGCACTCCTGGCAGCCATATGTTTCACATCTGCTAGGAGAAGTCCAGGCTCTGCTGAGCAGATAACAGGAAAATCAATGGCAACCTCTGCTGGCTGGTTCCAGACACAGGTAAAATGTGTCCTCTGAAGAAATTTTAACCGAAGGAACAAAGCGGTTCAAAAGCAGGGAAGTTTGACTTCTTTAGGAATATGAGGAATCTTCCTTCACTACCAAAAAAACCAGTCATGCTGCAAGCTGCCAGTGGCTTTATCAGCTCAGCCACTCGCTGCAAAGTGCACCATGCTAATGGCACTAAGTTGTGCTGTTTTATGTATATTTAGAGGCAAATGAAAATTAATCAGAAATCAGCAAGTCCTGATGAAACTATGCAGTTACAGAGGAAATTTTACAAAATGTAGCAATACCAGAATGTTGTATCAGAGACAGCACATTAAAAGCTCCACGAGAAGTTTTTTTATTTGGAGATTAGAGGCACATTTGGGCCTCTGGCAGAGTTTTAAACAAAACCTTCTTCAGGATTTTTTCTAATTTGTGTTTTAAGAAAAGGAAGTGAGAAAGAGAGAAGTCCTACTGTAAGAATTGCCTTACTGTCATCAAGGCAGCATCCTACATGGTGCACATGTTTCCACAGCTGGTTACATCCAGCTGGTGGGCTGAGCACTCTTCAAGCCCAACAGAAGGAGCAATTCCTCACCTTCTTTATAAATTACATCATCTAGAAACAACACAAATCACCATACAAAACAGAAGGCTCACACCATCTGATCCTGCTGAAAACAGAGGGGATGTGGTAGGAACATGAGCTTTGTATATGCAAAGCAAGGCTGTGAAAGCAGTGGTGATGTGTGACCCTGGAAGGAAACCAGATAAAGCTTCTCAGACAGAATAAGTCCATATGGAAGGAGATTTAGAAGCTCCAAGCAGGAAAACAATCTATTAGTCATTCTGTTTGAAAAGGAATAGCAATATTTGTTTGCTAAATCCTTTGTTGTAAGGAAACAAGACTGATAGAAGCAATCCCTGCAGTGCACAAAGCAGCACCTCAATCACACCACTCATTTCTAGTTTGAAGTCTTCCCTTGTTAAATTATTGGATGGTCAGCTGGATTAAATGGACAACAATAATTTCTGTAAAATCTTTCTGAAAGGCATTGATGAGAGCAAGGAGGTCCAGCTGAGTGTGGGATGAGGAACACAGTAGTTATTTATTCAGATGCAGATCTGAATGACAGTGTTGATATATATACCAGCTCATCAACTTCTTTTTCTGCCCAACTCCTTTTTTTTTTTTGTTACTTTACAGCATTTTTTCTTTTATATACTTTCTCCAAAGCCTAAAGAATAAAGGTGTTTCTTTCAATTTGCTTTATTTTTAATCTTAACTACCTCTGGCATTTACTTTTACATGTATCTTATGGACACCCTGATTTTGTTTTTAATGCCTCCAGAATAATTCTATTCTATAAAGCTTGCATATATAATTTTATTCTATAAAGCTTAAAGTAGCAGAGAACAAAGGAAAATCATTTGTTGCCTTAAAAATTGTGTGTGTGTGTGCATAGATAGGGTTTTCTACATCATACTGGTGTTTGAAGTTACTCTATGAAGTCATATTAGTGCTGTATTTAAGGCAGAAATCTGTTCTATTTGTTATTTGGAATATAAAGCCTCTTCCTCAGATCCACCCACTACAGCTGTCTATTTAAAACCTGCCGGAGAGCTCGCACTTGCACGGAACACACGGGGATTTTGACCTCAGTGCAGGCATATGATGAGATATAAGAAGTGTCTATATATATATAAATAAACCCTTGATGTTTTTCTCAAAACAAGCTTAGGCTTCTCAAACCCCTTATACTCGGTGGATACCAGCTGACCCCATGTCCTGCTCCAAAGGGGGGCCAAAGTGCTAAGATCCAACACGAAACTGAAGCCATGTTGTGCTGGGCTCTACATTCAGCTGAGCTGTGAACATCTCCAAGGATGGAGTTTTCACAGCCTGCCTGGGCCCCTGTTCCAATGTCTAACCACTCTCCCTGTGACTCCAACCATCAGCTCAGAATTTTTCTTGCTGTGGTTTGTCCTCATCCTCATCAAGACTAAACACACTTGGGCCAGTGGTAAAACCCCAGAAGTGTCAGCTCTGAAGGAAACAGTATATTGTAGCAACTTTTAAACCATTTCTCCACCTGCTAGTCTCATTTTTCAGTTTTACTATCAGAGACCAGTTCCTTTCCTTCTCCCTCCCACCCTATGATCCTAAAGAATGTCATAAATCATTTTACAGTGCTAAGGCCCACATACCCAGTGCTGCAACAAAGATCAAGAGGCACCAGGTACACAGCTGCAGCTCTGAAATGCAGATGCCCTTGTGGAGCTCTCACCTCTTGTGTACAGGAGAAAAGCCAGCACAGGCATTTTCTGCATTAGGGCAAAACTGGATTTGGTGGCAGCAGCAGAGTAGGTTCTGTAACGTGGAGCAGAAGGAAGAGGCAGGTATAATTTGGAGTCAAGGGTGGGGGCAGTTCAGGAGACTGGAAGAAGACAGTGGCCTTCTAAAAAGTCAAGAGATGTGAAGGGAGCTAATGATCCCTTTGCCTTTTATTACTGCTACTCCAGCAGGCTCAGGTTCAGCCTGATCCTCTGCTGGACTCACAGCTCAGTCCTTTTCCAGCACTGTTTCTAATGATGCAAATATCAGCCAGTATCACATAAGTGTTAGGTAATTAGGATGCTGTGATGCAGAATGAGAAGAAATGGGCAAATAATTTTTTTTATGTGGATCAGTAGAGAGAGATAGGCATTCACATTTGCAAGTTTATTGTGCAGTCTTTTCATGCTGTTAAGCAACAATTACATCAAATGCTTCTAAAGCTTGAAACTTTCAAATTACCCCTAATATTATTCTTATATTTAATAAATAATATGCAAGTTTTTGGAGTAAATTGCTACAATCTCCTTTTAAATATTACTGTGTGATCTCATGGATTATATTTCATAGCATCACAGAATGGGTTGGGTTGGAGGGATTTTAAAGATCATTTTGTTCTAACCCTCCCCACCATGGGCAGGGATGACATCCAAAGATGCATACAAAGCAAATATTTTTCTGAATTTCATATCAAAGAACATTTTCCTTAAGGAGGAGCTTCCCTCAAGATGATATTGATGGTTCTACAACAAATTGAATCCATTTTACAAGCTCAATCCAGATGATAAATACCACCAAACTCCTGTGCTCTGAATCGATAGAAATAAAACTCTGTGCAATAAACTATCAATCAAGAAGTGAATTTACTTCAGGGAAATGCTGTGCAGCCAACTGAATGGTGATACTTAACATTTTTCAGGAACCAAAGAGCATTTGCTTTAAACAGCACATAAGCTACAGAAGGATGCTATTTACTGACTGACCATATATGATGTAGCTTCTTAAGCAACAGATAAACTTCTTAGGATGGTATGAAAAGCAAAAATTTAAACATGTGCCCTCAGACAGTTTCATGCATGTGCCACTTACACTGAACCACCTGCTCTTCCACTAGCAGCAGTTTAAAAAAGAAAATGAAAAGTATATTGGCAAAACAACACCAACTTACTATTTTCCACTGCTCCCATCTTTCAAGAGACAACAATAAATCACAGGACAAAAGCAATTACGAGAACTGTAAATGAAGAAATGCTGAAATGTAGAGAATAGTCTGCACAGTGCAAGTAGCACTGCCCTTTCCTGTGGGAATCACTCTTCATATTTCAAAATAATACATATGAGATTTTAGTACTGGATTCATTCAAACCTTTTAGAGACATATTTTGACATAATTGTACTTTTACTCATACTTTTGTCTGTGTCAAGCCAGGAATTACATTCCATAGATATTGGTATTTTAAAAGCATATTTCAAGTGGACACCAATAAAGTGTATGTCAAAAAGGATTCCAGTTTGCCTGGCAGGAGCATAAGCTCAGTCAGTATTAGCAGTAATTCCATTTCAGCAAAGATGGAATAAGAAATTTTAAAGCTATTTTTAAAAAATCCCAAACATTGTGATCACCTGCTTCCATTTTTCACACACTGCAAGCCTAACAGTTTTCTTAAACTACAGCATGACCTTTTAAAAGGCAAGCAATTTTGATTTAATGAGTTCAACTGATGAATAATTTACTGCAGCCTTAATTAGGCAGCCAACTTGTAGGGCCCATGCAAAAGCAACTACTAAGAACACGAGGATCAAATCCACACCCACCTGTCTTTCAAAATCAAAAGTCTGGATGTACCACAGAATAGTTCCACTTTAGTCTAATTCTCTCTTATTAGTACTCTAAGTACTCTCTTCTAGTATTTCTTAGTGAACTGCCAGCCCTTATGTGACAAACTCACTCACACAGCAAGAACAGATTCAAATCCGCTCTCCATGGATGTGGCTTGGGTTAAACCATCACAGAACATCCTCCCAGAACATCCAACAGCCCTGAGACAGGCTGGCTGGAAACACGTGCCTGTCACACCAACAGTTTATGGTTTACTTGATTACAGAATTGACACATTCCACCCTGAACTTTTCCTTTAATAGATTTCTTTAAAAATAGTTCTTCCTCAAGGACATGAGAGGTGGCTCAGAAAAGCACTGAACAATCAGGATCATTTAGGGGATGAAGTCACAGCTACAACTGCTGGTATGGGCAGAATCAGATCAGAATTAAAGGGCTCCTATTTGTTTTAGTGCAGGGTCTGCTGGGGAGCAGGTGGTACCAACCCCAAATCCCAGTAAATCCAATTCCACTACTTCTTGAGAACAAAAAAAGCTAAAAATAATCAAAGTAAATAGCGGATTTTTAAGACTATTTTAAACTAAGTGTTACTCAGGATTACTATTCTACCACATTGTGAAGAAATAGGAAAGAGGAACATGAAAAGGATATAGCACGATAACTATTTATAACCTGAAGGGTGGCACAATTTCTTTTTATGGATTTTAAGCTCAGCTTCATTTAGACCAAATCTTCCTCCCAGCTGGAAGTGCTGAAGAGGTATCACTTCTGTTCTCCTCCAGCATGGTTCTAAACACACTTGCATCAATATCCATATATGAGAAAGGACAAGGAATAGTTTCCTACTGAGAATGATCTACAGGGAAAATTTTGCCAATAACAGTGGAAGTACATTCCTGGGTAACTCACAGACATGGAATCCAGAAATGAGACGTGTTAGGAAAATGCCACTGAAAGCAAGAATTACTGACTTCCCCCCCCACAGCCCTGAGTTAAAAATTAGCTAATTACAATTTATGAAGTTATCATACATCTGATAACTATTTTTCAAGATTAATGACATCTAAATACATTCAACTTCCAATAACTAGCAAATTTTGTCTTATTAGATAATGAGGACATTTATATTTATAGCCAGAAATTGGCACATGTAAAATGTTATGTGAGCTGAGAAATCATTTATTCTAGAAGAAATGCCAAACCTGATATTATCTGCCATCTCTTAAAAAAATTGAAATCAAATATATCAGAACTAAGAAAAGGTTAAATATAAAGACAACATTGATATCTACAAATCCTTTTGGAAAGGACACTATCAGGAAATGGAGAAGTCAAGTCTATAGATTACATTCAAGGCCAACTTATTTCACAAATATTAAATTCACACAAAAATTAAATCTCTCCCCTCTGCTCAAAGTTATGGCTTGAAGCTGGAAGTCAATCTCTTAGTTCATATATTTTAAAGATATATCACATCAAACTACCCCAAACACAGAACATCAATATGCTGAACAAAACACTGCCTCTAACTCAGTGACTTTATAGCCATTCCATATATTGAAAAAAGATATTAGAAATTACCCTCTTAACAGTTAAGGATTCCAATACACTAACTGAAAGAAATAAGAATGAGAAACAGCAATTTTTTACAAAGGAAAGGTTTTACACAACTAGAAATTATTTGCAGGAAATTATTTGCATCCATTTTTCGGTCTAAGTTATGAAAATACTCAGTAGCAGAAAAAATGCCACAGAAATGGAATAAGGCTAGATTAAAAAAAACCTTATTTTTCAGCTAATGTTCTAACCCAAGTGCTCACAGGGGATGAGATTTAGCACATTTCCTTTCCCCCCCCCCCAAGAAGATTCTTCATAATACATAGCAAAAAAAAAAAAAAGTAAGGGAAAAATTATTACATTCAAAAAGCTATATTTTATTGTTATGGCAACTGATGTGCTAAAAATAAAGAAATAAAGTTGTTATGGCAACTAGAATTTTAAAGGCAGTCAAAAGTAGAATAATCAAACATTCTGCTGCCTTAAAATGTATAATCTATGACTCAATTTAAAGAAAGAGCTTCAGAGACAAATAGAGATTGGGTTTCTTGGGGGAGATTCTGCTTTAGAGATCACAATGAGTAAAATTCCAGAGAACTCTAAGGAATGCAAGAGAGCATCTCAAAGTGAGTAGAAAATTACACATTGCAAGTTCTCACAGTCAGAATGAAAAAATATACACATTTTACCACTTATCTGATGTGCAGTGACCTTACCCAGATCCATAAAATGTACCAGGCTGCCCAGAGAAGCTGTGGCTGCCCCTGGATCCCTGGAAGTGTCCAAGGCCAGGTTGGACAGGGCTTGGAACAACCTGGGACAGTGGAAGGAGTGGACTGAAGATGAGATTTAAAGTCCCTTTCAACCCAAACCATTCTAGGATTCCATGATAAAGGTTACTTAGTGATTTTAAATTAAGCACTGAAAAGTTAGGAAGTACCAAAATTTATTTGTCTGAAGCAGCAGAGTTCTGTCTCTTTGTGTGTATGGAATTCTAAAGATGCCTATGACTACAAGGTGATCATATCTTTAAATTTCTGATATGTCCTTGATGTTCATTACAGGGCTCCTAATTATACAAGCACTTCCACAACAATCTCAGAGAACTCTGCTCCTATCCATTATTTCTCAGACTGTCAAAACTGCTACTTCTATTTAAAATTAACAGAACTGTGTGCACCGTGAAATATTCCAAAAGCCATACTGAGACAAGTCTTAATTAATAATAAGCAAAGTATTTAACAGATACTTCAGGAAATTATGACTAGAAACAGTAAATGGTAGTGGAAATATTTGCACTTAAACCATGTATGTAGCATGTGCTAGGATCCCAGTGTAAGTTGGTATTTTAACACAGCATGTGCCTTTTATTTTGGCTTCACTGTACTGAAAATTAAGGTTGCTACTAGCAGTACTCATCTCTTTTCTGACCCAGATGAAAAGTCTCTCACCACAATCTACAAGAGCTTTCAGTGAGCAGAACTAGCATGGCCAAAAATACAGCTCAAAGTCAGGCTCTTCACTTGCACTAAATGGAGAAGAATCAGATTAATTTCTTATTGCAAAAAAAAAAATCAGATGTACACTGGAAATTCAGGTAATACACAGGGCTGTGCAATGAGGCTAATGTTGAAAATTCAAGTGTTTTTTTGTAGTTTTGCTTCCCCAGCCCCAGTATTAATCCTTGAGGCTCGATACACAGTTAACTCATCCCCTCTCAAGCATCATGTGAAGGCAGCATTTCTGGAATGTAAATTATGTAGGTAAGTATCTTACCTCATCTATGACCAAGTCAACAGCTTCTGAAAAAGAAACTCTGTGTACAATATTCACCCTACACACATTTTCAGGAGTCAGGATAAATCTTAGACATGGCAATATCCAGACTTTAAATCCAAGTTTCAGAAGTGTCTCTGCTTGGGCTAAAGGAGCTGGCTCCCTGTTTCCAAGGCTTTTGCTGACTCAACCAGACACTGCAGACAGTCCTGAAAACACTACCAGCTACTGCTGCTCTGAGCTTTCTATGAAATTAACTTCCTCATTGTGTAACAGCCTAAACTTAATCAAGTGCATGGCTGCCTGAAATATATGGTTTTGAGTTCAAAGAAAAAAAAAGAGCAGACATCCAAATATTACTCCTTGACTGCCAGCTGTGTAAATCCACTGCTGGCATTCAGCATCAGTATTCTTGTTGTATCAGGGGCAGCCATTCTGCATTGAACACACATACATTCATATAAAAAAGCATCACCAAAGACTACTCATTCTAGCAATTTGGGGTGTATTTCATCCCTAATGTGTGTTTATATGTTTTCAAATTTCCACTGAAGACAAATTAGAGAGTCTTTACAGAAAGGAAAAGGGAATCCTAGACAAGTGACAATACAGACCAAATGATCTTTCTGGAATTACATTTACAAACTCATGAAAGAAAAGGGCCATGGTTCCAAAAAGTAGCTCCAATTCCTCTGCCATTCAGGTACCAAAAAGTGATTAGACTGCAATGTTGCATTAACCTGCCTAAGGCTGCCTCAGCCATCCATCCTGCCCAGCCCCAGGGCATGCTCCCATCTCACCCTGACACCACACCTGAACAGTGAATCTCTCTGAGAGAAATGGGGGGGGGATGGAAATTATCTAAATAAAAGTCCCCAGTTACTGTGACCAGCCCTGGAAATGCTAGGTAAGGATATAAAAAAGAGATGGAACATGCAGTAAAAGAAACCTCTTTTGGCAAGCCTGCTGTCTGAAACTGCAATCCCCATTAACAACAATTTTGTTTTAATGCAGGCTGTATCTTGTACTACTGAGTCAAAGAAAAGGTTGTATTTTGAAACTGATTGCTTTGAAGACAAACCACCCATCTGAAGACAGCTTTGTCATATGCAGGATATGATTAAAATATGTGACGCTCCATATCATCAGCATTTGGTTGTCAGTTTAAAAAGCAACTGATGAAAACCCTCAGCAAGAAAAAAAAATCCTAGCTGCCAAAATATTTGTCTGTGTCCACAAAAACCTACATAAAAGATTGTTAGAAAGAGTATATGCAATAGCAGACTGCAAACAATCTCCTTCTGGTTAGTTTACCTCAGCAGCTGCAAATTTGCTTGCTGACAGGAGACATGACTCTTAATTTGTATGACCATACTCATCACTGAAAAGGGAAAAAATTCCTTAATGGATACAGACTGTAAAGAAGATCTACAGGTTTATAATCTCTTTTGAAGTGATTACTGTAAAACCTTAATACTAGCTCAGGCCCTTAGAAGAATATCCTACAGAACACACAAATAACCCTGTCATTTGGGGTTTTATCATGAAGAAGTCACACATAAAGGTTCAGAATTCACTCCTATATCAAATTCCAGTTTGGATTTAAGTGATGTGTTCATAATTTCTGTACACTTTAATATTCTACACATGCAGCTCAAGCCTTGCTGGGTTTGTTACTATTCCAATTGCTCTGAACTGCTCTCCACAGCTATGGTAAAATATGCTTTAATAAAGTGTTGATCACCAGCACTGGTGCTAACAAAGGCATTTTAAGAGACTTTAAAAGAGCCAGTGTTTGTATTCTTAGTGTTCCTCTCTAAGCACTTGGAGCACTCTTTAGTTTTTATAGCATCGAACATTAACATACTGAAATCAGCAACTAATAGTCAGGGAAAGGTGGTTTGCTCTCTTGAACAAAGGTATTTAAGATTTCTAAAGCCCCAGCTCTGGAGTGCTGCAGCCTCTTGAATGCCAGTTATGCAATCCTTATTTGAAAACAGAGGCCAGTTAGGAAGAAGTGGATTGTAGAGGAAAGAGGAATACCATGAGCAAGTTGATTGCCTCAAACACAATCACCCCTCAGCACACTGAGCTCTTGCAGTGGACACAGACATAACCTTTTCCTTCAGGTAAGCAGTGCCCTGTGCTAACAGGGAAGGTCATACACACAGAATTCCATAAAGACAACACACCCTGCAGGGAACTTCTGAAACAACCCAGTTTTACTCAGGGGTGTAGAAAACCATGGTTTAAAATGTCTCTACTATAGCTGCTCTTTCAGCATTAGAATCATTACTGCTACAGGAAAACAACACTGACTAACAAACCAACGTTCAAATTCAACTGGGATATCTATTTATGTTTTATCCAGGAAGGAATAGCAGGGATTTTCAAACCAGCACTGAGGTGCCAAGCAGCTCTTACCACACTCTGAGGGAACAGCGAGGCAATGACACATCCCAATTCCATCCTACTTAAAAACCACTTGTTATCTGCATCAATATTCATATATCCTCAGCTTATGACACTATCTGGTGTCATTTCAATTCTTCCAGTAACCATCATTTGAATCTATTTAGGCCATAATACTGATACACCCTTGGTTTTATCACTGTCTGAAATGATGGGCAGCTCTGCTCCCCTGGTTTGTAAATTCACACAGACAAAACAGAACACAGACTCCAAGAGGGCACGTGCAAATCTCATTTCTACTCCAGCCCTCAGAATAAATGTGTCAATTGATGTGACTTTTAGGGCAGAGAGGTCATATATCACCTCAAGATCCAGGAATTGTACTGTGAGTGTTATTTTAGTGTTCTTATTTGTGGTTATGTATGGAAGAGAAACTGCAGAGACATTCTTAATGCAGCAGAATATTTTGTAATTTCATGCAGGCCCTGAAAATAAAATACTACTGCCACCTCAAGTATCATACATAAACATGAAAATTTAGATTACATAAAAATAAAAATTACTAATTGATGCTCCTCCTTTATTTCCTGAAGGGACCTGTCATTAAACTGATTAATTCCTTTGAAGATGAAGACTTAGCATAAGATTTTCCCTTTTGTGCACACAAAATGGAAAGACTTTCTCCAGATGAGTGCTAAATGAATCAAAACTTGGCAAATTTAATTCACCTTAGGGACATTTTATTCCTGAGTTTGTAAGAGAAACATTAACATTTGCTGTGGAACTAGGTACCCTGGTACATTTATCATAAACTAAACCTTTTATCTGAAGTCTGAATTTAAATGAAGCTATTTAAAGAATTAAAATTGTATCAACTTCTACTCTTCAGAGACAATAATTTTTCACTGATTTCTAGTAAGTATTTTCAGTTCATACATACTTTATTGTCCCACAGTGTTGCAGCATCACTAAAATAATTCAAAGTAGGTGACTGTAACTGTCAGCACCAACAGATCAGCTTACACCAAAAATGAAGCTTCCCATCACTCCAACCAGCAGGAGCTGATTTGTCTCTACAAATCACATTACATTATAAAAATATCAAGACTCTACTTGCCATGAAATGAACTATCTCAGTTTAAGAGAAGAGTTAAATAACAGTCATCCTATCCTCACCCTTTAGGAAAAGGTGGGGAAAAGTAAAACCTAAGAAACTGCCTATACATACTGAATTTCAGAGAAACAGGAAACTCAGAAAAAGGGATCAGTTCCTCCAGAATTATTCTGCCTAATGCCCAAGTGGCTTGTTCAAAAAGCAAAGTAACAGGTATTAGCGCTTTCTCTTTTCAGCCAACTGAAAAAAAATCACATTTTTATTATAATGATCATTGATCCTTATGTAATAGGATCTTTTACAATTGCTTAGCATACTGCTATGCCATCCTTGATATCTATTTCCTTTAAAAGTCAACAATTAATTGACATTAATTAAATAGACAACTCCTAATTAGTAAGGAGATGAAATAAAAATGAAAAAATAAACCTATTCCTTGCTATGGAGGCCTAAACTCCCCCATTTTCAATCAGGACAAACAGATGCAGCATTCTGAACACAAATATTTCCTACAAAAATACTCTAATGTTTCAGTCCATTAACCAGCCTGCTGTGGCAGCTGGTGAACAGTCATCTTTTTAATTAGACACCCTTACTGATTAATTAGTCTCAGAACACTGAGCAGTGGAACCCTGCACGATGCCACTGGGACAAAAAAATATTCCTCTTCCCCTCCTTAGTGCTAACTTAACATCCTTTGGTATTGCTGCAAATAACAAGCTTGATTCATTTTCTACTCCCACTAAAATAGCCTTCCTATGTAAGGAATTCTCCCAATTCCCAGCTAAACTGTTTCACACAAATTGTATTTGCTTCACACAAATAAAATTAATTAAAAAACCAAATGAACATAACCACACAAACACAGCATCAAGGCACAAGTTTCAAAGTCAACTGCATTTAATCTTCTTTGGATAGAAACAGTGACTCACTTGTGATCTCCTCAGTTTTCCTTTCACAACTATGCAAGCAAACCAGCAATGAAAATTAAAAAGCCAAGTAAATATTAAGTGTGAAACAAAGACGCGAATACCTTTTCTTGGTTTGAACAGTTTGGATAAATTCAAAATTTAAAAAATAAATACACTTCTGCATTAGGTTTACATAGAAGCTGATCTTCAGTCCTTGAAGTTCAGTCTGAAGAGAGGGGCACCAAGAAGCAGATAATTAGGGTGAATTCAATACATGAAAGATTGCACTTAAGCACATGTTGAAACTTCAGCAAAAGGATTTGCTGTTTTCATCTATCCTATTTCTAACTTTTAATTTTGGACAAGACACAATTCCAGAAACCCACAACCTTAACTTTTGGGGTTTTTTTCTTTTTGCTTTAAAAAAAAGAGGATTTGCCTCGCAGGAATCAGAAATAATAATGCTGGTCCAAACTGAACAGATAAACTACATATATTAACTCTAAATTGATTAATTTCATCCAGCCCCAAATCCAATCCATTTGCTCCACCTTCTGCAGCAATGGAAAATACTTTCCTATAATTGCTCACCATTGCACGAGAATTATACTGTTGGAGTAGTGATCCTCCTGATCAGTGCCATTTTCAAATTATTAAATTACAGAGATCTGTTATCTTCATGATATGACAATATTTAATCCCCAAAGCAATGTCTCTCAGAGCTTTGAAGAATTCTTAGGATTTTCACTCTTATGTGGAGTGATTTGAAATGTTATTGTGTGGCATATAAATACCACATTATTGGTCCAGAGAAAACACCAAAAAATACAGTCAGCGGAAAAAGCTGGGTTTTGGCCAAGTCTTCTGAAGCCTGACCCTTTAATTAGTTATTATCTCTAACTGTCCTGGGCACATGCTCATATTGCCAAAGGAAATTATGACAATAAACAAATAATCCTATTTTTGGTTCTCTTACTAGTCATTTGGAAGGACAGCCATTCAATCTTTCTTTAAGAACTTCAACTCAATGTCACCACCCAGCTCAAAACCAGGCATTCTCATTCCTACACAAGCTTTCATTGTTTGGAGTAATACAATACTACCAACATCTACTTTATCTGAGGGGTTTTCTTCTGATCTTTCTTAAAAAATAATAATAAATTTAAAACAAGTTTTGCTTCCTTAAACCACAGCAGCAGCTGCATTTAAAATAGGTCTATATATGCTGTTAGATTAACATACAGTTCATTTCTTAAGGGAACTCCTATTATAAACTGGAAATATTTTATGAATAAATCATACAGCTTAGAATCAGAAATGCTACCTTAAAACAGTCCACCCAAAAGTTTTCAAACTACAGAATGTGAGTGACAGCCTCCTGTTTCTGTTCTCATTTTACTTACACTACTACACTCAGCCCTGACAGGAAACAAGTCTCACTCTACAAATTCAGCAGTGAGAATTCATACAAGAATGAAACCATCTCAAACAGGAAGCAAAATTCTGATAATAAGCAGTGTAAGGTACAATAAATTAAACATCTGTCCCCATGCAGATGCAACAAGTATTTTAGGCTAAGTTGCTGCATCACCACCACCATCATGTGACAGCAAATTTCTACTCCTGTACACACTGGCAGTGCCTGACACCTGCTCTGACAGGGACACAGTGGGGCAAGGGGAGCACGATCCCTGATTCTTGCAGGAGACAATTACCCCTCACTCCAGTCATAAACAGGCTACACTGTGGCTTGGCAGCCACCAGTTTATCAGAGCTCTCAATATACCTCATCATGGAAAAATTCATTCCAGTCTCTGGAGAGGAACCAGTGAAGATGAAATAATGCCAAGCAGGCAGGAGAAAACACTCTGTCAATGAACTGACCTCAGCTCGTACACATTTTTCTATATTCTTTTAACAAACAGATCAGACATTCTTTTTCAAAAGCTCTTTAAGTACCAATATTACCCCTTCATTATCATAAGCAGATTTTTTTCACTCTGATTTTATTTTCCTTACAATAATTACATAAATAAAAATACACATTTATCCCTACTGATGTATATTTGACTTTCCCCTTCCTGTCAGGTGCCACGTGCAGCACTGTGAAGAGCCCACAGCAAACACACCACCAAGGGAAATAAGGCAGATTTTGATTGTCATGCAGAACACATTTACATATATGTCAGAAACGAAACAGCTGCCAAATCACAACTCCCACTCTCCAAAATTGTATGCAAGGCCTATTATTGTGCTCCAGTCAAAATTCCTGAGCAACTCACAGTAATCATCAAGCTGGAACTCAGCAGGAGACCTAAGAGAGTGCAAGGCAGTGCTTGTCAGTGCTTGTGAGAGCACAAGGATTCCTTTCTCCCTTCCCTCTTGGAACTCCAACTCACCTAGAGAGAGGAAATGAATGCTCTGATCTAGGGAAAAGGGAACACAGCTCACAGATCATTCTTGACAGTCTGCTGATCTCCAGTGCACAGGACTAGAGGACATGGAGGTCTTTTGGAGAAAGTAAGTGCAGCATTGACTTTTCTAAATGAGACATTTTATTTTGCTTTCAGTGCTGGATTGAGACTCTAAAACAAGCCCCAAATTACCCTCTCCTACAGAACACTCTGAACCAAGCACTCCTGTAGCTGAGAAACACTGCAGCAGGTGTATGCAGCTTTGCATACAGATGGATAAATACAGTATAAATGCACAGCCAGATTTCTTAGGTGATGGGACTGATAGCTGGCCAATCTAACACAGCACTGCTGCACAAGACTGGAATAGAAAAACTAATGTGTCTATATCATGGTCTCTAAAGTAAATTTAAATGCTGAGAATCTGCTGTAATTCAGAGTATCACAAGGCACACATTTTTGGCCTGCCAACAACACAACTATCACTAGTGAGCACAGTTTCACCAGAAGTTAACCAGTAACACTGTAGTAAAATCAGAGTTTTTACCAGATTTTGCTCAGTCCCCAGAAGAAGCAACCACAAATCAGGTTTTCAGTAATAATAATTCCAAGTATTGAGTTCACCTTTCAAGCTGTGACAGTACCATGGCAGAGATTTTTCTAGTAGTCACCAGAGCCCTGTTTCTCACAGAGGTGCTGCAATTGCCAATGTAACCCAGGGATGCAGGTCAGGCTGCATGAGCAGGGAAGGGCTGGAGTGCTGGGAGAGCAGGCTCAGAGGAAGGCTCTGTTACCATGGGCAGCATGGGACAGAGCCTCAGGGACTGGGCAGCAATGGGGAGGGAGCTGTTTGAGGGAGAGAGAGGTTCTTGGGGCTTGTGGGTGTCAGTAGGCAATGGTTCAAGTTCACAGATGTTTGTACCACCTCCTACTTCTGGTATTGAGCCCACTTCACTGCCAGTACTGCAAGTGCTGAGCAGCACCAGCTCTCCCCACCTGGAAAGGTTCAGGAACACATGTTCAAGGAATATACTGCTGAATTAATCAAGGTACCCACAAACACATCCAGCTTCCAGAAGAGAAACATCAAGCAGAATGACCAAAATACAAGGAGACAATGAATTTGTACAAGCATATACATAAACTGAAAGAATCATGATGAAAATGATGGGTTTGATGGGAAGAATAAATAATTATGGAAAAAATAAGGTTCACTTTGTTGGTATATTAGGATGGTATATATAGCATAGAAATAATGCAGAGAGAAGAAATCAGTTCTGCTTTCTCATACAGGAGAAGCAAGTGAACAGTCATTAATACCCAAATAACTCTGAAGCTTAACATTATTAAGTTATTATTGACACACATAAGGTAACACTACAACCAAGATTTTAGTAGCATATACAACTAAAATGTATATTCTACTACTCTCTCTGCTTAATTCACATTAATGGCATACCAAAATGAAACTGAAAAGTTCTGTTCACAGACAAAAATATCAGATAATAATTAATTTTTTTAAAAAAATCAGCTGACTTTTTTTTCTGGAGCATCCTTTATTAACTCCTCCCAAAGATGGGCCCTAGCTTTGGTATGGCAAAGGCCCTCCCTTGCTCATTTCTTCCATGAGTCTTTTACTGTCAAATGATGTGATTGCCAGCAGTTTAGAGAGACAGACTACAGAAGAAGTTTTGTCATTTCCAAAGGAAAATTATTCACTTTAGAAAAAAAAACTCTGTTTGCATAAATGCTTCCATTCAGCAGAGGATTTAAATTTTTCATCAGTAACACTGTAACATTTCATATTAAATACTGTATGAAACATCATCTTCCAAAATACACATCACTGCAATATTTCTGTAGTGAAAAGGCCAAGTGTTACAAGGTATTTTTAAGACACAAGGCCCCAGCATCAAGATAAACCTTGCATTTCAGAAGTTTTCCACTCCCTCCTCCGCCCTGAAACAAACGTCTTTCCCACTTTTGGAAAGCAGGAGCAAATAATGGAGGTGGCTTTGATGCACCATACAGCTGACAGATGTCCTGTGAATGGTTTCTAAGGAAAATATAACACAGCTACAACATCAAAATGAAAAATTTACACTATCAAAACATTCTACCCTCTTGGTAAAGAAAACAGTAGCCACCAGGACAGCTCTCATTCTGGGGATGCTTCTAAACTTCATAAACATAATTAATTTTGTCAAATTAAGAGGACAAGTAGCAAAACAATATGACAACATTAGGAAAGGAAACACTGAGTAACAACATCTACTCCAGAATTTCTTTGTGGACAGGTAATTCATAAGCCAGGTAACAAATCCAGCACTTGCTCTGAGCAGCAGAGAAAATGATCTCCACCCATTTCTGCCATTAAAAGCATATTTGAGACTGCTGCTCTTCTCAGAGCTGCAACAGCCCTGCAGTGGCAGAGCCTCAGAACCCCAAACACTGAGATCACCTCTGACACTGCACAGAGCTTGGGCTACACAACACAGAGCTCCTCCCTCTTGCCATCACAGATCTAAGATAATCAAACAGCTCCACAGACTTCTTAGAATGCTCACTGATGGAGACAGAATGGGAATTGATTCCAAAAAGGATTCTCCTCTCAGCTAACCCATACAGCAAGAAGACTGGTTCAATGCTAGGCCAAAATGTTTTTAACATTCTTTTTTAAAATAAACAACAGAAAGAAGAAATTTTGTGCCGTTTTGTTTAGGTTTGAGTTTTTTTAAGAATTGAAACCCCTGAAATTAAGACATACATAAAACAAACTTTTGAAAAAACAAACTGATGGATGTGAGTTTATAAAAAAATCCACAAGCAAACACTTGAACAAGCTGATGTTCTTATTATCATCACAGCAAGAGAACAGAAAGCTAAATGTCAAGCAATACTACAGATATAGGTCAGCAATTTCTATTGCTAATGCCAGGCAGCAGGTACCCATGGCAGGAGGTAAAGTCACATCATCACAATTTCAGTTGCTTAAAACAAGTCAAACTGTTTCATTCTTCTGCTGCCCTGCCACTGACTAAAAATGCTGCCCAGCAGAATTCATCTCAACCAAAGGAAAAAAAAGTGAACAAAAGAAGGAAAGAAGAAATAATAAATCCCTTACCATTGTGATGAGTAATCTGTATTTCTCCAGCATTGCCTGGTTGTCATGGCATCCTGCCAGCAGCTGCCAGATCTCTGCCCTCAGTGCTTCTGGAACACCACTCTTCACCAGAGTGGACAACCCATTTGGTCTCACAACAAGGTTATTGTGCCTGAAACAAAGATGATCGTTTGCCTGTTATACTTCTACTACAGGAGTCAAAATAAAGATTGAAAACATTAAAAATCTTTTAAATTATTCATTAAAGCGGAGTCAGCAATTGGCAACACACACTTTTCTTCCACTGGTTACAGTAGTGTTTGTCAGATGGAAAGCAAAAACACTGCAAGGATTTACAGTAAGAACCAGTGGCAAAATGTAGTGATATCCAAATTCTCTAGGTGTGGAGACATTAAGGAAAATTAACAATAAGCAGTTGCAGAAATTGAACAAAGCTGGCTAATGAAGAACAACTTGAACTGAAAGACAAAAATATGCCATCTGTGCAGACAATTCAATTTAAATATTTGTTCAACATATATATTTTAGCTTAGGTGAAGAAAAAGAGATTTAAAATAATGTAAGCTGTACAGAAAAACAAATTTTGGAAAACATAAGACAATTTAAGAGTAGTATTATGAAGACTGAAGTTCTGTTTCCACGCTTCATGCCAAGAGGATGCTCCAAGTGCCACAAAACAGGAACACTTGCACACACATTTGTACAATCCTACTATTTCAAATAAATCTGCCTGTTGGTCTGAGCTGGTGCTTTAGTATCTGGTTGTACACACACAAACAAGAAATGTAGGAACACAAAAATCACTGCCACATGCACAATATTACACAGCTTTCAGTTGCAGATGTTGAAAAGCTCTTTTGGAGATAACAATATTTGCTGATCTAGATTAAAGCACTCTTAGACACATGGCCATTTTCAGAGCAATGTAGCAGCAGACTGCCCAAACTGATTTTTGGCTCTCTCTGCTGTAGGAGTGCTATGCTTTCCAAGTGCTTTGACCACTGTTGTGTTTCCCAGCTCTCCTGGTAGCAGAGCAGTGAGAGTGGCTGTTTAGCCAAATGCCAGCAAGCCATGATTAATTAAATAATCTGCAATTTGAGCCTGGACTTGCAGTGAATGTTTAGAGCACTCAATCTATGAAACAGGTCATTAGGACATTAATAGACTACTAGTGCTGTTTAAATTTAAAAGATACTCTGTTTCATTTTCCTATGCTTTGGGAATGATATCCCCATTTTTCCAAATGACCTGAAAACTGAAAAAAGTGTGATTATATAACACCCTTATTCATTTAAAAAACAATAATTATTTTTATTTTTAAATGTGCAGTGCAGTACAAGTAATTTCATCCTTATCTTTATCCCTCAGATACCCAAATAAAAACTAGTTCCTTTTATCTTTCTCAGTCCATTTTGTAGTCAGTCACAAAGAAAACCAATGCTCACAGAAACATTAAAAGCACTCAACACTTAACTTAAAGGACTTGCACAGGTTCAGAGATGGCCACAGAGATGCTCCCAGGGCTGGAACCTCTCTGCTATGGACACAGGTTGGGATAGCTGGGGGTGTTCAGCCTGGAGAAGAAGAGAGCTCCAGGGAGACCTTATTATGGCCTTTCAGTACCTTAAAGGAGCTTATAAAAAGGAGAGAGAGAACTTTTATAGGGGCAGATAGTGACAGGACAAGGGGGAATGGTTTCAAACTGACAGAGAGGCTGGGTTACATGGGTATTAAGGAGAAATTTCTCTCTGTGAGGGTGGGGAGGCCCTGGCACAGGGTGCCCAGAGAAGCTGTGGCTGCCCCTGGATCCCTGGAAGTGTCCAAGGCCAGGTTGGACAGGGCTTGGAGCAACTGGCGATAGGGGAAGTTGTTCCTGCCCATGGCATGGGGTTGGAATGAGATGAGCTTTGAGGTCCTTTCCAACCCAAACTATTCAGGGATTCTATCAGCAGATACTCTAAGCAGTTACAGAATTATGACATGCATGTTGAGGAATAAATATATAGTAAATACATCAGGAAGTTGAAGCTCTAGCTATGGATTAGCTTGATTATTACATGGATCTGGTCATATGTGTTATGTGAGAAACAAAGAAGGGCTCCCCTGGGGACTGGGCAAGGTGATCAAATGAACAGCTAGAAAGGGACATTCCCATAGAAACATAACAGGGAAATTTTCTGCAACACCAAGGAAACAATACAAGGTAACTACTAACACCCATGCTGTAACACCATCCTGAACATAACCCAACTGAGAATTAAACAACCAGACTTTACTGGCTCTGTCCTAGATCTGTATTTTATGGCAGAGGTAATACTTTAGCAATATGAGTCCATGCTGGACAGCATTACTAACTTCCACAGCCAGCTCTCCAGCTACTGGATGGCTCTTTGGGAAACAGCTTGTGCATCCATAATCCTTGCTCAGAACAACAGAAGTGAGCATAACATAAAAGCTTGTCTTACTCTAACCTTACCCTTCATCATGTAAGGGGGTCACCATTCATGGATGCTGACATCTTTAATTTCTTACAAAATGCTGCAATTCTTCTGCACAAACTCATAAATACAATTTTAAAATAATAGAGGGCAAGGACACAGAGCAGCAGTGCACAGACTATGCTCCAACTTGACAAACATATTTCTGATCAAAGACTGCTATTGATCATTGCTACTACTACTTTTAAGAAATAGTTGACCAGTCAGCTAAAGCAGCTTAGCTGGCAAGAACAACTTTAATGCTGAGGATGCAGTAAAATAGCAAAACAAAAAGATATAGCATCACTTTTCAATTGTTTGTTCTATCTTTTTGGTAAATTATCTTATTCTTATTTCTGTTTATATCCTTGAAGGAGAGTCCTGGAGCAGTGTTTCTGCTGAGCCCAATAGGTTACAGTGACATTTTAATGAAATGACAAAAAGGAATTAAAGTGCAAGAAAATTAAGAGACAAATCAGCACACCAGTTCCTCAAGTGGAAATGTTAATTTTTGTTTATTTACATTTTTTACAAGTGCACAGATCTTCTTCTAACATATGGCGCAGTTTTCAACAACACTACAAGATTTTATTTTGGTTTATTTTTAGCTTTCAAATCCTTACCAATTCTCACCTGTTACTTTAAGTTTTGTTCTTAGAATGTAACATAACACTATTCAAGAACTCAAGTAGTTTACAGATTTGAATTTCTCTCCACAGGTAGTATTGCTGGAGACACTCCTGAATAAATGTTTGCTAGTCTTCAAACAGGCTGGGATCTCCCATTTCTCACCCCATTTTAAATAATTTTGAGCTGCTTCAACTACTAAACAATTATTTTGATTTTTGTGTAAGTTATGTTAAGATTCCAAAAGAGTTTATTCCAAAAGACTTAAATGTTTTGTCTTGTTGAGTATACCTGAGTAACCAGAAGAAATAGTTGGATACATGAAACTTAAGACCATGAGCTGTGGGTGTATTTTAATTTAAGCATGCTCATCCACAGAGTCCAGGTATTTATCAAGGACACAGGTTAAAAATACAAGAATCAACTGACAAATTAATAAAAAAAAAAAAAAAAAAAGATAAATTGAAAAGTTGCATCTTCCAATCTTGGTCAGACACTTGGGTGACAGAATAGGTAAAAAAAAACAGAAAGAGGGGGTTCCAGGGGGAAGGTTCAGTTAAGCTCAGTAAAACCTCGTGAAAAACCTAATCCAGAAACCTTTGTGTGAGATCACCATACAGCTGAGGTCAGCTGTAAGAGGCTGTTTCTCCAAAACTATAGAGTAGCCAAGTAAAGGGTGGAATTGTCCAAATAAATCCTTAAAATGTTGTTCATCTCTCTTTTTGGAGTTAGGAAAAGGAAACAGCCAATTCCAGATTAAGGGCCTCTGATTATTTTTGTCTCCAGCAGCAGGAGCTATTGCTTACACAGGGAAAAGTGGTTCTGGCACTTGCTCAGGTCTCTCTGAGGCAGCAAACAGACAGACTTTTCCCTCTCTTGGCACACTATGCACTGCTACTGAAGCACTTAATTAAACAACAGAAATAACACTGTTGAGAACATAGTCTGGGCTTACAAATACTCTTCATTTTATTCACCAACAGAAAGTGCTTCAGTGAGGATTCACAGTGTTTCTAGATTCCTTTTCAGGGGCTTACACATAGCAAGTTTACAGAAATAGAAAAAAAAGTGCTTCTAAACAAATTAAATGTACACCAGCTGGCACGCATGGCTTAGATGGGACACATGGGAGTTGCTGTGTCTGTCCTATCCTGGCACTGAGTTTCCTGAGGATTTAACAGCCAAATGACCAGAAAGTTCTGCCTGTGAAGACTCATACCTGCTGTGTGAGCACATACAAATACACTCTCAAACACTGAACAAAACCAGACTTTTGCACGTTACAGGAAATATTTGTCAAAAAAGCTCTAAATTATCTATACCAGTCCCCTTTAAATTAAGTTTAAAAGGTATACTTCAATGTGTCTTGCATTTTAGTTTTTAAACTGTGTAAGTTGAAGAATTTCAAATCTCCTGATCAGGAGCATATAGTGTCATAAACCAAATAAAAGGTTAATATCTAAAATCTAATGTAAGAAATTAAGCATTACCATCTCCCCAGTAACTCTCCCCAGGAATACAAAATCTTCTCAGGACAATCCTTTGACACATCACCAGTGCCACTGGAGAGTTCATTATCACTCTCTGTAAAAATAAAGAAAAAACAAGAAAACAAAAGCATGCACAGGTTTACCCAAGAGCATAGACACTGGAGATGCATACATACAGGTCTCAGACAACTTTTTTCTCATTTATCAGTTTTAAAAGCATCAAAAGATACAAAATTTTAATGGAATCATAAAGAATGTTTAGCAGACTTCACCAAACAAGCATATTAATGAAGCTATCCCTAAAGTTTAGAAGATGACTAGGGAATAATTCACAGCAGTGTTACCAGAGAAAGGACTGGGACCTAGAAAAGCATTATATGAGAAAAGTTTTGAGTCTGTCAGCTCTCCATTTAATGAAATTTGACAGTGTTACCTAAAAGCCACATCCACTGCAGATTTCACATAAAGAGAAGTCTGTTAAAGCATAGTAGATAATGCTACTTCTTTACACCATGTCCCTTTTGGCTGTCCTGTGGTACCCCGAGCTCAGGAAGCCTTCTCTGAGCCACAAAATCATTTTTTTAACTGAAGTAAAATCATGGATGAGCAGAATAAGAGCCAAGACTGTGACATGAAAGGTCATAGTGCATGGATCAGAGAGGATTGCTTCAAATGAAAGCTCGTAACTATTAAGAATGANTTCATGGATGAGCAGAATAAAACCCAAGACTGTGAAAGCTCGTAACTATTAAGAATGAAACACTTGGGGAGGGATACATGCCATTATATGACTAACACCCAAACCCAGAAGGGATCATGTGGACCTGGAATAGCATGCTCAAAAAACCATCCAAACCAAGTGTTCATTAGGATTCCAAGTCTCTCACAGGCTTGTGCAGCTGCCCACAGTAAGCTGGACCATCTAACTCCATATGGCAAGTCCTTATGCAAATATGGTCTTGCAGGTATTTGGATTTTTTCCAGTTTTTTCTGAATAAAATACTGATAAGAATTAAACAAGAGCAACTTCAACAACACCAGATGCTGAGAGGCTCCAGCTTTCAGTGTCTTTAGTAGGAAACACAAGCCAAAAAGAGACACAGCAACAGCCCTCTTATCATCATCACAGAATCCCAGAACAGTTTGCTTTGGAAAGGTCCTTAAAGCTCATCCAGTTCCAAATCCCGTGCTATGTGAAGAGACACCAGCCCAGGTTGCTCCAAACCCTGCCCAGTCCAGCCTAGGACATTTCCAGGGATGGGGCAGCCACAGCTTCTCTGGGCAACAAGTCACCTTCAGAGGCTGCTGAAGCACAGGACAGTTTGATGTTAGAGGGCTCCAAGGCTGCTTTTTCCTATGTTCTGAACTGTCTCCAGAAGTTAAAATGTAACAAAAAAAGAAGAACCAAAGCTACATCTGCCCCCCAAATCCCTTCAATACTCTCCTGCAAACAGCTCTGTCACATCTTGTTACTGATCTAATATCCTGAATTCCCTCAGGTGCATTAAACACTTCAGCTCCAGCTTTATGGCGACAACATTGCTCAGGTAGAAGAGGATCTTCGGTACATGTGCAATTACCTTGTTAACTTTTCATCCTTATTCTTCTCACTTCAATTACAGATTTCTAATTTATACTCTTAGCAGTTGTCAAATACAAGTCATTAGTAAAATATCATCAGTGCTTGAATTTGACATGAGCTGTGAGGACAAAGACAGCATATACTGTATTTCAAGGACAATTAACAGCAAAAACGCTGCCCTGAGAGAAACCTATCAGAAATCACTGTGTTTCAAACTGAACACTACATTGGTGAAAGGCTTCAGCTTGCAACCTGCTTGCACAGCTTTACAGTTCCCAAATACCAGCCCAACCTCCATTTTAATACTTCCCCATTCCACTTAAAAATAATTCAAACAAAGTAACTACCTACCTGCATCAGAAATTTACATAAAACCTAATTTTAAGGTTTCCCAATCTTTTGCACACATTCACTAGACCTAAAGATGGAAATAAGAAGAGCTAAAACTCCCAAGTTTAGATTTTCTAAACTTGACAATTTTCTATCACAGTGACAAGTTTCCCAGTAACCAAAGGAATCAATTGTGTCCTGAGGGAAAAAATGTATTTGAAAACTCAGCTTCCCCCTTAAAAAACAATGTAAAGGCCAATTTCCTCACTTCCACACAGACTGGCAATAACTAAGAAAAAAAGTGCAACTAAATGCATTACATTTATTTAATTCTCTCCTCTCCTGATTTGCACAACTGTGTCAGAGGGACCAACAATAAGTGCAGTCCTTTCTACTTCCCATGGAAAGAAGAAAAAAAAATTGAGGAAACCTCTGAGATGAGCTCACTTGCCATTCAGAGATACAAGGTATGTGTTAATGATACTGGTATGTACTAAGAATCTCAAAAAACAGCTCACACCAGGAATTTATCACAAACCACAATTTCAGAAAGGTTTTATGCATTCCAAATAAAGGAAGAAAATTTGGCACCAAATGCTGAAAGGAAGAGATTAGAATTTCTTTGGAGAGACTGAAGAACTCCAGCACATCTCTACAAGAGTTAACATTGAAAATACACACAAACAAACCCTGCAGCCTGGAATGAAATCTGAAAAAGATGACTAAAATCCCCCAGCAGTCCAAATTGTTTCAAATGTAGCTACACTGAATCCTTTGAGCTTTCCTTAAAGCAAAGTAGCTGTTATTGGAGCCAAACCTGAGCTTGCCAAGGAATACTGACATCAGCCTGAAGAAACAAACCCCTGGATTCCTTACTGTGCTGGTATTCCAGGCAAAATCCTTCAAAGTTCTAAAGGAGACCAGTGTTACACAGCACATACACTCCAGTGCTTCAGCCAGAAAATTCTTTCATCTGGAAGGCTTGGCAGTGTTTGAAATGTATTATTCAGTTATATGTCAGAAAATCTCAGGCCTTAATTAGAAATGCCATATGCTCTCTTTCAGAAGATGCTAATGTCAAACTTCAAAATAGAACAGGGCAAAGGGAAGAGAATAAACAGCCTTAAAAACATCTACTTTGTTTCCATTCTAAAGAGTATTCACATATTCTAACCTCTTAAAGCATTATGGTGAAATAAAAGATGCCATGGGAGGGATATTTAGATGTTTTTCTCTGAGTATTTCTACACAATTTTTTCCACATTCCATAGCATCTATAAGCAGAATTTGCCAAAGCATAATTTAATCCACCCTAATTCTGCTGGAAAAGCCACAAATCCCTTCTTCTACGCATTCTGTGTATTTTTCCTTCCTCCTGTATTTACCCTGACCTCTCAGAGCCATCAAGTGGGCAATAAAACAAACTTTGTCAGAGCAGGTGGACAACGGAAGGCATCTCAAGGGAGCAAACCTTGGGGTTGTGAATATGTGTACATACAAACAGGCTTTAAGACCACCCTCAAGGAACAGTAAATCTCAAAGGTTTTCTGTTGTGTTTTGAATTGCATCATGATTCACAGAACTCACAAAAAGGTCATGCCTCATGAATCAATTCCCTGAATTTAGAGCCTTTTTAAAGCAAGCCTGAAGGATCACACTCCCACAGCAAGCATTGCTCTGTACGGTATCAGCATGGAATAACACTCTGGGCTGGAAGAGCCCTCTGGAGATCAGCTAGACTGATCCACTCCAAGCTCTGGTTAGGTCAGGTCACTCCAGGACCTGAGTGAGAGGTGTGCTGGGTTTGGCTGGGTGCACAGGAATTTGGGAGGGGACACAGCTGGAACAGATGACCCCAACTGACCCAAGGGATGTTCCAGACCATAGGGCATCATGCTCAGCACGTAAAGCAGGAAGGAAAAGGAGGAAGGGAACTTTAATGTGATGCCATTCATCTTCCCAAGCCACTGTTACACATGATGGAACCCTCACAGAAAAGAAGATTGGCAGTCTACAGATATACATAATTTTATCAGTTCATTCTGAGGATTTTAGAGCTCTTTTGACTCAGCTCAATCCTAATTTTTTTCTAACCTGCAATTTATGCCAATTACTTTTTTTTCCTATTAAACAATCTTAGCATATCTCACAAACAAGAACCAAACAAAACCTCAGCCTTTATTGTTTCTTCTCTAGTATGCTCTACTTATTTCCTCAGAGGACAAATTCTTCACACTTCTGCTCATTTCTTATCTTCTCCTCCAGTCTGTATTTTTTCTAGATGAGAGATGTTCAGACAAAATACTGAGGCATCCAGTGTTCAAACCAGAAGAATTACACACACAGTAACCAGCATAAGCAAATACCCCACAGGAAAAAAAACATACACAGTGGAACACAAAACCTTGGCCTCTTCTTTCCCATCTCTGATTTTGATAGTCCAGAGCATCAAAAAGGTCATGCTCAGAGAGTAACCCCAGTACCTAGAGTAGTACTAACAGGTTAGGCAAAGACTGTAAATATACTATGGGAAACCAAGTCAGAGCAAAGTCAGATACCACAGAGGTTCCTCTCTCTCATCAGGGATTAACAGACTCAACTTTGTTTATTGGCTTTCCCATTTTTCGCTTGAGGAAATAAATTCTGGTGAAGGACTCCTACCAACAAAAATGGAGGCATTTAATGTGCTTGAATGTCATTTTTCATCTTCCCAGTTTTATAGTGAAAGGGTTTTTCTGTTTGTTTGGTTTAGGATGCTTGTTTTTTTTTCAGTGGGCCCTTTTTATGCATCACACTTCAAAATTTGGCTTTAAACAATACTCCTCTCATCCATATTTTACACCAATTATATAGCTATAGAGCAGCTTTTCTGAGGGGTTCAAGCTCTTCTTCAGGAAATTCTACTAGTTCATCTGAAATATGACAATACCTCAGAAGTCAAACTCCTTTTTTCAGTTAACAAAAAGAGAAACAAGGAGGAAAACTACGGAGTTGTTTCAGAGATGTTGAGCATAGAAGTAAATAAGTGAAGTACCTCCTAAAATGCATAGAAAAGCATGAATAAAGCAGATAAAAAATGAACAGGTGAGATTTGAGCACTGATGTGAAGGAGAAAAAAGGATATTTAATGTGTTTTAATTGAGAAGCTGTTACATGTGAAATAAAAAGAGTAGGTGGAACTGAAAAATAATATAGCTGAAGCAGTCTGAAGGAGAAGGAAATCAGGTCTTTAAGATAGCTGGGAATAGAATTGGAATAATTCAAATATGAACAGTTTGATTTTTATGTAAGAGAAGAACAAAACTGAAGGAGGAGCTGAAGTTGGCAGCATAATATCAGGGCACAAGATAGAGCATTACTGACATGGAACCTTTCCATACATACAAGATAAAAGAGGATCGTGAGAAAGGCCACAAAAAGAGCAAATTTTGATTTATATGGTAACAGGGAATTATAGAGCATGAGCTATAGTTCTGCCAGGGAGGATAAGGGTGAAACAAAGTTTAAGCCATGAAAGTCATTCTTGCATTAATTAAGGCAGATTTTCAGAAACAACCAACTTTTACTGCATTACAAAATATTTTGATGAACACAGAAGGATTTCCAAATGCCTTCCAAATAACTGATTTATGAAATTACAATCCTCAGTACATTCTCTTATTTAGAGGGAAGAGGAATAATCAAGAGCAAAAAAAATAAGATTAGTGAATCTGAACAAAGGCAACTTGCATCGAATTCTGCTCACAAGAACTTTCTGCTTACATTAGTTACATAACTAACTTGAAAAATTAATTTGGCAGCTACTGAAGTACGTGTAAAGAGAGCAAAAACAAAAAATAAAGGTAACAATTTTTCACTAAAAGCAAATCAGTAATAGAAAAAACCCACTATTTTGATTCTCATTCCTCTTTATGAATTATATGATACACATTTTTCACTTAGAATCATTTAAGTGAAACCTAATGCTGACAAATCACAAAATTTTGATTACCTTGCAAAAGGCTGCAAATTTAATTGCTTCTTTCTGTAATACAAAACCTGAATCCCAAACCCTGTATTTGATAAACACAGAGAGGGTGGCACAGCATGCAGCTGGATGACCTCTGCCTTTCCCTCACTGCACACCATAATGCACTGTTTTCACACATTAAGGACTGTGCAAAAATCTCCCAAAAAGCCCATACTTGTACTTGAGAGCAGTCCTGTTCTGTTGGTTGTGTGCAATGGACAGCCAAAATGACCTTTTTCTTTTTAATACAAAAAATTCTGCATTTTAAACCCTATCTTATATCCTTATATATATCTGATATGCCCTACCTTTAAAACACTTTGTTCTATGTCATATACTTTCAACACAGGCCCTGCATCACTGTCATATGAAATGACAATTATTTTTAAATGTCCCAAAAATAAACCTTAACTGGGCATCCAAGAGATGATCCTCCCCTCGTGTATTACACATAAAATTGAGCCACCATGACATCTTTAAATTTGATGTACAAATGCTGAAAGCTGAATAAAAGAAAGTGGAGAAGAATTATTGCTTCAGTTCAGTAGTTTTGCTCCCACACAGATGACAAAGCCAAGTAAATGCTGCACAGTGAAGGTAGTCTTGTAAACACAAACATGTTCCACACATACCGTGCTGTCTGATCCCTGACATCTCAGAGAACTGGCAAGGAAATAAAATTGGAGGTGTTGTCACAACTCTAGGGCAATGCATTAGTAATTTATGAATTTGTAGATTAGAATCTGCTCCCATCTTTGATATAATCAATGAGAAAAAGGAAATATTGGTGTTAGAAACTCTCAGAAGTTATGTATTGCCTGGCATTTAAGGCAGTGTGCCAGGCACTTAGATTAGACAGCACCTAAAAGCAAAAAATAACAGAAAGCTAATGACCAAAACTGAAAAAGAAAATCTCACACTGAGGTTAAGGGAACTGTTAGGAAAACAGTCTTTTTAATAACATTTATACAAAAGTGGTTAATTTTTTAGTTATATGAAATGTGCAATTATCTAAGCAGTGGCAGCTTGAGGCTACCCAAAATTGAGGACTGAAAACCTGAGAAGATCCTTTAGCAATAGGAAGTTTGGATTCCTAATAAGGCAGTAGGATTGCAAATCCTTTTTCAAACTGATTACAGATAGACAAGGAAAGACAACCACTAATGAATAAAGCATCCAAATTATTCAAAATAATCTGCAATTGCTTCCAGACAAGATGAAAACACCAATTTATGCTCATTTTTTTTTTATTTTGTACCACAATCTGAAGAGATTTTATGAAATGTATAAAAAAAACCCAAAAAGCCTGAAATCCAAGAAACAGAATTCACTATGATCCTAGAGAAATGAAACCTACCTTTATTTGAAAACATCTTTTTTCTATCTGCAAAAATAAACCAAAGGCATCAACAGATTTCCCTGGAGCATTCATGAACTGCGGGCCAGAATTAGGGAATTGTGTTTTGCCTTGAACCTCACAAAGGAAGTGTGAGGAACAGATTTTATCCAAGAAAAAATTCCTACCCACAGAGTTCCCACACACACTTGACACAGGAGTGTCAAGTGGGCACTGGGGAAGAAGAGAGGGATAAAAGAGATCAGGGTAAGTCACACTCCTTGGGTGTGTTCCACTTCGTGGAACAGAAATAAACCTTAAAAATCCCCAATTTCCGTTTTAATTTATAACCTTGCCATTTCATTAAATACTTCTGCAATCCACAGAAGTGCTTCAAATTCAAACCATTTCAAATACTCCCCTTGTAACTCAAAGGCCATACTTGCATGAACAAATCTAAATACAACTGTAATTATCAACTGCCACCATAGTAAAAATAACAAGTCCTTTGCAATCAGTATTTTTATATTTATTAAGGAAAGTATCATATGATCACGTTCATCCTGCAGCACAATAACAGCTCCAGAAGTCAACTGAGTGCATTTATTTTATGATTTTTAATAACATAAGTAAACTTTTAAGGTGCTAAAATAATCCATTTTGGATTATTTTATGGACATTAGAGTCCATAAAATGACATCAGGCTTGTCAGGAATATTTTCTTTTCATGTGGATGGTATTCTTAGTAGTGTCTGTATTTTAAAATTCTTCCCTTGTGGAACTGCAGAAAGGGTTCTTGTCTGGAAAGAGCTATTGGCCAAATGGCCTCATGAACTTAGGATTTGTGACATATTAGTTCATATTTATGGAGATAGCAAAAAGACTCCAAGACAGATGTAATTGATCTTCTTAAGGACCCACCAACTTTACTCTGTGTTGGATTAATATAACAAACAGTTCCTGTGAAGTACACAAAGCTATTTTTAATTTGGATTAAAATGCAGAGTTGACTATTTCAACACTAGTCATGTAATTTTTCCCACACAATCACCCTTGTTTGCTCACATCATAACCCCTATTTTATCACTAAATGCTCAGTAGTTCTACTCACGCCTAAAACATCACCTCCTCTACTCCTTTGCTTTCCTGGATACTGAGAACAGCCTCTCCCCTCCCACAACACCTGACACACATTCTGACTTCCTCTGGCCAATCATCTCTGATCATTTAGCATTGCCCACATCTCACCTCCTGTACACACCTTCTTTTTGTGTCACCAGCAAAACATTCCCAGAGCTTTTCTGTAACTTTCATTTGTTCCTTCATGTCTATTTTCAATGTCAAATCCTACCATCTCCCCATTGAACTTCCATACCCCTGAAGTTAATTTTTCTATTGCCTATATCTTTTTGTTCTTAGTGTTCAGAGGGCTAATGGAAGCAGGAAGAGCAAAGTTTTACTTTCTTCAGTTTTTTATTTCCTCTCTTTGCAAACAAAACACAAACAGAAACACTTCTCTGTTCCTGGAAGTCATTTGAGAGTGTTCCAGAAGCACCCCACAGCTCATGCTCAGAAGCTTCTTCTTGGTAGACAAGTCATCTTTTACCCAAATTACCTTTTACCTGTTTCAGGATATCTGCTAAACATTCTGTGCTTACTCTGCAGCCAACCCACAGATGGGAACAAGAGCTCCTAAACAGACACCTGGGACCACAGAAAGCTTCAACAAAAGTAGCTTCAACTCAGTAACAATCAGCTTAAAAAATATTTTCTGGTTTTGAACAGAACTGCTCCTGCTTACAGTGATCCTTAACCTTCCAACTTTATCCTGACTCCAGAAGAAACTCAAACGGAGTCATTTTGTGTTCTCCTGAAATGTTAAGTATCATTAAAAAAAAATCCAGTAATTCAAATATAAGAGCCAAAGAAAGGTCATCATTTCACACATGGTCTGAGCAAGCACTGCTGCTAAAAGCAGCCAACCTATTCATCCCTTTCTCCCTTTGTTATTTATTCCTGGGACTACATCCTCCTTTAAATGCTTCTGCTGGAAAGCTATTTCCCCCAATCCTTCAGCTCACAAGTGCAGCCAGCCACTTCATCCTCTGCAGAACAATACTACAATAAAATGCTCTCTGAGCTTTGCTTTTTTCAATACTGCAGTACCCACACCATCAATTCTGGGCATTCTTTTACCTTCCTTAATGCTCCAGAAAGGAGAAAAAGGGGTTCAACCAACTGTGCTCTGCACCTGCTTACAAGGTTCTACTTAAGTTTAACAGTGAACTTTTCTGCATATTAATAAAAGCTGATACTTAAATCCACTTTATTTGAAACCTTTGCAGAAAGGTTAAGAATTTCCTCATTATACATTTTAATATTTTAAAAACTGTATTTAGAATTTAGTAGAAAGCTTTTTATTAAGGAGTGCACTTTACATTTTAGGTTTTGACAAGAGATTATTAAAATTATTTTTTAAATCATCACCTCCAAAGCAAGGGACCATAAGTGATTGGATTGCCAGAAATATCTATTACAATATTAGTAATTAAAAAACAAAAGCGAGGTTGACCTGAAATATCTCTAAGTAACAATCAATCTACATGTAACTGCATGATTGTGCATGTAACTGCCCAATCCTAGCAAAGGTCTTAATTTTTATATAGCTGTTCACATGAAAAATCAAGCTAAAATGAGAAAAAATACTAAAACTAAGAATGCTATTTAGAGAGTATATGATCTCTGTTTTCTACAAGCAGTTGTTAAAAGATACTAGGCCTAATAGTGATTATTTAAAACCATTATTTGCAGGTATCATGTTTGGCCTTTCATTAAAACAAAAAGAGAAGAATATTGGAAAATACCTTCTTTTTTATGACCATCTTTATTAATATACTCATGGCACAAGACATCCCAGTGAGCGGTGTGCATGCAGAGTACAGAGGAATCAGATACAGTGCATTCTTATACAAGAAAGATGCAATGTATAGTGCTTTTGAAATCAATTAAAGAATGTTCTGTGGGCATATAAGGAAAAAGCAAAAAAAAAAAATTAAAAAAAAAAAGAAAAAAGTAAAAAGAACCTATATAGCCAGGTAGCTATCACACTTAACATTAAAAAAGAAAAAGCCTTCTTCCAAGGCTAAGACAAGACATTGTAAACTCAAAGGGTTTTTTTTCCATCATCATAATTAGTACCCTGAAAAGAAAAAAAAAAAAAAAAGAATGAAGAGATTTATTTAGAAAAACTGCAAATGACTCATTGAACCTGCATATCCTCCAGGATAAAGAACTTCTCAGCACAGAACTCTAAATGTGGTTTCCATGAGAACAGAGGCACATCATATTTTTAATGTCTTCTCTTAGGAAGTAATCTACATTTAAAATATGGAAACTAGCATTAGGGAGCTAAACCAAAGTTAAACTGAGGTTCATACTCCAGTGGAATACCTGTTCCCTGTAATAAAACAAAGCCATTCTGTAATAGTACCAAGAAGACAGCATCCATGTTATTTCTAATAGTACCAAGAGGACAGTATCCATGTTATTCCTAATTGTGCTGCATTCACCACATTCTGCAACAGTTGCAGTCTTCCCAGTAACAGATATATTTTAAAAAAGTATTCAATTATTTAAACTCTCCCCTCAGTCTCAGAAATCAATTTGTCTCTACAACTCACATCCAGCAAGGAAAAGAACACCAACAGCTGAATTACACTACACTGATCCACAAGTTCCAAAGGCCAAATCTGAACTCATTCTTGCTATGAACAGCAAAGCAATCCCAAACACCAATGAAACAGAAGAACTCCTTTGGAGAAAACAGCATTTTTACTATTCAGAAGTGGTACTTGATACAAAGGGGGGACTGACATTGCTAATCTGGGCCTATTCCCCTCTCTTTCAGGAATCAGATCAAAGTTCAAAAAGCACCTGACTGTGGGGTTTTTTGCAAGCTTGGTGTCACCTGGGATATGTGGGAGGGTTTGGCTTGTGACACCTTGGCAGGTGTTTTGTGAGACACCTGCCTGCTCTAGCCTCTGTTAATCTCAGGGTTCTGACTCATATTGCACAAGCTAAAATCCAGTACTTACCAATAACTAAGAATCAAGGAAGAATTTTTCCATGGTAGTGAGTGATACTTTTTACAGTATTGACAGAACAGTGCCAGATATCTGAAGAATAACTTGGTACAACGATCACAATTCCTGGTAGGTCAGACATCCAGATCAAAAATGACACATGGAAAGCCTATTCTGAATGCTATGGGCTAACCCTCAGAGTACAAAGAGACAACAGTAGGCCAAGGGCCTTCAAACAGACAAAACCAAAAAAATTCCACCCACCAGGAGAAAAAAAAAAAACCAAACCACCAGTGGGAAATATACTGAGGTATGTAAGCTTTGGAATGGGCAGGCAAATACACTGGATCCATGAACTGCAGCAATCCCCAACTGAACCAGGAGATATTTTAATAAACCCTAGATATAAGTGAGGGAAACCAAATCACATGTTAAGCAGACAGTTATGGGATGAGGAAATTCCCCATGTGAGCCTGTCTGGGATTTTTTTTTCCTTTAAAAACAGGCATTTAAAACCTGCCATTTCAAAGCCTAATTTCATGCTGTCCTCTTTAGTAGCACAGCATGTTCAAGGCAAATGACTTCTGACCAGAAGAAAATACCTTTGAAAAACATTTTCTAACTTGCTGGCAGAGCACAGGTGCCTCAGCAATCTATTTTGCAGCACACAGAAAGATGGACACACATTGTCTGCTGTTGCTATTGGAAGACATCCAAACAATGGCTTGGTACAAATACTATTACTCCTAACAGAAAAATTCTGGTAATCTTTTTGTCCAAAGCAGTTGTATTAAGAATTGAGTAAATTAACAGCAGAAATATGATAGTACTATCCATGGAAACTGTAAGTGCTCATTTATCCTTACCTTCTTCTGCCTCATCCTCCTGGGATGACATAGGCCCTCCTCCACTTGTTGGGGTGACTAATTCTTCCTCTCTGGCAGATTCTCTTTGCAGGCTGACAACTTCATAAATTGCATCTCCAGCACTTGTGTGGCTTTTTCCTTCAGACTAAAGCAAAATATGGGTATGTATTAGGTTGAAAAATAAGGCTATGAAAGGCTAAACAATAGCTTGGTCAGGACTGCCTCAGATTTCCTTGCCTTGGCAAAAATAGATGGCAGTAGCTGACTGTCCTGTTTCTCCCAGTTTTACAGGTAGAAAACATAAATTAAAAAAGCATTATTTCCAGAGCTGCCTCTTAACAACCATTTTCACTATTGATCAGAACAATGATAAAAAAACCTTTCCAATTTAAACAGCTATAATGAGACTAAGTCAAAGAGAAAACTCAGCTAAAGAAAAGAGGAGAGAACAAAGAGGAAAAATATTGGAGTAAAGGAAACAGGAACTGAATACCTGAGGGGGGGAAAAATAATGGTAAGAGTTTTTTGGTAGGTAAAGACAAGACTACAGAAGAAACAAAACGTCACCCTTTTGAAAAGCCTTAAATTGTGCTCTTTTTAGTCCTTTACTCAAAAACCATGAAAATTTATCTTTCTTCAGCAGAATATAATTTAAAAGATACTCCTTCCAACGACAGATGTAATGGAACCCCATGGCAGGGGTCTGGAACTAGATGATCTTGAAGGTCCCTGTGAACTCAAACCACCCCATGATTTTATGACTTTCTTAGGAAAAATAAGTCAGTTAACTATAGCAGTTAACTATAGTTTAAGCAGCTGCAAGTTTTAAAATAAAAAGAGGATTAGTTTTTCCTTTGAGTTACAGTTATGAACACAGTTATTTTTCAGCAACATGCAGTGATTACTATATTTTTAGAGAATTGTATATAACTGCAAACTAATGATGGTATGAAATGAAGCAGCCCAAAATGTTGTGCCATTTTTTTCTCTGTGCATCTTGTCTAATCAGTTAAAATAAGGTAATTTTTGGAACATAATAAAATCATCAAATTTACCACGAAAAAGAACACAGTTTCAGTTACAATACCCTCAACTTGTTTGAAAAACAAATATGATTAAGCTAAAAGGCTCCACCATACCTGCACTGGAGATATAGATGAACTACTGGCCAACATTTGCAATTTCAACCAGCTGGTGAAATTATGCAGATGAGCAGCTTAAACAGGGACTGTTTGGACTGACACAATATAAACTATTTTATAGTAAGAAACCTTTCCTCATTTATTTTAGATTAATAATTCAGACACACTTCCCTTAAAGCAGAAACTCCAATTATCAACCAGTTTTGCCGACTGAATTTCTCATGAAGTCAGTTTAATGAATTTTGGGGTGCAGGCATAACAATTTGCACTTTGTAAAAATCAAGTAGGATAACATTAGAGCCATCATCCCTTTTTTTATTCTCACATAACACCATTATTGAGTAATTACAAAGTACTTGGTTAAACCAATCAAGTATTGATGGCACTAATGTTATTAACAATGGATATCTATATTATTTTATTATTATCTTATTTAGCTTTTATTTTTGAGAGTAAGGCATGAGGTACTGTGGGTTTTGCTGTATGTTAAAATAATTACAAATCTTCAGCTCCTTGCACATGTTCTGGTTAACTGCAAGACCCACCTGTATAAAATGTAAAAACCTGATTATTGGTTTTCTCTGAAGGACAAACCCACCATCACAATGACTATGTTCTAACAATGAAAATGTGCACGAGCAATACAGTAAGACAGCTAGAAAGAACAATCCTAAATTAACCATTAACCTCAATTTCTGTCAGCTCTTTTTATCATTCTTTATACCTGACCATACCTTACCCATCTCAGTTCAGACTACTAAATATGCCTGAATCCTTCCTCAGAAGGGTTATGATTTTTCTAGAATCTACTTAACGCTCAACTGCTTTCCCAAGAAGTTCCCAAATGGCTGATCCCACTGCCATCTGCAGAGTTATTTCCCAAGGAGTAACAGTGCCCTGAAGTACAGGACCTTTCAAAGGCATTGGCAGGAACAGCTACTACAATGCAAACTGTCCAGCTGAGAACTGGTGAACTAAAGACTTGATACAAGTCACTCAAAGAGATCCTGGCAACCACAATCAGGACTTCACCTTGCAGAAGGATTACTAGGACTAAAAATATTCCTATTCTAAAGATCTGCAGAACAGATTCTGAATTTTGCAGCAGGAAGAAATGCACGTGTTTCTTCAGGGAAGAGAGGCATGTGTATGTTTGTCACATTATAAGGGGTGAGAAAAAGAAAGCATCCATATTACTCAATTAAAAATGGTACAGTTGGAAGTGATTTAAAAGGAAAGCTGAACCAATAAGAGATAAGTATCAAACAGCTGAGAGCAGAATACTTTTAAATGTATTTTCTTTTATGTCAAAATGCAGATATTCTTATTTGCATGTAACAGTTGGCTTTCTCAGATTTCCTTAAATTCCAAGTTTCTATGCTAAGAAATACAGAAACAACATTGCTTGAGATTTATTTACTCCCTAAGTGTTAAACACAGCAGCAATTTTCCCATGTAGCATCAACACAGCTTGGTTTTTTCAGACCTATTGCCGTGCCCCACAAAAAGATGATAACTCAAATAGCCCCATTAGGCTCAGTAAAATTAAATCACTGCTCTTTGGTTCCATTAGTCAAAGATTATGCACCATGGTTCCAATGCCCACAGTACAACTGGCCTCTGCTCTTCACTTCTGGAGCCAATACCAAGAGGTTTAAGTCTTTGGAGAAAGCAGGTCAGCAGTGGCTGCAGGAGGATGCAGCTGCACATCATTCTACAGTGAATGGGCAGATGTATCTCTTATATGTACCTCAGCCAATGCCAAAACCAGAAGGGACTTGAGCTACAATTATAACAGCCTCACTCTCTTAAACCTCATCTTCAGGTTCCTTTGTCTTTAATGGGCCACATTCTTACAGCCATCTGTCCTCATATTGTAAATGTCACTAGCCCTTTGATTTTACAATGAACAATTATAGAGCCATTTCCCAGTTTTACCAGTCAAATGGACCTGCTTTACCAGTCTTACTGTAGAGGTCAGATTGTAGAGAATTAAAGGGAATTCAGAAGGCAAGTACAAAACAGTTTAAGCCCACAAAACCAATGACTTACAACTCATTACAATTCAGTTTACAAAGTGTGAGAGGTTTGGCTGGGTTAGAATTATTTCCTTCACAGTGGCTGGTATGAGGCTGTACTTTGGGCTTCTGCTGGAAATGGTGTTGATAACAAAGGGGAGTTTCAGCCCCTGCCCAACAGCTGCTGACACAGAGTCAGGGCCTTTGCTGCTCTTCATCCCACCCCACCAGAAAAAGGGCTTGAGGTGCACAGAAAGCTGGGAGGGGACACAGCCAGGACAGCTAACCCCAACTGACCCAAGGGATGCTCCACACCATATGGCATCATGCCTGGCATGTAAAGCGAGGGAAAGAAGAGAGAAGGGGGGCATGTTTGGAATGATGGCATCTGTCTCCCTGAGCCAGTGTTACACTATTTCCCAGGGGATGGCTGAGCACCTGCCTGCCCATAGGAAGTGATGAATGAATTCCCTGTTTTGCTTTGCTTGAGCACATGGCTTTTGCTTTCTCTACTGAACTGTCTCCATCTCAACCCACGAGTTTTCTCACTTCCACTCTGCTGATTCTCTCCTCCATCCCACCATGGGGGAGTGAGCAAGCGGCTGTGTGGGCCTTACTTGCTGGCTGGGGTTAAACCATGACACAAAGGCACAAACTATACACATGCTACTTAATCCTTATGCATTAGAGCATCTCTGAAATAAACAGTTAAAAGAAACAAACTGCTGAGGAGCAGGTGTCACGCTAACTTTTATAGAGGCTAAATTAGGACATATGAGAAAAAACGTTCTAAATAAAAAAACCAAAGGCATTACCTGTTTTAGCTTCATATAGAAAGTTTCTGTGAAGGTTTTCCTGCTGAAGTACCAGAAGCGTTCATTGGCAGGATACACACGCACAACGGTCTCCAGCAAAAACCTGACTGGCTCCACCACTTCAGTAACAACCATGTCCACAGCCACAGTCATGAACACACGCTTATCTGAAACACAAATATGAGAAAAATTAATCACAGTTCAAATTTGTAAACTGCTGTTCAAATTGAAAATCCTGTTTCACTAATGATTCTATTGCACCTGTTTTAGTTGCCTGAGTTCTACACCCTCCATGCCTGTTGTACAGAATGAAAGTGTGCATGAACCATCTGATAACTTCAAAGATATTATGTCCTTGTTTTAAAGACAGAGGCAAGACATCATGCAAAGAAAACACCATTAAAGTACACAATCCCTATCAAACAAAAGGAGCATGCAGAAGATAAGGTCACACTGAAGTGTAAGGAGTTCTGTTACATGCTACTAGAAATAACGTTGTGTGAAAATCCATCAGCAGGAACAGTGACACTGGCTGTAGGTACCTGGATATGCCTTTAAGCAAATGACCTGAGCTCTGCCTCAGGACAGAAAACAAACTCCAGATTTACATTCCAAGTTTTTAAATCCCATTTAGAATGTAAGTTTGAGCAATAAGAAACTCTGCTATGTAATCAAGCACTTGAATGCATCATTGCCAGCTGCCCCAAGATGCAGGGCATGAAATTTGTAATCAACTCACAACTAGAAGGAGGAGAACTCCTTCTATTGAATGCCTGCTATTCATACTGGACACCTGAGTACAACAATGTGCAAATGCTTAGAACCAAAAATCCCAATAAGCAGGGACAAGCACATCAGCCCCAAACACTAATGTAATATCTCCAAATTAGCACCACACACTGTTCTATGAACAGTTATTCACAACTCTGTGTTGGGCATGTTCATACAGAAAAATTCCTAGCAATGGACTCTTGGAACATAATGTTTCATAGACTTGGACATGCACTGTGATTGCCAAGAGGAAGTGCATACACCAAACCCCTGCTGGGTAAACCACACACATAGATTAGGTTCCACTACCTTTTGGAGTTTCCTCATTAAGTACTAGAAACATGGGTGCATTAGGATTCCACATTCCAGTAATGACATAAGCCTTCCCATCAGAACTCTTTCCCATGGATTCCTAGAAATAAAATCATACAGGATTGCATCACAATCATGGTTTGAGATCAAAGAGATGGGGCATGGGCATGAGAAATAGTTCTAGGAACCTTAAAGAAAATTAATTAATGGAATGAACTATTACTAGTATGAGGCAAGTACATGCTTCCTGAAGTTTTCTGGAACAGTCCCTATGGATCATACAGGCCTGTTTGGTAGCCTCTACAGACAAAAGGAGACTGATGTTCCCTCTGCAATTCAGTTAGAGAAATAAGAGTGACTTGGGTTCACCAGATTTAAATGTGGAAAAAGGAGGTTGAAAGGGAATCACAAACTTCTATTTCTGTGCTATACTGAAGAAACAAACTAACAATTCATTACATCCAGCAGTTAAAGGTACTTGGAATGTGAACGTAAATAGAATTCAAGGTGGAGTAAAGATAGGAATTCAAATCCAGTAAAAAGATGTTGTATAGATTTATAGGAACAGCAACACTCTGAAACTCATTATAATTTATTCCGTTTTATAATCAAATTATAAAAAGGAAAAACCTGAACTGATTTCAGCAAATAAAACCAGGAAAAAAATGAGCTGAAAAATACAGTCAGGCCAAAAAAATGAGTGTGACAAGAGAACTAAATACTGATAAATAGAACCAGCAGCATGAGCACAGAAACAAACTAGCAAAACTAGGACAACCATAAAACTACAAAAGGTCTGATGGGTTTAACTCTCCCAAATTTGCCCTAAACCAGGACACTGTAGCACTTCATAACTTGAAAAGGGCTGTGTAATCCACAGAGAGAAAGTAAATTTGTATTATCGCAGAAAAGATCACATTGTTTTGCAGTTCTATCAGAAGCAACTCCGAGAAATAGAATACTGTAGAACCAAGTGAACACTTCAAACTCTAGGCAAGAATTTAAAATCAAATGAAGGAAACAAAGATTTCAGCCCTGTGGAAAAGAAAGAGCACTTTACTGGCACCCAAATAAGAAAGCAATTTTTTGCTCTAAATTTTTAGGGAACATGCTAAACACAATACAGAAAGCTCAGTTATTTATAACAACCTAATCTCTGCTTCACTAATTGAACAAAAGCCAGATGCCACAGGTCTTGACATGAATTGAAATGGTTTGTCCATCTTATGATTGTAGATATCAAATCCAAGGATTTAAGAAACAGACAAAACAAAAGATATTAAAAGCTCATTTTGCTGGAGTTTGTGTTTTTTTTCTTTTCCAAATCATCCTATCTTATTTAAGAGGTTATTAGGGCTAAGTATTACCATGTCTAATAAATGCATGTCACTGTTCTTCACATTTCGTCCAGGGCTTAGCAACATCCCAAAGCACCTGTGAAGTTTATTTAAAACAAAAAAAAAACAAAAAAAAAAGGAAAATAAGGACATATATTAGCTTTTCCCAATACAAGAGTCTTTGCTTGAATATAATGGACAGCCACCTACTGCTTCTAATTTTAAGAGTACCTTTCAGAGAATTGTTTGTTATTGTTATGGCAACGCTCAGAAAACAACACAATACATGTTACAGAAAAGACAATGAAATTATTTTCCAGAATGAAGATGGCAGAAACTAGCATCTGAAAACTCAACTATTCCTAAAGACCATTTATAATAATGAGTTCAGAGATACCAACAGTACCTATACATTAGTGATGGGGAATGGCAGGAAAAAATTCACTCTCTTCCCAGTTCATTTAAACAATTGTTCTTATGCAAGCATAGGAAAAAATACAAATTCATTAATTTTATCATTTATAATAGCACAACTGCAAAAAAAAATCACATAGCATCATGGATCCTTACAAAAAACAAGAAACAACAATTTGCTCAATTTTAAGACTACTTTTTTTTTTAATTTGAATTTGTGTGATATATAGGGCTTTGAATTCCAGTCCAATCATTTTTCAAGAAAATGCTCTTGATATTTTTAAGAGGGAAAAAAAAAATTAAAAAATTTCCTCAGACATTCAGATTTTCAAACTTCCCAATACTGAAGGCACAAATCCAGGTCTGAGGTTTCTGCAAATCATCTGTATCTTTCTCTCCTTTGAACATACTCCATTATGAATAAAAACACCAAACAGAATTATGTATTTGCATCAAACAGCAAGCTGTCTTGCACAGGTTTTTAAAAAACCTTAGATCTCAAATGAAAAATGAAAAAAATTGAAAGTAATTGCTATTTGAAATACTATGGAAAATTGTAATTCAGAGGGGTTTGTTTCAAGAATTTTTCTTCTGTTTGGTTCTCTGATAAACTGCTTTTTCTCACTGACTCTCAGAACTAAGTAATATGCTGAACAATATTGCTTGGACATATGAACACCAGCAACTAAAATTTTAATAACATTATTAACTGTAAAAGTCTCAAGATATGCAATTACTACCCCACCTAGCTTTCTTCTATTACATTAGGGGTATATGTTTTTCAGTTTTAACCTCATTACACTTAACATCCACAACAGTATTTTCCATTCTCCAGACTCTTTCACCACTAGAATCACAAAAATCTAAGTGGTAAATAAACCAGTAGACAACAATTTTGATTATATCCATAATGCAGTGCCATGTAAAGCACCCAAGGCAGCTCAGATCCAGGATTTGGATTTAGCCACACAAACCACATTCTCTGAGAGACTAAATAAACTGGGCAGAACCTGACAGTATATTTACTACTTCTTCTTCCTGGGGCAGAAATAGCTCTGAGAGAGCTACAATTGATAGTAGCAGGGGGATCACCAGCTCCTGGTACAGCTGCTACAGAGAAATGTAAGGCCAAGATGCAGAGGCAGGCCAAATATCTGTGCCTTTCAAAGACACCAGCTCCTAGATGTGCTCCTCCTGTGCATCACTCAAATGTACACAAGTTCTGACGCATGACAGCCAAAATTTTTGGGAAGCATGTTTCCAAAAGAACGGGAGAGAGGAAAAGTGACCCCTGTCTCTCATAGAAGCAGACTTATGATGCCTAGCAGCATCCTGCTGCAAGAAGAGTCAGGGCTTCTCTTCTGTCTTATTTCAAAGAGGAAAATCAGTTCAAACCAGGTCAGGACCCTCACTTGCAGAAGATGGATTTTACAGAAACAGTTGTCAGCACATTCAGCCTCTGACATGAGGGGGTTCAACCACACACCCAGGATTTAAAATGACCTGCACAGACTGTGGGCCTCAGTCTCACTTCAGACCTGCTGGATTTCTGCACTTAAAGGTGGCTACCAAGCAGCTCTGTGCAACTGCATATACTCCACAAAAGAACTGTAATTGTTATTCACTAATGTATATTTTCGTTTATAAAAATACAAATGCTACCCATGGATAAGGCTGATAGTATTAAGTTAACACCATGACAGGACAAGGGGGAATGGCTTCACACTGTCAGAGAGCAGGATTACATTAGATATTAGGAATAAATTCTTCCCTGTGAGGGTGGAAAGGCCCTGGCACAGGCTGCTCAGAGAAGCTGTGGTTACTCCATCCCTGGAAGTGTTCAGGGCCAGGCTGGACACTGCTTGGAAAAACCTGGGATAGTGGAAAGCATCCCTGCCCATGACAGAGCAGGGTGGTATTTAAGGTCCCTTCCAACCCAAACCATTCTGGTATTTTGTGATCTTGAAGAGTTTCCACTATTAATGAGAAACCAACCAATATTTTGTAATTCAGTTCTAAGGATACCAGCCTAGACTATAACCTAAGGTACACCTACATAACTCAGGATTCACTCTCATGTATGACTGGTAGCAAACTATATCTAAACACCACTGAATTGAGAAGAGTGTCCATCCTTCCATCTCTGAGAATGAAAGACTATTTCACTCTTAAAAACAGCTTCCTTAAAGCCCCTGACCATTAACCAGAATTTTCTTCCTGAATCCTATAAACAACTGAGACTTGACATCCCCCATTGTGGGACTGAATTTGTGTAGTGCCACATGTGACTCAGAAATGAACACCATCTCTTCAGCTGCTTTGATCCAAATAAAAACTGGCAAAACCCAGGACAAACAGGGCACAGGAAAGAGCAGGAAGAGCCAAAGTAATGCATGAGAGTAACTTTCTCCATCACCCTGACCCAACCCCAGGCTCTGTCTGAACACCAGGAGGGAGCACTTTCTCTGAGCAGCAACCAAGTTTGATCTCCTGAAACCATGACAAAAGATTTTTGACATCTTTAGACCAGGGACCAAATTCCTTCAGAAATATTTTTTGCATTGTAATCTCCACTTTGAAATATTTTTGAAGACACATTAAAATTGCTCAGAAGCTCAGTCTGATGTAACTTGCATTCATCTTTCATCAGTTTTGAATTTTAATCTTATCAGGGGTAAGTACATAAAATTCCTTACAAGCCTGTGTATGTCACTCCAATTAAATAACTTTTTCACAGCAAAGACTGTGGTGATAAAAATAACATTCCCAACTGAATATTCTAAACACCACCAAAATAAAAGCTAACTTCTAAGAAAGGTAGTTTTACTTTGGGGAGAAAAGCAATAACCAAATGCTATTCATAAATGCCTCATTAACTGAATCCTGAAGGCAAAATTGCTTAAATTAAAATCACACTGAAAATAGATTTTTTTTAAGTGAATGAGTAGCAAAAGCCTAATTTTGCAACATAAAAGCATTGATAAAAATTTCTACTGTATATTCCTTGTCTAAAACTTTAGTTTCCATTCTGAAGTAAAAGCAAGAGATCAGCAGGTTTTGGGAGGACTGGGGGGCAGGTTTTCTAGATTCTCCTGTTATCTTGAATTTCCTTCCCACTAGAACTGAATTCTCCCATTGTTACTCTTTTGCTAAGATTGCCATCTGGTGGCATTAATTCTGTTGTGCAATCATACTTTGTGTTATTGGTACATTTGTTTTTATCAAATAACTTGCAAAGTCAGAGAAAACTACATTAAATACTATTCTTTCAAAAATATAATCTTTACCATTTTTGTAAGATTTTTACCTTTCAATGGCCAGTTCTTTGTTGGAAAGTTGCTGAACTGTGATCACCACTTTCTTCTCAATTCCCTGTTTAAGCTTGAAGTACAATTTATCTCTATCCTTTGGCACAGGGCTAAAAGAATAGAAACATCCTTCAGGAGGTATAGAACATGAGTTGTTAAATACAGAAAATAGTTTACATTTTCTAAATTTTCAATTAATTCAAAATTCATTTGATTAAAAAAAAATCCAAAAGAAGAGGCCACTAGGCTGTATTTACTCAAGAAACTTGGTTTGATTGAAGTTTTTTAACAGACTTCTTACTATCTTTTCTATTTGCACAGGCCTCCATTGAGCATCCCTAAAAGAAATTATGCAGTGAAAAGAAATTCATTTGAAAAAAAGTATCCTGAATTTTTATCTTTTTACAGAAAAAATACAGAGAAGAAAATTGTAACATCAAAAGAGAAGCTTCCTGTTTACAGCACATCAGCTCATGGAACGAGGTCAAATGAATTTTGTTGCAACACAGTAGCTGTGTGCTTCTTCCTAAGAGATTTCTGCTTTCCTTTTCCATCCTGATTACCTAAAATTTCCTTTTCCATCATCTTCTTTGACTTCTAAGGAGACACTGAAAGTGTACACATCACTATCTGGTGTGGGAAGAACAAAGTCCTTTACATGATCAGATGCCTGTTTGGAAGAACGCTTGAATGCTGTGGAGAAACTGTACAAAATTCGGCTGACCTGCAGAAAACCAAAAGCATTAATATTTTTATCAAAAATAAGGGTATTTTTAATGAGGCATTGTGAGGTTTTTGAAGGTCAAAAATCACTTGCCTCCTATACTGAACACAAATCATGCCTCATGTACCAGAAAACACTCAACATCACGTGTTCAATAACCAAGCCATTTCAGTAACAACATCTCCTATTTCCATTCCTGATACGTTCCCTGCTCATGTCATGCTCAGTGAGTTAACATAAATTAGATTAGAGATTAGGAATGCAGCTCATTAGAGGACCTGCATAATGTACTTTTCAAGTTGTATTTTTAACAACACAACATACAGCTTGCTCTGGCAGATGTCAAAAACCAAGGAGATTTCTTCTTTTTCAGCCTCTTTTTCCACCCTAAAAACTCCTTTTCTCCCAGACCATCATATAGTTCTTCCTAAAATATCTCGGGGAGGGTACTGTAACATGGTTCTTTTAAATTCCAAAGGCATACATTACAACTCCAGTATAAAACATCACCAAACGAGGCCTGCAAAAGCCCCAAATGAGGCTTTCCAAATTTTCCCATTACAGTGCACTTTGGAACTTTGTTGAAATACTAAAAGTAAAAACTTAAAATTATAATAAAATTCATGTATGACTAGCTGCACATCCTGAAAAACTCATTCATATGTGCTAACACATTTTTCAAGGCATTGTATACCATTTCCACATTGGGAATGACCTCTTCAAACACTGCCTGTATCCTTTTTCCCTTTTTCACTGCACACCACAGAATACTTACAGCTTCTTTAATCTCACAGGAGAAAACATGGATCTGGAACTCTTCTGTCCCACAGCTGCTCTCAGTAAATGCAAAGCAGTCACTCTCTGAAGTCCCATTTTGCCCCCTCACACAAAACAACACTTTATAGATGGGAAACGAGGCTATCTCCAAATTGTTCAATTGATTAATTATTCTGGCAAGAAAAGGAACAGGGAAGATCAAAGGAACAGGTCAGTAAAACAGACAGGCCTACCTAAAAGGCTTTTCTGCAATTAGATAAACAAGGATCTAAACTCTAATTACTGCTAAATTCAAGTAGATGAGATAGACTGCAGGAACAGAAATGTTATGCTTTACAAATTAAAGGTATAAATGTTCCTGGTTGTAACATTGACTTGATTTCTTTTATATGCCATAATACAGACAAATACAGTACCTCTAGATTAGACAATAAACAATGGTCATTGCTTGTGAAAAACACAAAAGAAGAAATGCAGAAACCACAGAAAACGGTAAAAATGTGATTTGTATACAAAGATCAAAGAAAATGCAACACTAAAAAGAAACTTAAATATCTGTTTAAGAAATTGTCATGAAAACGATTTCAGAATCAACAGGACTATACAGCTTAGCAAACACTGCCACATTCAGGTGAGTATTTATCACAGGTCTAAGACTTCATACAAAATTTTAAAATACTCTCAAACACAGAACCCAAAGAATATTTCAGAAACTTGAAAGCAGGAGTAGTGTTTCAGAATGGAATGGTGGATAGTGACTTTTAGAGAATAACAGTGTTCTCTATCTTTTCACTACTTGTCCATATGCACATTCACATCAAGGAGCAATAAACATTAGTCACCTAAAATCCCAAGTCTCTAATAATAAAAATATAGGACTAATCTAAAGGCAAGAAGAGCCCTGGGAGGATTCAGCACACTTTAATCTCGGTGGGACATGATAACTGGAACCTCACAGGACAAGTATTCAGATACAAGGTATGAACACACTCAAAGCCAACACTAGTATAACCTAAGCTCTGATGGAATGTGTAATGTCACATGTGGATTCACCTTTCCAGACCTGTGCAGGTTCTTGGGCAGTCCCACATTTACTGATCTCCTCTGAAATTAAAGATCAAAGGAACTTGATGTTTCACATGCAAAACAGCACTCCTGAATGGCCACATTGAGTACAAAAAATAGCCATGGAACACCTTACATCTTGTGTAAGGGTGACTTTTGCCATTGTAGAAGTGTACAAATGAAATATTTTCTAATGTCAAATGAAACTCAAATTAGATTCAAAGAAAAAAACTGAAGAAAATAATACAGATTCTTGAAGGTACTGCTCTTCCTCCACAAGTTAGTAGTCAATACATGAACAGCTCAGGCAAGGAAGGAAATCTAATCATATCCTTCAGATCCCTTGATATCAGAGCTTAAAAATAAACACCTTGGATATTGAGATGCTCCCCACTTCTGGATGCAAGAATGCTACAGGTGCATGTTTAGTGCACCCTGATTAAGAACCTTTGACTCCCTCATCACTAATTAATTTTCCCTTCTCACATGGGGAAAGTAAATCTTTTCTAGTATCTGGAGACTGTCAGCACTGGCATCATGAGGCAGACATGGGTCAGAGATGGCTTCTGCACAGCAATGACTGGAAGCAGAGACTGGCACCTCAACTCTGAAATGCAGATGGGAGAGTCTAAACTGACACTTCTGCAGCAAACCCAAGGCCAGAAGGACTCCTGCAACACATGGACCTTGGAAGTGCTGACACACTAGGGAGGTCAGGAGAGCACAGGTATTATCAGCTCTCCCTTTCCAGTATCTTTCTCATTATCATATTTGAACAGATATTAAGGTAGAAAGAGATGCTTTTGCTGACACTGTGTGGTAACTGGTACCACCAGCCATGCACTGCATGGTAAATCTAAGCACACATTTTGTTGCTTCAGAAGAATTTCTCGAAATTAACTGTCTTCAGCAAGAATCTCAGGCACAAATCCAAGCAGGTCTACTTCCCTGTGCAAGTAACAAAGTGAGAAACCACTTCTTATGTGTCTGCTTAAGCAACAAATGAAACACGTGTGTTACCTTACAGAGCCCTCTGGAATGTTTGGAACATAGAGAGTTACAGGTAAAGGGGCTTGACTTGAGGACTTCATGTTTGCCATGGCATGTAGAGCTTCTGGTTCATTCCGTGGGGCTGACACCTTTGTACAACCCAAATAAGTCAGTTTGTTAAACAACACACTGTCCTCTTCCAGGGGTTCACTTGGAGAAGATGGCCTTGGTGCAGAGATTTCTGAAAATGAAGAAAATACTTCTTTAGCCATTTGCTTTTATTTTTACACATTTTTTTTTCTTTCCAATGAGTTCCACAGCAAAATCTTCTACATTTTCCAGGAACGGACATGAGAGTAGACAGTTCAGCTCCAATAGCAAGAAATCCATTTGGCAGCTTAAAATTACTGTGAAGTCTGTTCTAATCTAATTCATGTTTCCAAGGGTGGCATGGGGACAAACTGCATTTTGATTCTCTTCAGCACCACTGGAACACAGCACGGACTTCTAAATCTTTCTAAGCAGTCACAGAATCATAGAACATTAAGGGGCTGGAACAGAAGATCACCTAGTCCTGACCCTTCTGTGTGCCCTGTTATTTCTAATTCTTATTACTAGAGCTGATACTGATAATACTTAGAATCACGAAGGCTGCAAAAATGAATTATTCCTGTTGGGGTGGGAGTGGGGCAAGAGAAACATATCTACAAGTATTTCTTTGTTCATTCATGCTAAGGGTTGAGTTCTGTCTGAAGAATGTCAAACAGGAAGACAGTAAGGTAAGTTTCTCAGAAATACAGCAAACTTGTAATTAAAAGATGGGTGTTTCCATTTCATATAAACTATCTTATTCTACCACAAGAACATATTTCTTTTATTTCCAACAGATGCTATGGGAATTAGCTGACAGAATACCACAGAAGTGCCCTGCATGCTATCAAGGTAAAAAGAATTATAGTTTAAAGCACAAAAAGATGACCACAGCTTTGCATTCATAATATATGTAACAGAATACATGTATTTTATATTGCAGGTTTTTTGTATGTACCTAAAAAAGCTACAATATATTTTACTTCAAATATATACAATATAGTTTAGGTTAAAAGCTTTCAGTCCTCCCCTTTTCACAAAAACCTCAAACACCAGGCAAGTACCACAATCATTCCTAGCAAATGTCAAATCTTAAGCTAGCCTTATTATCTTAACCTGCTGACAGCCTCAGAGATGGACAGTTTAATCAGTTTGCTCAGGGTGTATTTCATTTGCAGGTAGCACTATCCTGAACACTGTCCTGACACTTCTTGAGCTCCAGCAGCAATTTATAATCTTTATCTATAATCTTCAACTAAAAATAAGAAGAGGCCCCTAGGTATTCTCCAACATAGTTTTGGAATGAAGCTCTGGAAAGTTTTATATTCATTTTAGGGTTAACCTGAAAGTGCATATAGAAAAAACCTGCCATGTGTGATGAAGGGGAAAAGCACTCAGGCAATACCTGTAGTAGAAGGGTCTAAAACAAGCTGCAAAGCTGGCTGGGTTGTTTGTCCTGCTGACCCATCTGCAGCTGCCTGGCCCCTGGCATCACTGAATCCTTCTGGGACTGCAGTGCCATACTGGTCTTTCTCAGAATCCCGCAGTATCTCCTCCATTGCCTTCTCCAACTCCTCATCTCCATCTGAAAATACCTGTCAGCAGAAGATGACACTTTTTGAAGGTACTTGTAGTTTTACTTCCACTACTAGTTTTCAAACATATAGTCTTACTAATTGCAAAAGTTAAGCAACTTTGCTGAAAAAGACAACAAACCAAGAATCAATAAAATTGAACTAAATATAATCCAGTGTCACATTCCCCTTACAAAAAATGCAAATGATCTCAAAGCTAATCCAAAAACCATCCATCAATAAACTACAGATTTCTCTCAGAATAACAGATCTGTGTATTTAGAGCCTCCATTCAGACTAGAGATCAAAAGACTTTACTATAACTAGTCTTAAAGAAAATTTTACTTTCTTAGTCATATCCAGTCCATTTCAGTTGCTTCACCAATTTCCGTCCCCCCATAAGAGTAGTGCAAGCCTAAGGAAATGAAAAAAAAATTGAAGATATACACTCCCTAAAAGAAAAATAGAATCTTTCACAAGTACCAGCTTTTCAGGCAAAAGAAAACCACAGCCAATGCTGCATCACGGATTCTGCCTCCAGTCCACCAGCCTCTCTCCAGACTAAAGAAGCAGATAATGTCTAATATAGGCAGAAATTATCAGCTGTAAATAACTGTCAAAGAGTACTGCAAAGACAGACTAGGTACTTGCTGTCATTCCAGGGGGAACAAATTCCTGCTGCTCCAAGCAGACCAAAATCAGTACATTGGCTACTACAGCTCAAATGGCAAAATTTGTATTTAACCAATCAACTGTCACCCAAGTGCTAAAATATTCTGCTATTTAGAGGTAGAAGTCTTTTTAGAAAAGGTCTTACTCGTGCCTGAAGTAACACTAAGCAGGAAAACTAAATTAGAAGCTAAAGTTCAAGACATGGTGTAATCTATTCCTATACAGTCTAATTGACTGCTTTTAAGATAACACTTTCTGATCCCTCAATAAAGAACATTAAGCTTTAAATCAAATCTCATTCTTTGTAAAGTCTAATGCATAGATCCACAGAATACAACAAAGCTAACCCCCAAAGAAGTTATTAAAAGAAAACCTGAACTGCCACTTTTGGACAGATTTGTTTAATCCAAAGCTGTTAATTTCACTGGTAGTCAGCAAGGACAAAAATTACAGTCTAAAACTCTCATTAAGCACACACTAATTATGCACTCTTTCCATCAATCCAAACCTTGCTACACATTTAAAAAGGCAGTCATAGCAAACCTTTAGCTGTGGCTTCTCATCGTTTCCAGAGGCATCCTCAGATTTCTGATGAACCAAGACAAATTCTTCATTAATTAATGTGGATACGGTCTCAGGAATCCTGCTGACTTTGCTAAATGATGTTTTGACTTCCATCTCAGGTCAGTATTCTCCTCCTGCCACCAGAACCTAATAATGAAAAATAAATAAGTAAATAAATAGTTTTGAAATTGTATACAGTATGTTAATAGGTATAATGTAAAAATATTGTGGAATAATAAAATACTTATAAACTTAAGCTTATACTACTGTATTATACTGCATTTCTCAAACTCTGATTTCATTGGTATAAGGAATCTTATGATTTTTAGGTTGGTGTTTAAAAGCCCTATGGTTTAACAGCAGTGGCTGTTATCTATTCATATAGTTAACAAATGAAGAGGTTCACCCCAGAGTTTTGACCTCCCCTGTTTTTAATCTTCCTGAGTCTGCTTCCTCTACCTCCCTAATTTTTGCCCTTGGTTCTCCCTCATACAGGTATTTTCCTTACTCAGAGTGTTCCAAAGGTCATGTGAAGATACAGATTACCTGAAGGCTACTTCCCAAAAACTGCATACTGAGTGTATGCTCTCCACATAAAAACATTATTTAGCAATCACTTATGTTAGGGGCTTTTGTTATCCTCGATATCTATAGGTGGTGAAGTCCAAAGTGATATTAAACCGCAATCAGGTTCTTCTCACCTAATTTCCCTGAAACCACCTGCAACAGTTAAAACTGACCATACCATTTTGAAAAATATAATCATAAGTCACAACAAAACTATAAACATTATGGCAACCAAGAACAAGTTTACCCATCTCTGCACAAGAAAAAAAAATCAAGAAACAGAGAAAGGGCAAAATAATAGTCAGCCTATACATTACAAGTTCATATGAAAATACAGAGCTGAAACATTCCAAGCATGCCAGCATAGGACACCTATTGTAGGTATCCACCAAATAATGCCAGCATGACCTACATTAACTCAGAATGTCTTCCCTCATTCCTTAGAGAATGAAGAGCTGAATCTTAGAGTTTTTGCATTTTAAATGCATCTATTTTTATATTTTCTGTGTCAAAAAAGGGAAAATATATTTTCAGACTTTATAAAGAGCATGCACTTCTACATATGGTCTACTTCCATTCCAGTTTCCTGAAAAATCCTGCTCTGGCTGAGTGCTGGGATATATTGTGCTTAAGAGTCAGAGTTCAGGTGAGTCACACAAGTACAGGGGGAAAAAATCTGTGACTGCCACCTTTGGGAGGCTGGAAAGTGCCCAAGGAGGAACAGCTCAAATCTTGAGCTGTGCCCAGGAAAAGAAGAGATTAAGCTTCACCCTGCCCTTCCCAGCAGCACCAAGGAGCAGAACTGCACCACTCTTGCTTCTCTTCCAATTCCAACCACCCTGTGATCAAGAAAAGAATGCTGACTTAGTTCTAGCTATAGGGAACCACAAAAATAGCACATGAAAGAACAGACATACATGTTCTCCACCATTTTGAACAGGTGTTACTTATGATGTTAGCAGGAACAGAAAGTTTAGCAATTTCAAACCAAAAAAGCAAGTGTGGAAACTAGACAACTTTCAATACTGTAGTATTTTCTATCATTTCTGAAACTGACATTTCTGATTACAGCCAACATGCTTTTGCCCTTTCAAAGACTTGGCTTAGCATAACTTCCATGCAACTCCTCAAAAAGCTTTTCCCTCTCCCTAACCAAGCCACAGTTTTACCCATCAACCCAGGGAGGGTGTTATATCTAGGAATCCCAGAAAAAATAATTCAAGTTCTTTAGATAAGTGACTTGTACAGCATGAAAACTCATTGGAAGTCACCTTACAAAAAAGCCTCTAAACAGCAGCTGCAATACCCAGAGTGGCTACAAATTTGGATGAGCAGTTTCACATACTCTGACACCTTTCATATCTCCAGACCAACCACAAACAGGAATATTTTCCTGACAAATTATATAAGCTGAGTTCCACCCAGCCTACGTAATGGACTCACTGCTGCTATAGGTTTTGTTTCAATTTTTTTAAACCATCTTTGCTTTAAAGACTTTCTTGGCAAGAGAAAGACAAGGCTTTACCATGCAAGATTTTAAGTATGTTACAAAAAGTTTATTAATTCCATGTATTTTTGAAGGAATGTTGTAAAAACATTGCTGAAGAGCTTGTTTGCAATAAACAGCAAATCTAGCTCAAAATACTAACTTCAAAGTAAATCCTCTATATGAAAGTGAAGGTCAACTATTACAGAACTCTTTGAAGGCAATGAAAGGCCATCAGTTATGGTCCCCAAATACTGTATATCCTGAAGGATCATTATCTTTGCAGTGACATCAGCACTAGAGAAAACAACAGAGGTGACTGTCAGCCACATTAGGAGCAAAGCTCCAGGCTATCAGAGACCTCTCCTCCTCCCACTGCACACCCCTTATTGCTGCACCTGATGATGACAAAAATGAAGCCTCAACTGATACTTCCAGCCCACCTGCACAAAGGAGGGATCATAAGATATCCTATTTTGACAGTTCTTTGTGTTTCAGTCTATTTAATTTTTGAGCTTACTTATGGGACAGTAACAGAAAATCCGATGTAAAATGCTTCTACTTTATTTATCATCAGTCAAATGCAGATTGCTAACACTAGGTTATCACCATTTCTTTTTTCTGCAATGAAGTAAGAACAGGCACCACGTGAACTACTAAATCTTTTCTGTAGCAGCATTTCAACAATAAAAGGAGGAAAAATGTACCATTTGTAAAGCCAAAGAAAAGTAGGATCATGCAAATACAGAAGCATACTGACACACTAAATGCTTATTTTTGCCTCACATGGGTAAAGGGAGTTCAAGAGAATTTCTACTTCCTAAATATTAACCTGAAAGTAAAGTAAATATTATAAACATTAGAGCTCCTTATTCAGGTCAGATACTGTCACAGCATACCATACACTTTCTTGCAATTACTTTTGAGTTACAGGGCCTTTAATGTGTTTAAGAGTGTACTCCAAGTCTGCCTTTACAAGCAGCTTAAACCACAACAGCCAGTGCAGACACACACAACTACATTAACTGGATAAATCAGCACCCCAGAACCCCTAATTCCAGTCCTTCATTACAGATTATTCCAACCATCTGCCAGTGTTCTCCTATCCCACTGCAGTACAAACAAAGCCAATTTAGCTTCAGTTTGGTACAAACAGATCAGGCACTTGGGAAAAGCTTTATACACTGTATTTTATGATCTGTGTTTAACCAAAAATAGGTTTTAATGTCAGAAACAAACTATCATGATCAAGTAATTTCTTCTAACTAAACAATTTCAACTCTGACATTAACTTTACTCGAGATTATAGCTGTGATTCTCAAGAAGATTATTGAGATTTACACCACCTTAAGTAGTAAGCTACCTAAAGAGAAAAATTTTCTATTTTTTCATTATAAAGACACATGATCTAATATTTCAGCAAAAAGAATAAAAATCTCTCTAAAAGAATCATGTATTAAGGTTATTTGAGGCAGAGAAAAACATCTGAAGAAGCTGTTTTATTCTTTAGTAACAAGAAGAGAGACATACACACATTCTGGACTTTCCAGTCACCAGCAGTGAGTGGATGGTTACTCTCATTTCCCTTGTGTCATTGGCTCAATCCTCTTTTTTACCCATTACCAAATTTTGCACTTCAAACCTCCCTTTTCCTACAAATGTAAAGAAAAAATGACAGTTGACCTACTATACATGAACAAAATCTAAGAACAGACTCCTACTACTAAACTCAAGCATCTCATTTCTTTAATTGTCCTTTTTGATTAAAAGTTTATAGTTAAGAACGTAAGAATTTATTTCTGACTGCATTAGTCAGAACATATGGACAGTTGTTCAGTCCACAGTCACATCAGGTTTACTCCCTGATGACCTCAACAGCTGAATGCTGGCTCAGAATCCTGAGGAATGAGGTTTAGCAACTGCTCTACCATTTGGAAGTTCCTGGGAGGGCAGCAGCCAGCAGTGAAGAGCTGACAGTAAGGGACAGGAAAGAGCAAATCCAATACATTTCAGCTACCTCAGCATCAAGTCCAGTTCCTTAGTTTGAGCTGCTGGTGGAGTTCAGCTTAAGCACCTGCTGGAGTTCAGCTCAAGCTGCTGGTGGAGTTCAGCTCCAAGTGAAAAATACACTCTCTGTTCTGCCACTGCTGGTCCAAGGATTAACCTCAGATCAGATGGTACCTTCCCAAATCCTCAGAGCCAGCTCCTCCAACAATGCCTTCCAAAAAATGACAACAAATTCTGCTGCCAAAGTTCTCTCCACAGCAGGGAACACTGGGAAGTGTGTACTGCTACTGCAAGGAAGTCATTGCTACAAAAGAGGTACCTTGAACAGTCAGGCTTGTTCCTATAGAGAAGGTATCTTCCTCCATCCTTTGGTGAACAATATCACACACAAAAAAAAGTCAGGAACAAATACACAGGAGGAATTTTTTCTAAAATCAGTGAAAGAAAGCCTACTATGATAAAAGAATTAATTTTTTTAAAAATAAGAGTTTCAGAAAAAGTTTTCTGATAAACAGATTTTAAGACCAAAGAACTTTTGAAATACAAGGAAATTATTCAGACATAGTTTTAAGAGAGAGTGTGTGGATCTTGCTCCAAAATATATTTTAAGCTATAGGGACAACATAAAGACTGCAGAAAAACTGTTGCTTTTCTCTGGAAGCCATATTATGTAGTTTTGGTCAAGCCAACCTCTCTGATGTACAGCAGTTGCCAGTGTTTTGCTTATACAAAGTCCTGAATAAAAGGTAACTAAGCCACACTGCTTGAACTGTTTTGGGTCCAGTGATCAGAACTTACCTTGGCATATGTTCAGTACTAAGCTGTGGAAGGCTCAAACCCAGCAGCTTCCTCACTTCATTCCAGACAAGCATCCCAAGTTCACTACAGCTGCCTTTGTAAAGCAGCCTAAGTGATTAAAGAGCAAGAGAAGGTGAAGAGCAGGATTCCAGAAAAGCCAGGGGAATTCAGCACTGAATCAGAGCAAGGGACACAGGACAGAAACACTCCTGGTTCTCTCCCTCCATAACTCTTATATGTATCCACACTGAATCCAGACTTGCAAGAACACATCAGATGCAGAACACAAATACCTAGGCAGTAATGTATATCCATGGGATTGCAGAGCAACACAGGCCAAGGCACTGCTGGCAACACACACTCATCATCACAGGAGAAAAAATCAAAGGTTCTGGAAAGCCACTGACTTTCCAGAAGGAAACTGCTTTGCAGACCTGACACATTCAAAAACTTCCTCTGCAAACTGGTCTCCAAAAGTAAACAATTTTTACATGAATCAGTCTTCCGAAACAGGTAACAGACTTTTTTGTATTTACTTCCAGTTTGTGTTCAATAAATATTTCAAAGTTACCTCTCTAGGTCATTGTTGGTTTGTGGAAAGAATAATATTTTGCTTCAGTATTGTAAGTACCTAAAAAATTAGAAAATGTGGAGCTATGAAAAGACAGCAATTAAGGAAGATAAGGTTGACCTATTTTCAGTAAGCAATAAGAAACATGTTTTGAAAGGAAGTTTCTTACGTGCTTGAAAGAAGACAATCAAGAGCAGGCTAATTCATACTTTTTTTTAGCAAAGAAACAAAATTATCCTGTATTACAGACAGGCTTGTATTAAAGGCAGGCTTCAAGGCCATACAGTTTGCCTGACAATCTCAAACTGAAAAAAAACCAAAAAACTGAAAAATAAGTTATACCTACTGTCAGAACTGTGGTTCCTCAGGAGAATGTCTGGGACCTTTGTGAAAAGGAAGGTCCAACAGAGCTATGCAGAAATTCATCTTCTGCTAACTGAAGTCTGAAGTAGAAATATACACCAAAAGGCATGTTTTATTCCCTTTTTTGAGCTACAGGATACAGTGCATGACAGCAAAATGAGCATTAAACTAAGAAGCCTTGCAATGAGTCAGATTTCCAGATTACTGAAGTGGTGTGGTGACTCTCTAACTTGCCCCGCAGGGAACAGGACATGGACAGTTCCACAAGCACAAATATATCACCAAGGGTCTCAAGCACAGCATCTTTTCAGAAATGTATCAAAACTCTGTGTTACCCTGGCTCCCACCCCACCTGCTCCCTACCTTTAATGGGGGACACCTTCCCCAGAGAGCCAGAAGTGCTGCAAATACAGAGAGCTTTACCTTTTCAATGCTTCTTCACTGAAAGACTAAACAACCTGATAAAATTCCATATGATTCTGAGGCAGTACAGCTCACCAGCTGCCCCAAAACCCTCTTCTCTACTGACTGACATTTGCAGAAGAAAATTCTAGGTGTCATAAAATCAGTTTGTTTAAATTTCACTGACCACAACAGCACTACAATTTTAATTTCAACTTTAATCTCAACTTCTCTCTGTGTAATCCTTTTATGAGAAATTGTCTCTGTGCTTATACTAAAAACTGTTGTATTACCCATAAATTGTTTCCCAGTCTTATCTCTGGAAGTGAAACACTATGTAAAGCAAATAATGGAAAAAAAACCAAAAAACATTTATTTGGCTTACTGATACGATTTCCCAGGAATAAAATCAACATAATAAGCAACAGAGCTGTATCCCTGTATTTTAAACACATACCTATATGCAGATTTTAAAAAAAATCCTTATTTTCAGAAAAGCACTGTTAAGAACAAAAATCTTCCCAAATTAAAAAACCCACAAAACAAAACAAACCCACAAAAAAATAAAGCAAAAAAACCCCACAAAGTAACCACTGACTTATTTTGGCAACACTGTCTCCTCTGAGAAAGCAAATCTCCACTATGTAGCCAACAGCAAATAATTAGTCTGTTCATGATGGCAAACTGTTTGGAATTGTTGTACCGGGTGCCTAGATACAGAGGTTTTTCCAGATCTTTTTACACTTCAATAGCCAAAATCAATCTCATCACCAAAAAATAGCAATTTAAGGAAAACAGAATCAAAAGAGAGCTAGACAAACAAGAAAATGTCTGTTCTCCTTCAAAAACATACTATATCTGCATCTCCTCAAATAAATGATAAGCAGCACTTGTCAAACACACCTCAGTGTGAACACTCAGGCATTTACTGGAAAGGAGAGAACCAGCCTTCCTGACTTGAATCTCTGCGTTACAGCCCACTTAAATATTACACAGTCACAGTATGGAGTTGCTTGAGGGGAAAATATAGTGCTTTTATTTAGCTTAAAGTTAAAACCACAGAGGTGAAGAACCATTCCCAGAGGAACGGTGGGTATATGGCTGGTAGTGAGCTGGAGCATGACTCAAGCGAGGCAAACCGAAGAAACAAACAAACAAACCACTGATCTCAACCCCTAAAATGTACATATTGGGTGGCAGAAGCACCATGAACACTAGATGAAATGCCAGGTAAGTGAAAAAATGTCAGGAAAGCTGCTGGCTACAAAGGCAGCCTCCCAGCAAACTGAGGGCTTCCTTGTTTACTTGTACAATTTGAGCAAGCAGGAGTCATGGATGACAAGCTATACCTCAGACAAAACAAAGCTAAAAACAAGGTTGGTGGGATTCTTTTGAACTATTATTTAAATAAATGTTCAGGCTGAAGATTTTCCACACACAGAAGAGAGACATCAGTAGGACAACAGAGCACACAAGCACACTTGCCTCTTGCTGCCACAGACTGATTCATGTTGTTCCAAGGTATAGATGATGTTAGCTTTTCCAATTAATGTTTAACCAACCTAAGGAAATACATTTTATTTTCAGCCACTTAACAGAAAAAATGTTGTCCTCTCTATTTATTCCCCTCCAGAGAGTATAACAGGTAAGTGTTCTTCTGCTACTCTGCAGGGATGTTACCAGTCTTTATGTGTATCTTATTAAAAACAAAAATAAACCAACAAACCACACTTATACATCAAGTTCTGGCAAACAGGTTTACTCATTTAAGCAGTAGCTCATTCTGCCTCAAGGATAAAGCAACTCTAGTACACTTTCACACTGTTTCCCTTACACCAACTGAAAACTAACACTTTAATTTCTGCAGCCAGTAATTGACTTTTTTAACTTTGGAAAATATAAAGTAGCAAGTAAGAGTATGCAATTTTTCAGAGCTGGCCTTTGGCTAGCTTTTGTCATGGCTACATGATGCTTGCAGACAGCATTCAAACTGAAACCAATCACCAGCCAAGTTCCCAAACTGTATCACCACTCAAAAATATAATGACCTATATTCCAGACGAAAGCATAAGCATAATGCAATCCTTGTTTTAAGGAGATTATTTAATGGTTTATTCCCTAACTGTAAAAATAACAGTGTTGCTCTAATGCAGTGAGTGGAACAACCTCTGTCCATTAAATAAATTGAGTATTTCAACCAGGAATTTTCTTCGCATGCTGCTATGTCTAGAAATAATTACATGATGTAGAGCAGAAGAGCCCATATGGAAGAGCAGTATGAGACAAGGCAGCAGTGATCCCAGGTGCCAGTCCTTTTCCATGCCAAACAAGTGCCTTATCCTGTGTCACCACGTCACTGAAACCCACCAGAAATCCTGATTCACTGCCCTGCACCGACTGCCTTCAGAGTTAGCAAATCCTTGTTCCTCCAAGCCAGAACTGGAAGTTACGACAACTATTACCTTGGGGTTTGCAACATGCATTCTGGGAATATCAGGTTTTGCAGATTTAACTTGAAAGCACAATGTTTTGTTCTCAAGCTCATTAGAGTTGTAGTTGTACTACCAACTGCAGACAGTGTTTCCCAGAAGCTGTTAACCTGCAGTCAGTGCAGCCCTGACTGTGGGATGGCCTAGACAATGTTTCACAGTCCTTTCTAATCTCTTTCTCCTTAGATTTCTTTTCAAATCTTACGTCTTTCATTCTAATAGTTGTCCAAGGCAATCACAAGTTGTAAATGAATAACAACACTGGGCTCTTTTTTCATAGCTCACAGATTTTCCAAAATTGCAAGGACTATGAGTTTTGACAGCTATGTGTAGACTTCCACTGCTGTTGTATCAGAACTGTAGTTTCAATAGTGTCCCCAATACTTAATAAGCACAAACCCCTCTCCCTTTGTAACATGAAACAAGACCAAGCTTCTTGGTAAAGTAAAATACTCCCACCTAAGTTAAAAATAATAATTTATATTTAAAATAAATGTTCACATGTATTTAAAATCCTTTATGCACAAAGCCAAGATTTTACATTGTCACTTGAACATAGAAATATTAAGATATAACATGACAAGATGAAGAGAGAAACCACAGTTATTTTAAAGACCAAGTGAAACCTGAAAGTTACCTGCTTGAAGTTGAGAAATAGGGAACATGTGTGACAACGAAAAGCCACAGCGAGTGACCCTCTTTCTAACCACTGTCCCTCCCAGTTCTGTGCATGATGAAGTGCTCTGGTTCAACTACCACCCTAATTTTTATTTGACCAGTGAATTCTCAATGTGCTCCACACATCACAACTAATCTGCTGGCATTTCACATTGCTGGGGCAAGTTGGCATACACATATTCCACAATGCAGCTCTGTTGTTCATTCCAAAGGCCTTGACAGGTCCTGGAGAATGGAAATTATCTTAAAAGACAGTAAGACTATTTCCTTAACAGAAAGATGATCTGTCATTGGTCATACCTAGTACTAACACATCACTTTAACCATACTATAATAAAAAATTAAAGGCTTTCCTTCTCTTTCTGATTTTTCCATTTGAAGCCTGAAGAAACAAATCACTCTGTGCATTACATTGATCAAGAGGAGGAAAAACCAAGGTTTTGCCTCAACATTCAAATCACTGTAAAAACTCTTCCAAATTACCTAAACACTTCCAGGAACTAGTGTGAGCTGTGCACATGAGAGCTTCTGGAACACAAGCACCAAGGAATGATGTGGACCTTCCTTAACTGAAAGAGATTTATTGGTTTTTTTTTAAATGACAGTGTATTCATTGAGGTGATTTCTCCATGAGATCAAATTCACTAATAAAATTGTTTCAAATTCATTCTGTAATTCAAATCAGAACTGAAGCTTGGAAAGGTAGTACGAAAGCAATCAACTAATCCCTATATAAAAACTTGCTCATGGAATTAACAATTAATAGAAATTTATAATTCTGACCAAAAAAAAACTTGACCTAAAGGAAGTATCCTTCAAATCTATATGAGCAAGTAATTGAAAAAGTTATACAAATAAAGATGTTTTCCATTGTATTACCTGCAGTTATATTCAATTCCTTGAAACTGCTAACAAACACATGTCAAAGTATTACAGAGGACACTCAAAAATTCATCTTCATGCAATAATGACAGGAAAGAAAGGCTTTCAATAGATCAGTTAATCTGGGGCTGCCAATGAAAGTTCATCACTTGCTTTTGCAGTTTTTGTCTAGTAATCAAAATTAGTAAATAGAGCTGCTATAAAAGACAAATCTATGTTAAAACCAAAAACAGATGTCTCAGATCATCTTATCACTGGGGTCAAAGAAAAATGTCTCAATTAAATTTTTTTTTTTTTTACAATAAAAAACTTGGCCTCTTGGCCAGATTACCATTATGTAGATCTTACACACCTCACTTATAATATTGAATGAATCTTGTGGATTATTTTACCCTAAGCCTCAAGTTAATCTACAACAGCCTATAGAAATCAGAGAATAAACTCTTGCTGGGGAAATACATCTAAAATAATATAACATAGATGCTTATTTCATAACTGCAAAAAATACAGCAAAAAATACAGCAAAAGTCATTAATCTTTTTGACTCACATTAGCCAACAATCATGAACAAACTCAGTACCTAACTGTTGAGGCAGGCTATCCTGAGCAGTTTGAGTTTTGTTTCATCCTATTTCTAGTTTGATAAATTCACTTGATTGCATAAAAGAAGACATGAGAAGCCAAAAATCTGTGTTTAATATGCCTTTTTTTCTTAATCAGAGTCACTCTCAAAGTTTCAGAGAGCTTCCCAAATGTTACCACACTGTACCATCAGTTTTATCATAAATGATGCATGGTTTTCATTAAGTGTAGATATGAAAACTTACTATCCATATTTACATACTGAATACTTCCACAAAATGCTTTTACTTAGGGAAACAAAGAGAGAAAGTTACAGGCAGCTAACCTAGAAGTAAAAATTCACAGAAAGGCAAAGTAGGACAAAAGGCCATGCTCTATGAAGTAGTTCTATAAACCTATCTATTCCACACCTTGCTTTCAGCATCCTGTCCCTGTCTCCTTCAAGTGAGAGTGTTAAGTTATGGACAAGCTACTGAAAGGCCAAACACAGAGTGAAGAGATTGCAACTACCAAAGGCAGAGCGTCCCAATCAGCCTCAGAGCCAGAGAGGGCAGTGTTGCCCTGCCAGGAACAAACCCTGGAAGAAGTGAAGCATTTTCAATGCAAGGAATCCAGACCTGTCACAGCACATGTCATAGCTGGGACAGCCACGATGCACAGATTATCATCACACAACTTCAGATGGCATCAGCCCATACAGAGTAACACCATACCTTAATTTTTGTACTTGTAGAGACAGAAGTATGCTTTTTGCCCTAAGTGATTAACTGGAAAGGACCTATAAGGTCCCCCTGTGGTTGGGGGTCTATGTACAAATTATGAATGGGATGGGATTGTTGAGGAACATATTTTAAGCTGTTCATTTTTTAGTATTAGTTTTATTATATGATTATGACAATGGGAAGATGTCAGTAGTTTACATCTTTGGTAGCAGACAAAGAACTTAATGTTATAATTTACTTTAAAAGTTTTTTGACTAATCACATAAAGTAAAAGCATATTGACAGTAGTTCTATTTAATTATTATAAGTACACATATCTTTTGTTAAAGTAATGTTTGCTTATTTTGAATATAGTATTTCTTCGTAAGCCTTAAAACACAATGTACAGAGTTTTATTATTAAGTTCAGAATTTCTTAATATCTTGTTAGATATACCTTTCTGTAGTTTAGGGAGTTATTTAAGACAAGCATTAATATACATACTATTGTTGTATCTGTTTTTATTTTTTATATAATTTTTTGTTGACAAACCTTATGGCTACTGCTTAGCTCTTACTGCAGTTCTACTGTCTCTGAGGCTTGCCTTTTGCAGCTTTTCTAAAACCCTCTGATTTTAAGGATTCCCACAGCACACCACTGCAGAAGGCTGCAAGCATCTGCCCTTCTTGTTCTTTAGCCCAACCTTTTATCCCCCTCCTGTTTATGCCCTGCCCCTGAGTGCCCTCTGCTCCCTTTGGTGGTTGCTCAGTGCCCCTGGGCACTCCATGGCTCATTGCTGTCAGTGCTGCTCACCTGCTTCTCACAGCTGCACCCACTGGGGATGAGGCTGGGGCAGCCCCACTCCCAATCACCACAAACCCTGTGCCTACACAAACCTAAATATGAAGTGTGACCTAGAAGAGCACCAGCATCCCACCCCTCATCCAAGTCAGAGCCAAGTCTGTGCAAAGACACCAGTGGGGTGTTTAGAAGCCCCAGCAAAAGCAATGATAATAAACTGCACTGTGCAAATGTAGAATTGCTGTGGCACCTCACATGAATTTCCTGGGAAATGTACACAATAGCTCACCTGCTCTTTCCATACTCCCCAATGAGACCCCTGGAGCTCAACTAGTACCAGAAATAACAAAAAACAATCACAAAGGCCAGAGAGAGAACTGGGAGAGACTGCTAGAACAAGGATCACTTGAATTGGTCTTATTATACCCTTTGATTTCTCTGGCTACTATCAAACGCTCAATTCTAAACAACACTTCAGTCTGACCCCTTTATGTTCACTCTGACTCACTGATGTCTCAATATGATGAAAGAAAAGAATCAGAAAGGGGAAGCTGTAAGGGTCAAAAGCAAATTATCACTCCAAGCAACTGTGGATAATTTCCAACTTCACATTACTATTTTGCAACTTGAAAAATATTTTCTTGGACATTTTGGTCAACTCATTTCCCCTTTTCCCTCACAGTTTTTATACACATCTAATAGGAGTAAATAGCAAGATTTAACCTTCAAAACAATGTAAAAATCAGTTGCTGACTTCCACTCCTTACTTGTTTCCTCAGAATTGTTTAACAGTTATGTCCAAGAATAATTCCAGTTATGAGTTCCTGACTTCTTGAGAGTTTACACTGCCAACACTAATTTTTAACAATTAGGATCAAGTATGGCAGGGTTAAAAACACCTCTTATGGTATGAGTGTGTACCTCTGTGAGCAAACACAAACTGTCTACATAAACAGACAATGTCTTCAAGGGCCAGCCTTCACCAGAATGCCTGACCCAAGTTCCAGCTGAAGTTTTACTCCAAAAACAACTGCTGGCACACACAAAAAGTTCTCAGTCAACTCCACTGCTGTTTTGCACTCCTGTGCTCACAAACACTTAAGTTCAAGAAGAAGAACTGAAAAGCTACACAGATTTCAGTAGTATCTGGAAGATGGAGGAGGTGAAAAGTGGCTTTTAAAAAAGCTGCAAATCTTCCTACCTTCTCTGCTAAGATCCCACTTCACCACCAAGCACCAAAGTGAGCACAACAATGCACAGAACGCAGACCAAACTCATCAGCCAGCACTGGGGGCAGCCATGCAGCACTGCCACCAGCCAGTTATCTTAGAGTTCTCTTCAAAATAACAGGAAATAATGAAAGTATACACCAGCAGAACAAAATGAAATTAAGGGTTTACAGACTGAAAAAAAAATCCACTTCCTGCCACATGCATTTCAGGTTAGTCAGTCTAAATCATATAATCTAGTATTTGTTTCTCAGTAACAGCTAATTAAAAAAGCTCCAAGCTTCTAAGGAAAAAAATACCAGCTTGCAGCATTCAAACTCTTAATAAAGGGAAATACACCAATATCTTACTTAAATACAAAGAAAAAATTATTATTTTCCAAATTATTTTCAAATTTTAGCCAGCTTTTAAATTTCTTCACTGACTTCTAAATTAAAATTCTGGACCTTGTATTTTGTATCTAAATACACACAGGGATAGACAAAGCACTAGATTAAGAATATTTGCATTTTATTTTCACACTGATTTGCCTGTAGAGGCCTGAGCACTGCAAAGGCACAGCACAGTCTTTGCCCTTAATTAAAAACTTGGGATGAGAATAAAGAGTTAGAAAACAAAGAGAAAATAACCCACATACTTTTAAAATTGTAGTGTATTTATTAAAAATACAAATATGTATTTGTATTTTTACAAATTTGTGTACTGCAACAGATCTGTGGATCTCAGCAAAATAATTTTGTCAAATTTCAGAAAAAAACAGTAATATTTTGCACAGGCAACAAAAGTACAAATTAGAACTCTTACTTACTATGCTGAAATAGAGAATAACAAGACATCAGACCTCTGCAAAGTGCAGTAATCAAGTCAAAATATTTGAATTAATCTTCTTTAAACTGTTTTCCACTGAAGGAACTTCAGAAAAGGCAGATTGCTACAGAATTTATAACCAAAACATTCAAACCCACCTGGAAACATGACACTCTTACCACTGTGAAGCTGTAACACCTCCTGAGTAATTGTACTCAACAGAAAAGCAAAGTATTGAAATGTAACTACTTCTCAAATAAACCTTGTAGGGAAGAGAGGAGGAAATTCATTTTTGGTTAAAACAAAAACCAGTTTACCAGAACAGGATCCATTTCCCTAAACAGTAGCAAAGGTTATCAAAACTAACTATACAATTAGTTTACACTAAAAGTCAATCCTTTGAATAAGATTCTTGGACAAAGCCTCAACTCCCATTCTTTTTCATTCCAAAACAAAAAATTAAGTCACATGCATGGACAACTGCAACAGATCAGCATGTGCAGTTAGCTTTCTACCCCCAAAAAACCTGGCTGTGTGACTTAAGGTATGTGCAACAGACGTGACCTAATCAGAAAGGTCAGCAATACCTGAACTGAAAGCACAGCTACCTAACCTAGCTCAACGCCCTGAAAGTCAGGGGTTTAAGCATCACTTACCACTGACATGAAGTGTATCCTCAAGACTATTTCATAATTACTAAGTAATTGTCTTCTGGAAACTTGTACCATCACACCTCGCAATACAACATAAGTGGTTTTGGTGATGAAAGAATAAATAAATAAATAAATCCATAAATACACACACAAAATGTAAGAGACAGTCTGAGAGCCATGTTTATTTATTTACATGCAAGAAAAGACCACAGATTGGTCATGACTGGTTACTCAAAACTGATTCCTTTCATTAATACTACACAAGCTTTATAGCACATGCTGAGAAAGGACTTTGTTGCCAGTCACATTCACACTGATTTCATTCCTCACCTGTGTCACTGACACACTGTATGATAGCAACCAACTTATTTCACTTCTAAGCCCAAGAGTGACATGGAAACCTTACTAAGCCATTTAGCAAACGGCCTTCAAGACCCACTCTTAGATTCACTCATTGACTGAAATCCTGTTCTGACACTTTACTGCTTCTTAAAAGCACCTTTCCCTTTTCTCTGCCCTTTTATCTTTTCTTCCCTAGTTAGAAATCATGTGGGAGATAGCAAGAATTTGAGCAATTAAGACAGGAAGCTGTCCACCATCATTAGTAATGAAGTAACTCTTTATTATTTTAGAGTTTGCCATTAGCCCAATTTAAAATGAAAGATCACACATGAAGGCAAAAGTGCAGATTTTAATTTTACCATTAATTACCATAGTTAACAAGCACTGTTTTGCATCAAAGTGTAACTCCACTTCAAAATCTTTCTACTATACCAGAAAACACCTCAGAACTCCCAACCATGCAAAAAAGGATATTTCTAGTCCACACAGATACCAAAGGCCTTATTTGGACAGAGCAGCCAGACAAGCAACTGATATACCCAAGGCTTTACCTTGATACCACTGAATCACCAGAACATCAGCACAAATCACACCTACACCAGTTAGGAAACTGTAGGATACATCAAGCACATGCAGAGGCCTTAAACTAACCATGAACTTCGTTTCAGACTGCCTGTCTACACAGCTGGTAACTCAAGAACTCATTCCCTTATTTGTCTTGAATAAAAAATGTTTCAATTTCAAAAATTTTAGTTTATCACAATGATTTCTAAAACAGATTAATGCATCAACTGAAAATAACTGAATTAATTCCAACTGCAAGCATTTATGTACAGATGGCATCAAGTATTTATCCACCCATCTTGCTGTTAAATATTAACATCTCCTTTTCAATAAAAGGGGAAGGGCAAACACTAAAGCTGTAAATTTCTACATAGAGTTAGTTATTTTAGTGATGCGGGGGAGAAAATGAATTTAAAAAAAAAAAAAAAGAGATGTGGATCATTTTTCTCATTGCTTTGTCTCCTTGGTACAAATTGCATTCTCCATCTCAGGCAGGGCTTACCCCCTTATACAAGAGTTTGATACTGCTTGCTGCTTGTTTAGGGAGAACTGAAATCTTCCATTCAACCGCAACAAGCTGAGGTTAGAATCATTCATTAACCAACACTTCAGGACCCAGAATTTGCCTTCACTGAACTTCACAAGGTCTTGCTAGTGCAGAACAACCTCCTCTGACAAGAGGGGCTGAACACGAACTAGATAAAGACTCACTTTTTCAGAAAAGTATTTGGAGACCCCAGCAGACAAAATTTGAAAAACAAGTCACCTCATAGCATCCTCACAGCAAAGGCAGCTGAGCACAGTGTGGGCTGTTTGCAGGGGTCCAGGCAGCAGGTCCAGGGAAGGATCTCAACCCTCTGTTGAGCACCTGTGAGCCCGTGTTTGCAGCGCAGCCAGGTTTGGGCTCCTCAGTGCAGGACTCACACAGACTGGAGCACGTCCAGTGGCCAAACTGGCCAGATGGCAGGAGCACATGGTGTACAGTGAGATGCTGATGGAACTGAGTTTGCACAATCTGCTCAAGAAAAGAGCTCTAAAGAATCCTTATTACTGTCAGCTCTCTAATGAAAGGCTGCAGAAGAGAGAACTGGACTCTTCTGGATGACGGACACTGACATGTTAAGAGGCAACAGACACAAGTTGGAAAGCAAATTTCAACTAGCTTAAAGGGAGGGAGGAAAGAAAAAAATCACTGAGTGCAGTCAAATGTGGAAATAGATTGCCCAGAAAGGTGTTAAAGGCTGGAACAATCTTATCTAAATTATTCCTACTTTAATATATGCAGGGAGCTGGATTAGATGACCTCCAGAAGCCCCTTCCAACCTAAATGACTCTGTTCCAGGAATTTACTATTTGACCCGCCAATTATTCTATATTAGAAACTTTCCTTAAGGAGGTTTTGCATCAGGTTTATTACTTCCAATCATGTGTTTCAAAATTCCAGTTCTCCTGTACATACAGTAAGCCTACATCCAGTGTTGTACACAGAAATGTACATATCTCTTATCTTCTTGCCCTTAGAACTTCTTCCCTTTGTACTGCTGTGCTTCTCCCACAAACAGGCAACACGTTTTCAGCATCAGAAAAATTTTACACTTTTAGGCTTACTTGATTTAAAAAAACCCACACCTTCTTCAATATTCTGGCTCATGATACAGGGATGATGAGAGTAGGAAAGCAGATGGCTGTGACCCATCTCCTTTTGTGGCAAAAGCTACTTTTTCCCTCTGTCCACTTAAAAACAATAGAAAGACAGTTCTCCTACTCTTTCCAAAGAGTAAGAAATATTCCATGAAAGACACAATCTAACATGTTTTCCACAAGGGCCTTACTCACCTTTCAGAGCAATCTCTTTTACTAAGCAGATTTTGGTACCCCATTTATGTATTTATGTTCTGTTTACAAACAGTCACCCAACAAACTAGTTTGTCAGCATCACAAAGTCCCCTCTGGGAACACTCCTGACAACAAATTTAAATAAACATCTTAAAAGACACAGAGGTTTTCTAATAATCTACACATTGGTTTTGCTTCTATTTAAAGTTAAGAATACAGGGAAAACGTGAAATAAATAATTCTTAAACATGTCAGTCTCTGTTTAAGGACAAGGACTCCATCAAAGAACAAAGAATCCCTTCAGCAATCCAGGTTACAATAATGGCTCCTTCAACAGCTGTACCAGTATAACAGAGTAAGATTGAGACTGGAACAAACTGCCAAAGGTATGAATTTCAAAAAACACATCTTATCAAAATATACTTGAAAACAACTTAACCTTCATTAAAAGGACACCTGATGGAAGTTCAGTGTTAATAACTGAAAGGTGCATTTTAATTTTCACTTAATAGGTCAGGATTAAAATTCATGGGGAGAAGCTGAGAATTATTACAGGAAAGATTAGTGTAGCTGGTGGCCCAAAGAGCAAACAAACCTTCCACGGTGTATTTCCACACATTTTTGCATCCTTTTTGTTAAAAATGCCTTTTTTTTTTTGATACCAAGATCAAGAGTGCCAGTAAAACCCATCAGTCCATGGGGTGCATAAAATGAGTATAATCCCATGACAAATTAATCTAGAGTAGAAATCAGAAAGTGTGTAATTACTAAGGTCAGTCAAGTTTGAAATAGCCTTCCTATTACAGCAGAGTTAATAGCAATATACAACTAATTATTTTTAAATTAGAGCTGAATAAATTTACAAAAACCCCTAATGCCGAGACCACTCCCTGAAATTAGGAACTCACCTAAAAGCTAAGAGAGCAGAACAGATGAACAAAGGAGAGAGAAGAAGAAAACCACAGCAATTTCTGTGGGCCCTTGGAAGAAAAGAGACACAGAGATGGCTCTTGAGTCCATTTAATGTTGTCAAAAGTCAGTAAAAATTACACCATGGCTTCATAATCAATCTAAGACAGTACTGGCAGAAAAAAAGAGCCACCACCCTAACTATCATTGCTACCTTCACCACGAGTAGCTTAAATCAATCAAACCCACAATGTAGCTTCTTCTAGCAGCTTCTGCCATTAACTCCCTGAGCATAAAGCCAGGTCCAGCTAAGGACCATCACAACACCTGTGACTGTTCCACTCTCTCCCCTCCAAGACTCGACTTCCTCCTCCGGACCGAGCCGATGTGCACATGGCCAGGCAAGAGAGCTGGCTCAGGAAGTTGTTGTAATCAGAGTACCTCAGGGAACAAAAAAAGAGAAGTAGAAGAACATCTTTTTAACCAGATTAGTTCTTTTTACTCACTTCCTGACTGTGGAAGTACCTTTGATGAGAGAAGGAACAGCCACAACCCAGACTGTCTTGAAATGCTAGGGAGTACACCAGGAACAAGAGAGCCACATTATAAACTTGATTTTTCTGCAATCCCCTTACTAACACCACCACAACTTTATCTGTGAATCACTTTTTAAAGAACTGAATGCTATTTTTAACAAAGCAATACATTTCACTGTAACCATTTTAAAGCAAACACTACAGAGCAATTTCTACAGTTCTCATATGTACAGCCAAGCTGTTCACGGCCCCTTTTGGAAAAAAGCAGTTATTTTAAAAATCAAATAAATAAAACAAAACTAACCCAGCATGATTTTTCACCTCTGCCTAAAACAGAAGGAAGCAGTGGAAGGCTCTGTCACTCACTGAGTTCTGGGGTTCATCAGCTGGTGCTGGCTCACCTCCGGACACTCACTGACAGCTTTCTTACAACACTGCAGTCAATTTGTGCTTACTGTAACTGTATTTGTAGTCTTTTCAAGTTTAAACAACAAAGTAAGTTATTAATAGTATCATTATAACCATCTAACCCACATAAACAGAGTTAGCTACAATCCTACCTAAAACCTAGGCAGAGGCATAATTTGTAGAACCAACCTTATAGGCCAGGTAAACCTTCATACAATCTGGAGCCAAGCTGGTCTGACAGGCAGTCAGGATTTGGCCTATATCATAGAGGTTTGGTTAAATAAAGCCACAGCACCTTTTCTGCATTTTAAGGAATAACAAAATATTGCCTGTACCATCAACAAGATGTCTCTCCGGAAACTGAAAGCACACCTGCCCTTCTGAAAGTTTTAGCTGAAAAACAACGTGGTTGTGAGACTAGAGCTCGACAGTGAGAGAGACAAGCAATGCTCACCTAAGCAAGTTGTTTCTTAATTGTCACTAGATTTTTCCCTGTTTTAAAGAAGAGATGACATTTTGAATCTTTTTTCCCCCTCTCAGGCACACAGTGGATGGATACACACACGCACACAGCTGTGAAATGTGGTATGATATGCCTTATTCACAAGCACTCGCAGCAACACAGCTCTGAGAGAGTGACAGCAGGAGCAAAGTGCACATGACACTGCAGGAACTTATCCAGAGAGTCACCAAGTCCATTTCCTTCACTGCCGTCCCTGCTTCAGATGGTATCAGCAGGTTTTCAAGTACTTCTATCTAAAGACAAGAATTTTGTACCAGCTTACGGGTCGGGAGAGAGTGGAAGAGCGCTTAAACAAAAAAACAAACAAACAAAGCACCAGAAATAAACCACCAGAAGAAAGAAAAAAAAAAAA
>WBNO01014259.1:246268-312889 GCA_013400575.1 Peucedramus taeniatus
TGCCGCTGCCTCCAGCCCGACGGGGCCGCGCAGCCGCCTCAGGGCCGGGACAGCGTCGCCCACATTCCGGCGGCGAGAGGGCGGGCGGGTGCGCGCGCACGGCTGACACGGCGTGAGGGCGGGAGGGAAGGAGGAACGGCAGCCGCCCTCGGCAGCCACAGCCCCGCCGAGGAGCCCGGGAAAGCACCGGGGCCGCTGAGCGCTCCCGGCGTCTTCGCGGCCGGCCTGGCTTCCTCTCGGTGTTGAAGTCATGTGCGGCCCCATGGGAGTGCCCCTTCTGGGACACAGAATTGTAGAATGGTTTGGATTGGAAGGGACCTTAAAGTCCATCTCATTCCCCCCTCCTGCCATGGGTAGGGACACCTTCCACTCGACTAGGTTCCTTCAAGCCCCGTCCAGCCTGGCCTGGGACACTTTNGTCCATTTCCTTCACTGCCGTCCCTGCTTCAGATGGTATCAGCAGGTTTTCAAGTACTTCTATCTAAAGACAAGAATTTTGTACCAGCTTACGGGTCGGGAGAGAGTGGAAGAGCGCTTAAACAAAAAAAAAACAAACAAACAAAGCACCAGAAATAAACCACCAGAAGAAAGAAAAAAAAAAAAGGAAGAAGAAAACCACCCCAAAACAAAACATAACGTAGAAGAAATTGACGCATGCAGACGGCACAGATTTAGGACAGTAGTTTGCCAGTCTGGGCTCTTGGGAAGTGACTTCACTTTTCCCGCGGAGGAGGCAGGGAGATGAACGCTTCCACAGCGCTCTCGCATTCCTGACCACGAAAACAACTTTATTTTTTAAATCCTGCGCTGTGCTCCAGCTCCTCTCCTCCCGGAGCGCCACTGCCCAGGGAACTCCACACACACAGACAAACACCAAATCACACGAACCAGCGGAACCATCACCCCGCGCCCCCGCCGCCTGGGGCCCCGCTGCCAGCGGAGGAGCCACCTCAGGTCAGCGGGCACTATCCCCTGGCACCCAGGCTGGCCCGGCGGCTCCCTCTCCTCCCGCGCCCGTTCTCCTGGGGGGAGCGGCGACCTCCCCGCCTGCCGCCCCTCATGACACCCGCTCCGCTCCGCTGGCCCCGGCGGGGCAGGCCCGGGGCAGCGTCCCGATCTCTCNGCACCGGGGCCGCTGAGCGCTCCCGGCGTCTTCGCGGCCGGCCTGGCTTCCTCTCGGTGTTGAAGTCATGTGCGGCCCCATGGGAGTGCCCCTTCTGGGACACAGAATTGTAGAATGGTTTGGATTGGAAGGGACCTTAAAGTCCATCTCATTCCCCCCTCCCGCCATGGGTAGGGACACCTTCCACTCGACTAGGTTCCTTCAAGCCCCGTCCAGCCTGGCCTGGGACGCTTTGGGGATGGGGCAGCCACAGCTTCTCTGGGCAGCCTGTGGCAGGGCCTCGCCACTCTCACAGGGAGAAATTGATTCTTAATATCTAATCTAACCCTGCTCTCTAGTGGTAAGCAATTCTTTTGGGTCCTGTAACTACATGCTGTTGTAAATAAATTCTCCCTGTAAGTTCCCTTCAGGTGCTGAAAGGCCACCATGAGGTCACCCCAAAGCCTTCTCTTTTCCAGGCTGAACAATCCCAGCTCTCTCAGCCTTTCCTCACAGCAGAGCTGCTCCTTCCCCCTGGTCATCCTGGTGCCTTCTCTGGATACCTTCAACAGGTCTGTGTTCCTCCTGTGCTGGGACCCCAGGGCTGGATGCAGGTGGGGACTCACCTGAGCAGAGGGGCAGAATCCTCCCCTCTGCTGCTGCCCACGCTAATTTTAATAAATGCTTCTCTCCCACCTGTCAGCATCCAGCAGGCACTGAAATGTGTCAAAATCTTCGCCCACAACTGAAGGACAATGGAAACAACCTATAAATCATGGCACTCTTTTAAAAAAATGAGTTAAGCTTGCCTTCAGATTTTGTACCCTGGTCTCGCCAAGTGTTTGCTTATAGGCAATGGTTTGGTGTGGTTAAACAAATATTTAAAAAGTAAATATCTATGCTTAATTAAATATCACAATTGTTTATGTTTAAATAAAATATGTTTAAATTACGACAGCTTGTCTTGTTGTGTGTGAAACAAATTACATTGAAATTAACCACAGCATCTATACAGCTTGTCTGTGATCTCCCCATTTCAGATGTGTTTCAGCAAAATCTTAAGGAATGTCAGGTCACAGCCTTCAATAAAATAACTTTAGCATAAAAGTCAGTGGGCTGTGTCCTGTTGCCCCTGGGACAGCCAGACTGCCCATGTGGGCGTTGATTTTAGGCCATTTTCTTGTCACTGGGGTCGAGAGGTTTGTTTGTACATGGTCTTTTTTGAGCTGAACTGTCGTAAAAGAAACTTGTCTCAAAGCTGGCAAGGCAAGCAGGCAAAGGAGAGCATTTGACACCAAAAAAAAAAAAAAAAAAAAAAAAGCCAGACTCTCTGGCCAGCTCTCCATTTAAGAATTCTTACTATTTGTCTATAAATGGTGTAAATTGATTTACCTCCAGATTACTTTTATCCCACCACAGGTTCAGATAAACCACAAAAGCATAGGGAAAGCAGAATTCAGGGAGAGTAGGAAAATTATTTTACTGAATATTACAATAAAGAAATAATAAGAAGAAATTATCCCTGGCACTGTACCCGGGCACTGCATGCTGGTGTTCTGAATGTGGGTAATAAACAGGAGGAACCAAAAGTCATTATATTCGTTACCAGAATTATGAATAAATGGTCATAACTAGTTATTGGAAAGGGAGAGTTTGTTCAGGAAGCCTAGGAAGGAAAAAAGAGACATAAGGTACAGAATGAATGACAATATTTGGATATTTGGATCATGGCAAAAAGGAAAAGAATCATTGTAACCAGATGGTTTACAGGGGAAGAGAATAGTCCAAATCCAAAACACAGCCCCACATCAGCCACTATGAAGAGAATTAATTCTACCATCCAAACTCACAAACATACAAACAAATGATCAAGCTGAACTACAGAGAGAAACAATTTATTTAAGATGCTTACAAAAATCATCTGCAATTTTAGATGACACATTTATAAAAATGGTTAAGTAATCTGAAGGCTATTAGCAATTTCCTTCAAGAACTCAGAAAAGATACTGAGGTTCCATGAGACCAGAAAAAGCAAACAGTGCCTACCCTAAAGCAGAAAAGGATCAGAGGCCAATCAGCTTTATTTTGTATCAGACAAAATTTTGTATCTTCCAAATTACTGGGAGAAATTATTAAACAAATTATTTGTAAGGCCTTGGATGATAAAATTAATAAAAATCAACAATAACATCTCAAAACCAAATTATGTAATCTTGACTGCAGCAGGGCTTCTGACAATATATCAGGTAATACTTTCCTAAGGAGGATCAGCATTGGCTATACAAAACTTGGTTGAAATGCTTAGAAAATGGCACCCAAAAGTAGTATCAAGTTAATTTTGCAGTTAGTCCTCTAGATGCTTACATCCTGAGTCCTGAACTGCTTCTGTGAGGGAATAGGATATGGAATATTTTTCTCATATTTGTGGAGGCTATCCTGTAGTGAGTGCTGTAATTATTTTGAAAGATCTAACTGAAATTGAACAAATCATGACGAGTGGGAACAAAGATCTGAACTAAAGAGGATGTAATTCAATAAGGTGATCAAATATTACACACAGCTAGGAATAACAATTATCAGCACAAAAGCAAGTTGGAGACAGAGGCAAAGCAGTTGCTTTATAATAGAAAATCTTGGTTCGTGGTAGTTCACAAACAGAAAATGAGGCAACAGCAATTTGTGACCCACCCCATACCACGCATACAACCTGCCACCACCTACAACTTGGGCTGGCAGTGCCATGCACCTCCTGCACATTGACATCAACACACTGGTGGGGTGAGTTTTGTTTTACAGGCAATAGGGCCGGCGTGTATGTCCATTGGCCTTGAGAGAGTGCCCACACAGCACAGCACGGGGGACAAAACAGAATAAATGCTAAATATTGAATTGTCAGAGCTTACCCTCCCCTCCCCTCATACACACACCCACACTGGAACAAAAGAAAAACCAAATGCCAGGGAAAGAAAAAAAACACCCACAATGTTGGCCACAATGTGGTGGGGAGACAAAAAATTGTGGTGTCTCTGGTCTCAGGGAATGGAAAAAATCCCAAAGGGTTCATGCAGCAGCTTGGGTAAAACAGATGAGAATCTGGGGAATATCTGGCGTGGGTCCCGTCTGCACAGCAGATGAAGCTGGTGAAGATTTGGTGTCCCTTCTCCTCAGCTTTTCTGAGGTCTGGGGCTGAGATGGAGCAGCCCCTTGCCTTCCTGCTGGTTCCTGGCCAATTCATCTCCCATCGATTGTCCTCTCTGATCTAAAACCAAAACCAAACCAATAAAACCATCCAAAAAAACCCAAAAAAACCACTCAAGTATTGCTGCTGCAGTCTCCAAGGCCAGGGAAAGGGAAAATAACCAACTTCTTGCCTAAGCTAACAAAACCCAAGCTAGCTAAGCAAAAACAGGAACCCAGTCTGCACGGCCGGACGCCTGGGCAGTGAGGCTTCGAACAAAGCCCATCAAAGACCCCCACGGCTCCCCCCTCCCCTGGACCCACCTTAAAGCTACAGCAACCATTTCTGGGCCTAGAGCGGATGATCAGGGACTAGAAAACCACCCCAAGACAGCCCTGCAGAGGGGCCCAGACAGGCTGGGTTGATGGGCCAACACCAGTGCTGTGAGGCTCAGCAAGGCCAAGTGCCAGATCCCTGCACTTTGTGCACAATAACCCCCTGCAGCTCCAGGCTGGGGCAGAGTCACTGGAAAGTCCCCGTTGGGAAAGGCCCTGGGGGTCCTGGGGACAGAGGCTGGACAGGAGCCCAGGTGGACCAGAGGCCAGTGGCCCCTGGGCTGTGCCAGCCCTGGTGTGGGCACAGGCCCAGGGCAGTGGCTGTGCCCTGTGCTGGCCCTGCTGAGGGACCTCGAGTGCTGTGTCCAGTTCTGGCCCTCGTGGCCAGAGAGACCTTGAGGGGCTGGAGCGTGTCCAGGGAAGGGCAATGAAACTCATGAAGAGCCTGAAGTGTATGTCCTATGAAGAGTGGCTGAGTGAGATGAGATTGTTTAGCTGAAGAAGAGGAGGTTCAGGGGTGACCTTAATGCTCTCTACAACTTCTGAGTGGGGCCAGGTGAGTGTTGGGCTCTGTTCCCAAACAAGCAGTCATAGGACAAAGGGACATAGTCTTAAACTGTGACAGGGCAGGCGTAGGTTGTTAATTAGAAAGAAATTCTTCTCAGAAAGGGTGATTAGATATTGGAATGGGCTGTCCAAGGAGGTAGTGGGGCCTTCCCCACACCTCTCCTGTATTGCCTTGCCTACCCCTCCATTGTCTTCACTTTCCTGCCCCTCCCTTGCATTTCCTTGCTGAAAGTCAAGAGAAGGATAGGCAAGGCAAGGAAAGGATGGGGCAGGCAAAGAAATGGAGGGTCAGGCAAGGCAAGGGCAAGATAAGGAAGAGGCAAGGCAAGGGAGGGGCAAGATAAGGAGAGGACAAAGCAGGAGGCGAGGGAAGAGAAAGGGAAGGCAAGGAAAAGCCAAGCAAGAAATGGGAGGAGAGGCAAAGGAGGAGCATAGGAGGGGCAAGTCAGTGCAAAGCAAGAAATGGTCAAGGGAGGGGCAAAACAAGAAAGGGTAAAGAGAGGGGCAAAGGAAGGGCAAAGCAAGGCAAGTGGGGCATAAGGGACAGGTCGGGGAGGAAGGAAAGGGATGGGGGGGACAAGGAAATACAATGGAACCTTCCTGAAATGGAAAGAAGATCCCTCCCTCCAAATTATTGTAGCTTCAAAGTTATGGGGCACTCAGGCAAAAATACAGAAGATAAAAGTTCTTTACTAGAAACAACCCCCAACATAGCAACAAGACAGTACCAGAAACTTCCCACCCGCTAAATACTTTTTCCCCCTTCAGTGTAGTTATGGCTGCACTCGGCAGGGGATGCTGACACACTTTGGGAAGCAGAGGCTGAAACAGCTCCATCGCAGCCGATAGGAGAGCTGGCAGCTCCGGTGGGGCAAAAGCTGCAGTGATCCTCTCGCAGCTTTTACAGGGAGGGAATGAAGAAAATTGCTCCTCCTGCAAACTCACAGAGGCGGCAGCTGGTCTTGGCACTGCCAACAGCAGCAGGCACAAGCTGGAGGAGGTAGGCAGGGCTCCATCATGGTGCAGAAAGAGACCTGGCCGAGACTGCCCAGCTCAGGCAGCACACTGCACAACTGCTCTGGATCCCCCAGCCAAAGGAAGGACTCACCTGCAGCCAATTCTCGGGTCAGACCTTTCACAGCACCAAGTCACAACTCCTGAAGAACCCCAAGTGGAAGAGCCCATCTACCAGCCAAAACTCCCCAGCCCCAAATCTACTCCACTGGAATGCCAGGGCCATTGGCCACTTCCTCTTGTGTCTTGATCACTGAATATTTACCCAGAAAGCCGCCTCCTCCCCCTTCCAGGGTCTCCCTCATATCAATGGGAAGAAATTCCCCGAGAAACCTAAACCCACAAGGAGCAAGTCCAAACAAGGCAAGGCAAGGGAAAGGCAAGGCAAGAAGGGATAAGGCAAAGAAGGGGCAGGGGAAGGACAGGAAGGGGCAATGCCATGGAGGGGAAGGTAAGGTAAGGTAAAGCAAGGAGAAGCCAAACAAGGGAAGGGCCAAAACAAGGCAAGGGCAGGCAAGAGACGCAATGAAAGGCAAGGAGGGGAAAGGCAACAGCAAGTTAAGGCAAGGCAAAGAAAGTAAATGGAGTGGGTTGGCAAGGCAAGGGAGAGGCAAAGGAAGGAAAGCATAGGCAGGGTAATGGAGGGAGGGAAAAGGAAGTGGAGGGGAAAGGAAGGCAAGGCAGTAGAGAGGAAAGAAGAAGGGGCAAGGGAGAGGCAAAACGAGGCAAGGCAAGGCAAGGAAAGGGAGGGGCAATGAAAGGAAAATTACAACAAAGTCAGGGAGAGGTAGGCAAGAAAGGGCAATGGAGGGGGAGGCAAGGCAAGGGAGGGGAAAAGCAAAGAAAGGGCAAGGCAAGGAAAGACAAGGGAAAGAAAAGACTGGAGTAAGGCCAGAGTTGAGCATGGGATGGGCAAAGAAAGGAAAGTGAAGGTTAGGCAAGGGTAGGCAATGCAAGAGGGGTCATGGGGGGGCAAGGATAGGCAAGGGATGGGAAGGGCAAGGTAAGGGATGGGCAAAGGAAGGAAAACAAATGAAAAGCAAGAGACGGGCAAGAAGAAGCAAGGCAACACAATGGAGAGGCAAGGTGAGAAAACACAAGAGAGGAAAGGCAAGGGAGGGGCAAGATGGAGGCAAGGAAAGGCAAAGAGGGGTAAGTCAGAGGGGCAAGCTAAAGAAAGGCAAGGCCAGGTAAGGGAGTGGCATAGGAAGGGCAAGTCAATACAAGGCAGAAAAAGGGAAAAGGAAGGGGAAAGAGTGGGGCAAGGGAGAAGCAAAGCATGGAAAGGAAAGTAAGGGGTTACAGAGGGGCAAGGCAAAGGAGGGGAAGGGAAGGAAAGGCAAGAGAGGGACATAAGGCAAGGCAAGGGAGGGGCAGGCAAGGCATGGCAATGAAAGAAAGTAGTAGGCAAGGGTAGGCAATACAAGGTAGGAGAGGCAAGGCAAGGAATGGGAAGGGTTGGCAAGTCAAAGCTTCCTGAACCAAGACAAAAATGTGTATCTTTTTCAGGCTGACCATCTCAAATCAGAGGTTTCTGTGCAGAGCTGCTTGAGGACAGGGGCCTTGATGCAAGGGTACTTAGTTAGGGATAGTTCTCATTCATGCCTTGGGGAGTTTTCACACCAGACCAACTCTCTGGGGCAAAATTGCACAAAATCCTGTAAACTCTGCTAATAAATATGCATTAAGTGCCCTTGCACAGAGGGTTCATGTGCACAAACACATGTGAATGGTAACAGATGATATTGCAAGCCAAACCAGGTGGTTATGTAAAGATGAGTTCATTAGTAGTTTTAAGACTGCATATGAGGAAACAAGAGTGATAACATGGCAAAACAAACAAAAAGGCAAAATGTAGCTTCTTTCAATGCAACAGATTAGTAACATAAAAGAAGAAATATTAGTGGCATTCATACAAATTTGTCAATTTACACCAACAAAGCTCAGCAAAATTTGACTGATGTCAGATGTAGAGTCGCTTTATCTTCTGGACAGATTCTTCCCACCAATCATTCCAACGCTGAATTGCCAGCAGCTGAGCTGCACTTTCTTCCTTGATCTGGGCAAACAGCTGTTCAACTTTACTTTTGTATTTCTGTATAAAAAACCCAACAATTAAGGACAAAATTAACAGTGATGAAATGAAATTTTATTTGCCTAAATCCAGGTCCTGATCCATTGTGTCAGAAAACTGCATAGAGACAGTCTTGTCCACTTGTTTTTTACCTTTGACAATAGACCTATATGAATAATTAACTATTAGCTCTGTTCCTTCTGTGTCCCTTTTAAAGACTTCTGAAATTAAATTATCAGCAATATATAAATTTTGCTAAAATGCAAGACATCTTCACCTCACTTCCATTAGTTCCTAAGAGTAGAGAGTTGCCTTCTCTCAAGACAACACAGGATGCACTCAGGCTCTTGCTGGAGCTTCTTAACTCAAAAGTATGAACTGAACTATTACAAAACTGCTAAAAACTTATTTCCTCTAGACAGAAACTTGTAGACTACCATAAAACCTTAAGGCACTTTATTATTCTTAAAGAGTCCATGCTCCAAAACATAATGTACTGTATTTTTAATGCAACACACATGCAGGAAAATACTTCTGTGGCGTGTGTGCATTCTATATCCAATCCTTTTATCCAACCACTTGTATTAAACCAATTGTATCAAAAAAATCACATTTCCCTTCAAATTCTGTAATCAGGTTCCTGGACACCAGAACTAGATACATAAAACACATATGCAAATTGACAGTTTTGATGGCGTGACAATGTCATCAAAACAGTGACATTGTACTTTACATTCCCCTATTAAAACCAGGTATTTTTTAAAAGTTAATTTAGTTCAGTGAGAGTACAATTATTTGCAGGTTCAAATGCATAAAGACATCTCCAAGTGATTTAACATAAAAATATTCCACTAACTGCTGAGCACTGCTGTTTTGAGAACCATTGTCTGTGCCAGTCAGAGGCAGAGTTGTCTGCATTCTTTTAACAGACTCAAGTGAAGAAAAAGTGATCATTTTGATGGTGGAAACAGTCATCTGTGATAGCTGTGGATATAAGATAGGTGTGATAGCTCTTCATCTTTTATGAGAACATCAGCTTTCGTGATCTAAGGCTGGAGCTATAGGCTTCAGAAAGAAAGGTGAGTGAAAACAAGCAGGACTGGAATGGCACTGGGGCACAGCTGCTTTTGGAACTATGATGCTGCCAAAATGCAGTGTCCTGTTTCTGACACCATCCATGCTTCTCTGCTGAAACAATTCCCCTTTGTCATGTCTCTGAATGAGAAGACTCCAGGATGAACCAACCCTGCCTCCTTCTGACAGCATCACAAAGCTATGGTCACGAGAAAGGATTCCTACACATGGAAACAGGGCATTGAGATCTTCAAACACTGTGTATGTTAAAAACTTACACAACTAAGATTCTATAATGGTCTTCTTAAAAAACCAAACCCACAACAGCAGCAGCCCACTCAAGAGTCCTTCCCCACAGACCCACCTTATATGCAGCCTGTCTTGCATCCACCACTGCCAGATGGCCCAGGGTAGTCTTAGCTGTTGAAACTGATGCAGTTCCTCTGCAAAGAGTATAGTCTGGAATGTCAGGAACAGTAGTCTCAGGTATTCCTGGCCAACTCCTATAAAAAACCAAATCAACCAAAACAAACACATGAGAAAAGAAGTTAGAAAAGAGAACAGATCATACTAATTCACGTTACTTGTACTAAGGTGCCAAAGATCAGTGTTATTTTATCTTCCACAAAAGGTTTACCCTAGAAACATCTTTGTTTAGTACAACCCCCTTTGTTTAGTACACCACTCTTTTAAAGCATCATGATCTCTCCACAGTATAGAATTCATTTCTTCTGAATGACAATACACAGACTATTCATAAATCTGGATGTAATGAATTAATAACTAGTGACAAACAAGTGGCATAGCAATAGCAGTGACATGGTATTGTTTTACAATACTATATGGAATTCACTTTTATTTGGATCCATTGCAATTCTTTCTTTAAAATCATTACCCACTTAAACTACCCCATTACTAGTTCAATGACATTACTTATGATGAGCTGCAGTTCCAACAAGTGCAGCAAAAAAACTATGAGGACAGGGCCTGTTATCAGTTCAGAGCAGAGGAATTAGACAGAACAGTGTTCAGTATCTCAAATACTACCTCCTTCCTCGCTTGACTAACTGTTGAACTTTGGAGGTTCCTACAGGTTCAGTTTCTTTACGACACATTAAACCTGGCATCTTCTCTGTGGGTATTTCAGTTCCTGGGAGGTAATAGAAGATATGCTCAGCAGAAACAAAACAATGTCAGGAATACAATTGTTTCGGAATAATTGTGCAGCTCAATGCTCTTCATACTCAAGAAATAGCTTTGCATGTTTTATTATGCAAATTTTTAATTTAAAATACAATAGCATATCAAAGCCTCCTCTTCCTAGGGACAGACTGCTGCAATCTTTGACAAGGGAGAGTAGGCTTGAACAAGCAATCTCTTTTCTTACCTGCTACTTTTACATCATCAACAGTGATAGTTTCATCTAGTTCCAAGAGGAGCTTTTCAGTAAGGGCAGCCAGTGCAGAAAAAAAGCTCTGAGCACACTCAGCAGCACAATCCTGTTGCAAGATTGGAGACAAGTGAGAGGAATTCCTTTGATAATTTGATCTCTTCTCCTTTTAACTTGGTTTTGAAAGACTACACAAATATCAAACCCTGGCTTTCTGCAGCAGCTGCAGATAACAGACATATGGCTCAAAGTTGCACATAAAAGGGTCTTAAAGTGTCTCTGCAGTATTCTTAACATTGCCTGATTATCTAAAGATAAAAAAAAACTGTAGAGTTTTGAGTATAGGTACCTAGTAGCTACACATTTGGGTTAAACATGATAAAGCAGCTTCTAGCCAAAGAGAAGATCATTTTAGAATTCAGGTACTTTGGGTGGAAGTGCTTAGCCCAGGTGTTACTCTCAAACAGGGTATTTGTGTTCCTATGTCTGTATGCAGAGCTAGAAATAGGAGATACTATGGAATTAAAAATACCAGTACTCTGCAGACAGCATAGAATTTGGAGTTAAGTGGCCTGAGAGAACTTAACAACAGGCTTTAATGCTGGGGAATCAACCTTCAATTAATTCAGGGGGCAAAGGGGGAAAAACATTTTGATTCCTGAATCTCTCCTGTAAATTCAGCTTATTTCAGTTCTTAATCTTATGTAGAAAAGTGTCATTATTTGCACTAATGAACTGCACAGAGAAGAAACCCTTCCAGGCATGTGTTATCTGGGAGTAAGAGAACTAACCAGAGGATGTCACCACCACAGCCAATACTCCTACCCACCATTAAGCTCACAGCCAGTAGGTTCTATGAATGGTATAAAATATCAAGAAGTTCCACAATGTATCTAAGCAGCTGTATGTGTGCAGATATATTTATGTCTATATTGATCTAATGCTAACAATACATCACTTAAAATATAACAGTATATGAACAGGATTGCTTAAAACTGAAATAAATGTTCAAGTCTCCTTTGGATGGGGAGGAAAAATGTATCCAAAATACACACTCCTTTCCAAATGCAACATTTAAGTTCACATTAAGCAATAGCCCTTACAGTTACCTGCAGCATCTTTGTGTTGAGGTGAACACCATCAGTTTGATCTTTCTGCCTTTTTATTTCCTCTTGGCACAAAGCCTCCAGCTGAAGGGAGTTATTTGGGTGTCCTAGGGAGTAATGTAATTTTCTCCAGTGCATAGTCTTTAAGTAAATATGTAAGAAAGAAATGCCTTCAGTAAAGAATATGCTGTGAGTCATAAAAAGGAAGAAGTAAACCACAAACATTTTCTATAAAAGTATTCAGAAAGACAAGGAAAATTGAGCTACCTCTTGGCTGTCTGGATACAAGCTTTGCAATGCAATATGCACCAAATTGCCTCTCTGCTGGCCTCTGGTCTCACTTTGGGATTTATTTTCAACAAGAAATCATCTCTTCTACCACTTGGTAAGTAAGGTATTTTTTATATCTCTATATTTGTAATTCTTACATCTCTATATTCATAAGTTTTACCAAATTTTTAATACTCAGACAATCTCAAGATATTTTAGCATTTTCTGTGTGATCTCTGTTATGATACTGTTCTCAGTTCTGATATTACTTGACAAAATATGCCTCTTTTATGAATGATGGTAAATAATAGTATGTCATTATCCCTATATCACCAAGTTCTTACCAAGGAGTGCACCATACAGTAGGAACTGTCTGGCCATACTACAAGGACACAGTCCTCACAGAGTTAACAATCCAAGTGTAAGATGACAGGCAGAGCTGAGAAGATTAGAAATAAGCAGCCCAGTGCTGGAAGCTGGGAGAGAAGGAACAGAGTTCCACGAAATACAAAGCTTCCAGGAGAACTAAGCAGACTAACTGCAAACACAGAAAACTGTATCTGTGGTCAGCTCAGCAGAGAGTGATGAAGCAAACAGTGAGGATGAGAAAAATAAAATGTTATCAATCTGATGCACTTACCATTGGATACACTACAAAGCATTCCAGTATGTCCATGATACATACCTTCACATCCTCCCAATCTTTCAGCTGTTTATTGAAGAGATGTTGAATATGACCAGTAAAAGAGCTGAGTTTCTGCTCATGTTCTTTTAAAAGACTTTCCACAACCAGTTGGGAAACAGAAGAGAGCTCCTCCTCAAACCACTTCAGCTGATCCCGAAATTCTTTTTGGAAAAGACAGGGTGTGTATATGACACAAACAGCCTGGAATTTTCTCTCACAGAGATTGTGTCCCTGACATTCCTTTCTCTAGGTGCAATGCTTTGAGAAACATACACTTGCTCAAATATGTGACTTTGTACAGATCTTTTAACTTAGTCGAGTGACCTTCTGCTACACTTTTTGTAGCTGATAATACATAAAAGAATATTGGCCCAATTTCCAGTAAAGTCAACTGCAGTTTTTCCACTGAGTGGGATGGATTACAACGACGATGTAATTCTTGGTCACTGCAATTTTCAGCTTACATACTGAAAAATCACATACACATGAAAATGCAAGTCTTAACTGCATGAATTTACCTCTAAGACAGAAATTGTAGTAATCCTCTGTCTGCTTTTGGTATGACAGGAGTTTCACTCTGAGCATTTCTGCCCAATGTTCAAATGTGTCTGGCAGATCTTCAAGCATTCCCATAGGAGGATTCTTCTTTTCTCCATAGAACTCCTGCAGAAGGGAAAGATAAAATAGAAAAAATGTTGATAACACATTTAGACACATCACATCTAGGTATATAACAGCAGAAGAAAGGAAACTTTTTGGACAGTCTGCCAAATATTGAAAGAATGAAATTATTTCTCTGACACAGGAGTACACCTATGAAAGCAGAACTGACTAAAGAACATTGCATTTCCTTACCTCACCAAGGGAGAGCAAGGTTTTGTTACCATTCCAGAGAATATTCGTAATAATCCCCTTAAAAGCACTGAAAAAAAAAAATAAAAAAAAATATGATCACACTGTTATCTAATCACACTGGCAATATTTACTGTTCTTCAAGTATTTTGTTCAAGTTAATTTTAGCACATTTTTTCAGAGCATACACAAACCAATCTTCAGAATGCCAAAGAACCTTCCCCCACATTAGCACAGACTCTCTTAAGATGCAACCAGGACAAGGAGCTATTGTAATTGCTTACTGGAGAGCACTGCCATGTCACTGTCACAAAAAAGCAATCTTAGCCAGATTCCTGTGCCCAAAAATCTTACCATGCATTTTAGATAAAGCAAAAATATTTCAAGGTGGGTCTAGCTGTTTACTGGAATTATTTTGAAACACAATATGGAATGAAATTCCCAAACACTTAAATATCTTAAGCATTAATTTGAATAGTTTTGCATGGCATGTACAAAATATCTCAGTTTATAGACTACAGCTGCACATATCAAGAAACAATATGATAATTTTCTTAGAGAAGAAGAATGGAACCTGTTTGCTCCTTGTTTATTCCCATTAATGGAATACTGAGCACAAGTATGAACATATAAAATGTATTTGTCTTCTTAGGAGTGAAAATAATTGAAAGAGAGGCTATTTTACATTCCCCACCAACTTCTTATAAATGTACAAAATGGGCTCCAATAGGACCCCCCACTTCAGATATTATACTGAATGGACCAGATGCCTTACATCTTCATTATTATTATGCTGCAAAAAGGAACTGTTCTGGAAGTAGTTTGACCTATAAATATCAAGGCTAAATTCAGAATTAGGTGGTGAACTCTATAGGTCACAATTCTAGATAGATACATACAAAGATGCATACATAGAGGGTTTTTATAGATTAACTTCTTGTTCTGGAAATATACAACTTACTCAGACTTTGTAGCCTTCTTTCCAAATAGCTGGGATCTCTCGTCCCTGGTAAGAGATTTTCTGCCTTTTCCACTGGAAAGGAAAAATATCAATTTGAAACTATCTGCAAGTGTTTTCCTTCTCTGGTTGATGATTTGAGCTAGTCAGTCATATGACAGACATGAAACTGAAGAAAAATTAGAAAAAACCTAACTCTAGAACTAGTATTCATCCTGGTCCTGGCCAGGATAGGGTTAATTTCTGCAGCAGCCAGGAGGGGGTATGGCCAGGACCTGGAGGTTATTCTCTACCACCTCTCATCATTGAGGGGGGTGGCTGGAAGGTTCCCTGCTGTTGGGGAATGTGGCAGCAGTCTCAGAGGTTTCCTCATGGTGAGCATCCACATGTGAACCGCTTGCCTCTCTTGTACACTTTGCTATTAATATTGTTGCTGTTAGTATTTGGTTTTTTTTTTTAATCTCATTGCTGCTTCTAGTAAATTTTCTTATCTCAACCTTATCTTCACCTTTTGTGCCTACAATTTTCCTCTCCAGCTGCTGCAGGCAAAGGGGAGTGAGCAAGCAGCACACGGTTTGGAGTGTTTTGCTAGGAGCACAAAATTGGGGAATGCCATTCCCAAACCCTGATAATATAGAGATAGTATTTTGATGGAAAAAGATTCTCAGAATTCTCTTCTAAACTCTCAGTTGTTCAGAAATTTTTTGTTGTTTTCACTATTACAGTAGCTCACTTTGTCAATCTGTGGACTAAATTGAAGACAAACTATTTGGACAAATCCAAAAATTAAGTCACATTGATTTAAGGGTTAGTCTGTAATTCAACAACTTCAAAATACAAAACACAGCAGCAGATGAAGGAGAAGAAGAAGAATATTTTTCCAGTCAAAATCTGGGGGGAAAAAACACACAAAGCTGATCATGTGGACATAAACAGGTAAGAGATTCCAAGTGATAAGCAGTAGATGGAAAGAAGGCTATACAAATAAGCAGTAGGAATCTTTCAATGAACAGACAAAGTTTAGGTAAATTCTTGCATAGGAATATTTTAAGTGGAATTCCTCCTTTCAGGGGCCTCACCTTTTCCTTCGTTTTGTTTCATCCCGAGATGACCTCTTGCTAGTAGACTTCTGAGAATGTGCATCAGATACCTTCTTCTTTACTGGGGGAAGAACTGCTTATAGTTAACAAGGAAAGAAGAAGAATATTGCATAAATGCCAACTGAAGTGCTTTTTATGTGTATATATATTTTGCATTCTTATTTTTATAATGTTTCCTTACAATATGGAGGGAACAACTACGGGAGCAATCATTTCTGTCAGACAGGCCTGAAGTAACCCAGAAGTGGCAACAGCAGTAAAGGTTATGTGCTGGGGCATGAGTCCCAGTAATGTCACAGAAAATACATGGTAGATGGAGGAGATCTAAAGCAAATTGGAGGCAGGTGAAGAAGGAGAATGAATGTGCTACACTCATAGTATTGGTGGTCATGGGGACTTGCAGATGTGGAAGAGACTGAGGATGGCTTTGGGAATGGGTGGAAGAGTCAAGGTCTGCAGAAGAGAGATGAGGAAATGGGAACACTAGGTAGGAAGCATCTGGAGTTACCTCTGTGCTCACCTTTGAGTAGATGATGATACACTGTGAGAAAGATCCCTGATTCCCTATATACTTCATGATTTCTGCTCCACTTCTTTTCTCCACCCCGTTTCCCTTTTGCTATCATGAACACAGGTACTCTTTATAACATTATTATCTCATTCTGCAGCTTTCATTGCTTTAGGAGCCCAAAATCATCTTAATCTAAGTAAAGATGTCCAGGAAAAGAGTTGAGAAGCACAACTATCTCAGAGTTCCTAGCACAGAAGCCACTGGCCCGGACCACGCTAGACCTGTGCAGTAAAATGCCAGGAACTACAATTTAAATGAAAAGAAAAAATTACAAGAAATACAGGCACACCTGGATTCTTCTTCCCCCGATTTAGGTCTCGGTATTTTTTTAATGGGTCAAATCTGAAAAGAAAAAAAAAAAAAAAAAAGAGCTAAGTACTAATGCTTATCCTGTCATTTTATGTTCTATACTATATTGTATAGCAAACTAGGCAAGTTCTCTATCCCTATCATGTGCTAATTGAGTTAAATTTCTGAGATCATATTTAACAGATAGGGCTACTTTTACAACTGACAGTGTATATAGAAGTAATTTCATAGGACTGATTGTTTAACTGGAATTTTGAAATTTCTACAAGCAAAACTGCATTTAAATACTATTTAACAAATCAAATATTTTTCATTGTCTTCCTTTTACACTTTGTATATTCAGTCAACTATGTAGCAGGTAATCAACACACCAGTTTAGTTAAACCTTTACCTGAAGGAAGGCTCTAGAAGACAAAAATTAAATACCTAAAATTTATCATTGTATACTAGATGTCATTCACAAAGGGGTATTTTTGGTGATGAGTAATCTTGGTTTTAAGAAGAAAGGAGTCTCAGCTAGACTAATTTTTAAAGTTAGACTGATTAGAAAATATGTAGTAGTATTACCTATGACCAGTCAATTCCCTAGTACTGGGAAAAGAAAATATAAATAAAGACATGGACAGAAAAATACCTTTAGGCAAACAAGTACTTACCCAGCTAAATTTCCAATAACTTTTATTGCCAAATCATCAAATATTGATGTACCCATTCCACTTGGATTTAACAAAGGGAATTTGTCAGGATCCAGTCCCATCACCATCCTTTTGCTCTCATCTGTGAGACTCTCTTTTGGAACAGCAGGAGCAATGAGATTTTGTAACTTCCCATCTGTGTCAGGAGTGGATAACTCCTCTTGCAATGTCCCATCTCTGTCGGGAGTGGTGAAGGCCTCCTGAAATGGGAAGAAAAATGAAGCCCTATAGACCGTAGCAGGCAGTTAGTGAAAGCATTCTATGCAATGACTAACTACTAGAGCAGAAAGTATTTTGCTTCACAGGCTGAAATAAATTTTTTGTCACTCCCACAGCAATGTTGTTACAGCTATACAGCTCTGAAACACTTTAAAGCAGTTTAAGAGTAGGTTCTCATAATCATCATAAACAGTATTTAAGGATATACTCTTAAAACAATGATCCACTGAGATTACAAATAAAGACAGACTTTCCAGAAAAGGGAGGAAAGAAAACACAGCCCGTTTGATAAAAACAAAATCCCTTCAGGACACATTTGGGATTTTTTTTAAAAAATAATTTAAAGAAACCTGTGAAATATCTACTTCTGAATAGTGCTACACCTTGAAAAGAAACTCTTGTGAAGAACTGAGCAACTCATTGCAATGCCATGTATCTCTTCAGCATTTTGTAAAAATTTGGTGATTTGGTGATTGTAAAAATCATGTTGGTGATTTACTCAGCCTCTTAAAAAGGCTGTCCTAATGTTACAGTGTCTTTGACATCTCGGCATAATGCAGATTCTTTTTTCATTTGAGAATTCAAAGCACAAATTCTGAAAAGCCATTAAAACATGTACATATGAAAATTCTCTCAATATTAAATAAAATACAGAGAATGTGAATGTTATCTTACAGTGCCACATGGGATCTTTAAGATGCAGTCAAGATACTTGCTCCTCGTTTTCAGCTCTTTCAGCACTTCTCTGGCAAAAGCATACAACTCTTCAGAAGTTAAAGCCTGAAAGATATGATAATACAGATGGTATTTACTAAACTAACCTTTTCAAACATGCTGACTCTTGCAAACAATATTATTTGCCTTTGTTCTGGCACAGTTTATTCAGTTTATAGAATAAACTGAAACTTAAAACTTACAACTTATAAACGTATTATTTATAAATAAATAATTTATTTAGTTTATACCAAATTAATAACAATTAATAACAAGTCAAATTAAATACCATTTCATGCTGATTAGAAGTTACTTCATTATCTGCAGTAGAATGAACATAAGCATCTCTCTTCTGCTGGAGCTTTTCCAGGTAAGACTTTAATGTGATTGACTGCAGGTTGGAATTTGCTACCTAAAGCAGAAGCAAACTTTAGGAAACAGGAGAAGTAAAGTCCCCATTCACAGGAATTTCAGAGGCTCTACTTTCAAGCCATTAGAATCACTTATAAAAACTGGTTAAAAATCCCCGGTACTCAGAGGAGAAGCTGAAAAAAAGCAGCACTTCAATGTTTGCTGCACTACACAAAAATATTGGTGAATTCATATGTACATACTCAATGTGCTGCAAGGCCATAGTGTTCCAGCACAGCTGCAGCAGTATTAAAAATAAACTTTTAAGTGGATAGTGACAGAAAACAGGTTTTAAATTAACATGTGTAAAAATTATGTAATATTTTTTCACTATGAATTCAGCTAAAATGTCCTCAAAGATATAAAACAAAATTATTATATTGAATTTAAACAAAATTCTGATGTTTCTGTTTGTACCTCTGATTTGATTTGCTGTCGTAGCTTTCTCAAATATTGATGGACCTTCTCCATAAAGGCTCGACTCAGAGACAGAGAAGCAAACTTTTTTTCAGACTGCTTGAAAAGTTCAGTAGCCTTTAAGAGTGTCAGAAACAAAAGACAGGACACAATGATTTTCCACTTTTTAAAACCTAAATGATAGAACTTGCCATTCTATTATTTTTTCCATCATGTCATTGCCAAACAGAACAGACTAACAGTTCTAACCTGAAAGCAGGCTGACTTCAAATTGCATCAAATATGTCAATAGAAAATAAATTTTAAATAATGTAATTCTGCCTACCTGCTCCAAGCAGCTCGAATTTATTTTCTCCACATCTGCCTTCACTGAACTTTCAAAGGAGTCAATTTGTTTACTTTCTTTCTGAAGACACTCAATGAAAAACTTTACCTCCTGAGATGCAAAGTCACCACTCTCTGAAAATAATCTGAAAGCAAACATATAAACAATTGGCTGAGTCATTTTACTCTAAGACCATTTTAGCTAAACAGCCCTGAAACAAAACAAATGTGATGAAAACACGCATAATAATTGTGGTTTAAGAAGACACATTTCTTTTTTTAAACAGGAAACTAGATGAATAACAAAAAAAACTTTACTTTTACTGTTCTGCCTATGCAACAAACACCGATTCCCAGAACTAGGTCACCATTTATAAACAACACTTCCATGAAATCTATGTACCTGCAACTTTTGAGAAAACCCACATTCAAATCCCTTAATTTTCCTAAAGCCTCCTCCAAGTGCTGCTGGTAACTTCTCACGGTAACCCTGATTGATTCCAGATGGTTGTAGAGCTCTGATTCCAGATTATTGCTGGAAGAAGCTGACCTAACAGCAAATAATAAAAGACAAGGAAAACATGTCTGAAGAGGAACACACATGATGATTCACACATGATAAAACTGCTGGCTGTACCGACATGAAAAAAATTGAGGACTCAAAAGTGATTTATGACTCTCAAAGCAACCCCGCAAGCTGGAATGATTTGGATGAACCCATGGAAGGTTTCAGCAACAGCTGATACTATTGGGCATTTTTCTTCAAAAACAATTAGTCAACTGATATTACTGTGCACATTCAGTAAACTGGAAAAAATCTAAACAGATGAAACATCTTTTCTACTTAAAGACTGCCAGCACTTTAAAAGGAGATGAAAATTTCCATGTGTTCAGTCCTGATTTTAATTTCATCAGGCAAAGAGAATTAAATTTCTTACATGTTTTCAAGTTTTATGAAGTAGTCTTCATTGAAGAGCAGTGACATATAAAACAGGTTCAGAATGCAAACCATAAACATCTCAGACAGCAATCAGGAGTATTTAACTAGGGAGACTCGCAGCAACAGCAGTGGCACACTTACTGCTCAGTCACAGGAGCGTGGAGCAAGTCATACTCCAAGTTATGGACTCGGGAATGAAAGTTTGTGTTGAGGTTATTTAGCTGCTCCGAAAATCTGAGGAATTCATCTTTCTCCTTTTTCAGGTCTTCTGCCAGAACTGCACAGTGGCGCTCAAGGCGCTCTTTGTGAAGTGACAGCTCCGCTGAGAAGAAAGGAAGTTTACAATAGGGACATTGCTTCCTCTTTACTGTGAACTATCACAATGCCCAGTCAACCTGTGATCAGCAGCAGCAGCAAAATAAACAAAGCCAGAGTTCATAGTAGCTAAAACACACAAATTAAATACATTCAATTTGGTTTCTTTGAATTTTCTCCTGTGTAAGACACATATCCTTAACAGTTCCTAATCCATCCAAACCACAAATGTCTTTTGTTTGCACTAAGCATTCTTTTTCTTTTATTTTTGGTCATTGCTGACATCTCCATTATCTCTCTGTTCTCAGTCTTGTAACAAAACTAAAGGTTATATTTTTAAATGGAAAATACACTTTCCTGCTTTTGTGAGGGAAAGAAAAAAATCAGTTTTGGTCTCTCTTCTGGAATGATAGCTGCATAAATCAAGAGCCAGCCAACCACCTCAAGAAAGCTACCAGAAGATGCACCTGTCCTACTTGCAGAAAAAGGGAAATTTAAAAAAATATTTGCCTGCTCTCCAAAAGAAGAATTTTTTAGCTTATGTGTTAAAAGACCAACAAACCTGTCTAAAATATTTTTTCTCACCATAAAAACCTGACTCTTCCCATGCAAAAAGAGTTTTCATTTGAGGATGCTCTGTAGCTGCTCAGTGATATTTTACAGAGTTAAATCCTTTCATGTTCTCAGAAGCTTGGCCCTGACATTTTGGCTCTCTCAACTTGCTAATCTCTTTTTATGGAACACTTTTAAAATATTTTTTGTACACCACAAACTCTTGTTAAATAATTTCAAGGTGGATGAGAATTCACAAACATTGACAATAGAATGGTCAACGTCTTCTACAATCCAGTTGTTAATCAAGGCACTGCTGTCTATTTTTCCAAAAATAACACAGCACAAACCAGGAAGAGCTATAGAAAAGAAATGTCATTTTAAAAATATGTGAGTACCATAATATATTCATATTCATAGAATTCATAGACAGTCAACTGCTTTCTGTTGTCCTCTATTACTGAGTCAACTACTGCTGGAACAGATTTTGGCCCACTTAGGACCATCTCTAAATGAAGACATGTGATGCTCTGAATACAAAAAAACATCAATACCAGCTCGAGCATTGTAGATATTTGTCTGTATCTCCTCCTGCTTTTGTTGATGCAACTTAAGATGCAGCAGAAGTATTGAATTCAGCTCCTCTTTCTTGGCAGCTACAAAGACATAGGAGTTGGACAAGGATTGTGCAAACCATTCTTCCAAGTGTTCAAAAAAGCAGAGACGAATTCTATGATTGAAAAAAAAAATGTTACAGTGAGGAATAGCAAATAATTAAGAATTTATTGGATATATTATTTCTAAGAATTCAACTTCTGGCTACAGGAAGGTACCATTTCAGTACCATTTGCACAATACTGGTAGAGTTTTTGAGCTAGCTGCTTACTACTGAGTAGCAGGCATTTTACCTTCAGGGCTCTGCAGGGAATTTGGGCAAATTACTTGTCTTTCTGTAATATGTTTTCTTACTAAATAATTTTCCATAAAATATTAATGTTCTGTAAAGGTAAATGTTTTGTGGTACTTTGACAGCCATGGATACAAAGTAATATAAATATTTTCTCATATCTCTGTCAATTAAAAAATGGAATAACATGATAATTGTACAATCATAATTTTACAATTAAAAATCTAACTATATAAATATCTAATTATATAATAGTAATTAGATAACTTTTGCCTCTCTAGTCTAATGTTTCTTCTAAACAGCTGAAATTTGTCTATCACATAAAGAGAAAGAAAGAAAGAAAGAAAGAACAGAAACTGTTCTCAGCTCACCTTTTTTTCAGTTCGACAAATGTGGCTTCTGTGAGAAGTACATATTTCAGGTACACAGGAAGTGATTCTTCTTTTTCGTATTTCGTAAAATAACTCTCTCTTATGCCAGTCTTTCCTGCCTCCTCAACTCCAAGAACAGTGTAAGTGTTTCCACTAGCAGTGGAAAAAACCTCCGTGGCAATTTCAGCACTTTCTGCCTCGCTGCTCTTGGACACTGACTGGGAAGTGGTTGGAAATTATCATGTTACTTTTAAAGGTATCAGCATAGAATCAACAGTGCACCAGCTAGTGTAGCAATCCTAAGGACATTCAGAATCATGTTCTCATTCCCAATATGGATATTTACACAGTGCTGGCAATATTTATATATTTTATATATATTTACATATATATTTATATATGCCAGCAAGGCAGAGTCGACAATGTTTTAAAAGGTTTTTGTTATGGTAATAAATTCATGGAAATTGAAAAATTAATACTTAGGTACAAATACTTAGCTTAAAACCTTCACCACAGGCTTTCATCACTACTGTGATGAACAACAGATTAAAAAAAATTATGCAAAGGGTTTTTACAAGGGTAAAAGATCAAAAAGAATGGTTATGAACTATTTTATACACTCCATTTTCTCATAAAAGGATTTAGAGCCCCTGTGTGCTTTGTAAGCAAACTAAGCAAAAAAGGACTTTCCACTTATTCTCAGCAAAGAGACTTCCTATTCCTCCTTATTTTGGATAAGACTGCCTTCACCTTCAAACTTATTCTCTTGCGCACTTACCTGTGTAATGCTCAGTCCCTGTTCTGCACACTCATTTTCTTCACTTTTATGAGGAATACTCTCCTCATCTTCTGCTTTTTCTTCCTCTGTTTCTTCGATTTCCTGTGCCAAGATCACCTGTTTCTCTGTTAGGTTTGTTTCTCCAGCTGATTTTTGACAACTGTCCCTATCTTCTGGCACCACTTGAGAGAGGAGATCATCCTGCTCTGCTCTGTGCTGGGATGTCATCGCTTCAAGCCCTGGAGGCAATTTTGGATGCCACAATGTCAGAAAGACCTAAAGCTATTAGAAAAATGTCCAAAGGAGGGACACTTGGGAGTGATAGCAAAGGGTCTGGAGGGGAAACCATTCAAGGAGTGGTTGAGGGCATTTGGTTCAGCTGGAAAAGACCGAGGTCACACCTCACTGGCAGCTGCAGCTCCACTCGAGGGCAACAGAGGGGCAGCTCTGATCTCTGCTCTCTGTGACAGGGACAGGACCCGAGGGAACGCCTGGAGCTGTGCCAGGGGAGGATTAGACTGGATATTAGGAAAAGGTTCTTCCCCAGAGGGTGCTGGGCACTGCCCAGATTCCTCAGGGAATGGGCATGGCCCCAAGGCTGCCAGAGTTCCAGGAGCACTAGGACAATGCTCTCAGGGATGCACAGGGAGGGATTGCTGGGGTATCTGTGCAGGGCCAAGAGCTGGACTTTCATGATCCCTATGAGCCCCTTCCAACTCAGGATATTCTATGATTTTCCTCTCCTTCCTTGCCTTGCACAATGCTCTCAGCTTGCTGTTCCACCATATGTTCACCTTCTGAAGCTTCAACTACTTATTTACAGTTAAAGCAGAGTTCTTCTGGTTACAATCCAAAGAAATACAGATCGAAAAACAACCAAGCAGAAATACCTGTTTGGACTGTTGAGGCATTATCTTGATCTTGAACTGTGGAGTCATTCGTGCCTTGCAAGCTCTAAAAGCAAAACAACAATAAAATACACTCACCACACCATTTTACAATGTGGATTTGCTTTCTTGTAAGAAATCCATATCTCTTCTCAAAACATATCTATTTCAGTAAGATGTAAGAGTCTTGAATAGATCACTCACTATCTAAAGAACCTTTAACACTCAAATCAATTACTGTAAGTCTGTTACCTTGTAGTTTGCTGTTCAAAAGACAAATGGATTTGCTAAAATTCCATTTGTAATGAGGACAGAGTTAAAAGTGTGGGACTGAGAAATGTTTTGGTTTCTCTCTGCTATCTCTACCTAAAGCACTTTATTCAATGGCTGCAACAATACTATATATAATCTGAATTTTAAAGGTAATGTAACGTTTTTCTAAAGTGAAAAATTAATACACCAGTAAGGTTTTAAACCAGAAGAAATTTGCTTTTTACCTGTTTGAAGATTTCCTTCACACTAAAATGCTGGCTGATGGATATACTGTAAGAAATCAATTCCTGCAAAATAGCTTTTGGGTAAGCCATTACTTCATTCATTACAATCTGCTTGAATGTCTCATTCCTGTCAAATTTAAGGTCACTGTTTAAGAGACTCAAGTATGTATAGAAATAAAATTAAGTGTGACTACAGTGCTGTTAAATCTAAATCTAACTTTTTTGACCAATCTCATAAAACCTTTAGGCTAAACATTGCCATTGATCTGTTTATGCTAAATACAATCACATCCTGGCTTGTTAGAGATTAGTTCATTACAAATAAATAAATGCACAAAAGTTAAGAAATATTTACAATAAAGCCTTTTACATCCTTCCTTTTGGATGGAGAACCATTCAAACACTGCTTACATAACAGAGGTCAAATTACTTGCTTCCACGTTAGTTCTGCACTTTGCTCAGCTGTGACTGAGCCTTTCTGGTTTATTTTCACTTCACTTGAAAATAAAAACTAATGATTCAAGCTGAGGCTAGAAGAAAAATCAATGGTTCACACTTGCTTTCATTTACATTTACATTTGCTTTGTCTCCTAAAAAAAGATAATTATGGGAAATTTATGTACATATTCAGATAGGTTACATTGTATTTTCGCTTTGTCTGTTACCTCTGGCTTTTTAAAAAATTGTTTGAATGATTATTAAGAGTATGAAACCCCCAGCTCTAACCACAATCCCACTGTGAGGTGTGTGAAGGTGTGTGAATCTGCCCCTCAGGTTCACATTGCTCTTCTAATGTGCCTCTGATCTAACAGGCAGAAAAGACCTCCAGGGTGTGAGAACAGAGCTGCTTCCTCTCAGGTTTCACACTTGCTGCTAAGATCTTTAGCAAAGAGAGCAGTATTGGACCAATTTTTATATGGTTTTTAAGGTTGCAAATGCCTCATCATGAGAAGGATAACAGAGAGCTTACCAAAATAAATACTTTGGCTATCTTAAAGATCTTTGTCCTTGCAACTTTGAATGAGATAAAATCTGTGAGTGCAAAGGTGATGGCGCAGACCAGCTTCTGATTCCTGTGAGGCAAGAATCTGAACTACTACTTTTACCTTCTGAATAAGGCATGGATGTGATGGTATGCACAGCAATACTGATGTGGTATGGTTTTAGAATGACAGCAGTCTTTCTTTGTACCATTCCTAAACTGTGGGTATTAATTGCCTTAACCTTGTTCAATATATACATTATTTTATATTCTTACATGAAGTAAACCAGTCTTTTTCCATACCTTCACACAGCAGCATAAACAAGGCCTAAGTAGTACAACCAATATTAAAATATGCTTTACTTTTTAAGTTTACCATACAAAATTCATACCTAGTTCTAATTTGATCTAAAGAAGAAAGGGCATTCTCCAAATATTCCTTCAGCTCTTCTTCACAGCTTGCCATTTTAATTTTTTCCAAAATTGTATCCAGATCATCCTTCTTCACCTAAGGTTACATTAAAAAGCTAGTAAAAATGGTTTAGTATATACTAAAATCTCCATAACTATTTAGGATTCAAGTAATTTGATTATGTACATATATTCTACACCAAGACCTTAGCAAAACTCATCACCTATGAAGATCTTCCTAGATAATGAAACACCTCTGACATTGCCACCCCAAGCTGGCTATTTTAGCTATGAGAACTTGGCATCCAACCAGACTATGCCTGCACAAGATCTCATAATAGCAACTTGCAGCCACTTTGTACAGAAAGCAGCAGTGATCTTTATCACTTTTGCCATATCAAGAATAAGACAGGCCTGTCTATTCAGTGTGAATCAAGCAGTTAGCAAAAATGCACTTGACAGAATGAAACTGAAAAGTAGAAATTCCAAAATAAAAGTCAGATATAATGCTTTTAATTTTATAACAGCTATTTTGAATTCCAGGGGGTTCTTTGTATTAAGAAATCCTTTCTTTACATTATGCCACATCCTTGTTTTTATGTTTATACCTGTATTATGTTATCCTGCTCCAATCTGTATTCATTTACTTTCTTCTGAAGGACATCTTCCTGCTGGGACAGTTTGGACAGATGGACATCCCAGAGACCCATGACCTCCTGAACAGAGCTGTACAAGCCTTGACAATGCTGCTCGTGCCATTTAGCCATCTCCTTAAAATCACTCTAAAGAAAAACATTCAAGTGAAAAAGTTATTTTTAAACTGATGGAAGGTGAAATGAATGAGTGAGAGGATATGTAACATGATAAAAGGCTGCCAGGTTATTACATGACTGGTATTCAACATGGTGTCTTCTATATGGAGAGCAAAAAAAAAAAAATCCAAGTAAACTGGGTAAGAATGTGGATTTTTATTCTACAAGCTGAGAGTATTAAAACTTCTGTTTATTCTGGCACTGTAAAGCACCGAATCACATTCTACAATTTATCTCTTTAGGAACAACTGCCCAGTCATTTTTATGTATGGAATCACAAACTATCAGATTGGAAGACATTTGGGAGATCACTTAAATCTACTCCTCTGCCTTTAGGCAGATTGGGCCATACGTCATTCATCTCTATCATATGTATTTCAGATATAAATGATAATAAAAATACAATATATTTATATTACGAATAATGAACACAGTAATTATGAACTCTTCCATGTGAAACACTTCCACACCAAACTTTGTTTCTTTGTAATGTTTAGTCACACTACCGACCTCTTTCTAATGGGACATCAATAGCCTACAATGCAGAAGGCATTGCAGGTGGGAGCACAGGAAGAACAGACCAATCCCAAGGAGTGATAAAAATAAACATAATCAACGTACATCCATGTGCTCCAGTTCTTCTTCAAACTTGTGTTTCAGTTTCTCAGTCATCTGAAGCATGTTGGAATGCACAACTTCAACATCTTCTACTGTGCAAATGCTCCTATCCAACAGGGTCATCTAAATGAAAAGAATAGCAAATTATTGACGTGTGTGACTTTCAGAGAGCATGGCTAAATTTAGTGTTTCTTTTCTTGTGATGGACAGAGAAAGACTCAGCCTCCTAGATCCCACATTCTGTTAGTAAGCACTAAAATTCAGCTGGATACAGAAGGAGAAATTGAGGCAGAGAGGTGGAGTTTCTTTGCCAAGGTAAGACAGATTTAGCACAAAGGCTGAGGGTCCTTGCAGGACAGCACCCCCTTCATTACTGGCATTTGTTACAGCTTTTACATTTCAAGTACAAATACCTAATACTACTGTGAAACCAAATGGATGGTTACTTTTTGAACAGAGTAAGACAGAGGTTAAAAATGAATTTCACTTGTTATCTCAGTGTTTGGTGGATCCTCAAACACACTTTACTGTAATGACACACTGTACCATGGCTAGCACTCCCAAAGCTGTGACACTCACCTTGCAGGTCTGCGCTTTTTCCTGACATTTGCCCTGGACCAGATCATACTGGACGCGCATTTTCTCCACGCACTCTGCATTATGGGTGTCTGAATGATATGGAACACACCACGGTCAAAATTCCTGCATTTCACAGTGCAGGGTAAAAAGGAAACAGGACAGAGGCCCTGTGCTGAATCTCAGCAGAGGGAATAGATCCCAGCAGTGTCTGCACACCTGCATGACACTACCAACCAATCAAATAAGGTTTTTTTTAATACACAGCTGTTTATAATTATGCTTAAAAGCATAATTAGCAAGTTATTTACAACTGCTACCAAGTTCTTTGCTACTATACAGGCTATAAACATCAGAACAGGACGTGCTCTGGAGCAAGAGAAGGCAGACACACAGAGGGAAGGCACACAGAGAAAGGAAGTACCTCCAATACTTCTTCCCCTCTTCTTCTCCAAGAATTAAAAAGGAGTATTTTTGTCTGATTGAGAACTGATCCATGTCAAAATCTACCTTTTATTTCTCCAAATTAATTCTAACCAAGCCAGTTCTTGCTAGATCTCACCATGCACAAGTGTTTGTACTGGCCAAAGGAAAGTGATGTCCCAGGCCACTTCTTTGGGTCTTATTGTCAGCTCAAAGCAACTGAGCAGGTAGGTATGTGGGAACACATGGAACAAAGAATAGAGCAAACATGCACTTTCAAAGCAACTGTCTGCCTCATCGTTGCCCAGCAGAAAAGAAAGTACTGCTTGAATTCCAGACTGTTTTTTATGATTTCCCAACTTACCTATACTTTTGTTTAAATTCTCCAGAGTTCTGTACCATTGATTTATGTCAGATTTTGAATGTGTTGGAGGCAACAAGGTGCTATCAAAGTAGGAAACAAAAGCCAGGTATCTTAAAATACAAGCCAGTCAGTTGTATATAAAACTATTATAAAATATAAAATTATGAATCAGAGTATCCATACTACTATGCTTTATTTTTTTTTACAGACATCTTGGCAATGAAAATCAACCAAAGAGATTGCTGTTGCTCGAGGCCAGCTGTTTACTACCCAACAAGGAACTAACTGCAACCTCCCTTGTTCCTACACACACTGTAAAAAAACTGCCTGTAAATATTGTAATGTGTTGCACCCAAAAATGCTTCCTGTGTTCAGGACGGATATTCAAACATAGCAGTGCTAGATTTCTATCCAGACTCCTCTCTTAATTTATTATACAAATAAAATCTCATGTAGAAAAAATGCCTTGATAAAAGCACCAACTTTTAGCTCTCCACCTATCTTTGTCTGTCCATTTCTACCACGTTTCAAATGTCAATAAGATTTACTTTTGCATTCCTGCATTTTTAGCCCTCGATCACCACCTATTTAGTACAGCTGGTGCACTGAAAATAAAGAAAGCATTCTTCCATTAAAAAGAGTTGTAGAAAAATAGGTTTAGACTCTGTCTTACTGCTGAATTTAACAACCACACACACTGACAGAAGGCAAAGAGCATTTTATAGCCAAGCCCCTCGTTAACTCCAGAAAGAACTGTTTTCCTTTATGCTGTACCCTCTTTTGCCATACCCAATGTGCTGCAAAACCCTCAGTCTCTGTTCACTAAGTACAATCTGCTCCTTTATCATATTTTCCATTTCCGTTTTCACAGTTGGGGGATTCTGTATTTCTTCACTTGCCATAAATTCTCTGCAGAATGGAAAAAAGATACATATAATGGAAACATGATATCATACGTGATATCATACATGATATGCATAAAGAAAAATTAACTTTATTTAATTTGTTGTTTTATAGAAACCACAAGTGAACACTAGTCACTTTGTGTTATTCATTGTCTAAAATAAGATTGCATAATTTCTGACCTGAAACTCTGAACTACACAGTTCTTTTGGATGAGCTTCCAGTCCTTGACTCTCTCTTGCCATTTCAGTTGGTGCAATTTTTCTTTCTCGAGCTCTGATTTCATTAGATTAAAGATCAGCTTGGCAGTTGCCCTCTCATTACCCAGCAGTGCTCTGTTTATATTCTGTGTATTAAAAAATAAAACCAGGAGTAGAAGCAGCATACAACATGCAAAAACAACAAAAAAAAGTGTCTTCTACAGAAAATGAGGGCAAAAAAGAATACAAATGATAATGAATACTCTGCAAAGGAGAAATCTCTTCTATATTTCAGTGACTGATAGGCAGAAAAAAACAGTTTCAGTTGGGAAAAAAAGACATTCTAGGAATATTCCGACTGCTATCCTGTCCCAGGGAAAACATTTACCATGGCCTTATCGTTAATGAGCTTGTGAACATCAGCTGCCAAGAAGAAGGAAATTTCCTCCAGTTTCACAGTATACTTGGTCAGTACATCTGCTATCTGTGCAATAAAAAAATAAAGAAAAGCAACAACAAAAAATTAACTCAAGTATGAGTTTCCCAAGTTAAAAAACTACATGAACAAGGCAATTTTTTGCATGAAAATGAATTCCATTTGATTAATTAATTATTCATTAATTAAATCCATTAAAGTGAATTAAAATTTATTGGATGACACACAGATTGAGAAGTACATTTTAAAATATTAATATTAGTTACCTTGAAGACTGATTTTTTCAGTAATTCATAAAAATAGTACCTAAAACATTCTACTTTGCTACTACTCAGCTGATTTCTCTTTCACATCTGTGATAATTGAGTGCTCTGCAGATAGGCTGCAATATGAATTTAAAAATCAAACCAACTTCCTCTCAAATATCTGAAGGGAATCCACCAGTGCCTGTTTTAAGTGAACACAAAATTAAAGCAAATGTGTTCATCTCTTGTAACTAATGTAACTAATTAGTTACATCTGTTGTAAATAATCCAACAGAAAGGTTACTGGTGATACTCTTGGACCTATTCATCATACCTGAATTACAAAGAGAGGAGAAAGTGGCACTGGTAGAACAAAAAGCTCTTTTTTGCCTACAAGAACTGTGCAGCAAGCTATTCCACAGTCTATCCATTTTTTTATCCAAACATTTCCTATGATGTCCAAGGACTTTTACAGGTTAGGCTGAAGACTACAAAACTGCAACACGTTTGCTACTAACACCCAGCCAACCCAAACTAAAATCGAGCTAGGTCATGCTCCTTCTGAGCTGCAGAATAGGTATGTCCCCCCAAAAAATAACAGATCAAATGGAAGTTTGACTTACACAACCCTCCAGGGAAATAAAAGCAGCTCATATATTCTTTGCACCTTTAGTATAGGTAATTGTGAAAGAAGCACCTTCAAACTAGGAAAAAAGTAGCTTCTCCTGATTATGTGGGTGATGTGAAAATGAGTGAACAGTTTATTGGTGAAAAGAAAGCAATGACCACACAACAGAACTACTGGCAGACCTCTGACTCCTGTGGAAACAAGCTACTCTTTGCTCTGCACCCAGCATTATATCAGCAAATAACAATCTTATGCTTAAGTAACAGTTATTAAGACTGCAGCTCACTTTAACAGCTCGACTCCTTTCGATCTCCTTTAGGGATTTGTCCACTGCCCTAATCCACTTCTTTCTTTTTGAGGATTCCTCGTGGATCATATTCCACAATTCTTCCAAACCCTGCAATAAAAATCTACTCTCAATTTCATTGAAAAGTGAATATATATAAAAGAAAATTTTAAAAGTAAAATCTCAATAATTTAGGACTCCAGTGAGCCATAAGAAGATATACAGAGCAGATACAAGTAACTGAAGTTGAGCCAATGCTCTGAACTGCCTTACTTCAAACGAGAAACCTTCCAGAGCCATGTCAGATGCAATCTTTTCAAACAGAAGTTTACTCTTTTCATCTGATTTCATCACTTCAAGTTGAAGGAATTCTTGAAGACTCCAAACAGAGGCTTCCATCTCCTAAAACGGTAGGTCAGTGCGATCATTTGAATATTGGGCCCTGACCTTAGAGGAGCACTCAAGACTCTGGATGAAAAACTCCTGCCTTACCCTGCCAATGCAGTCCAGCTCCTGCTGCATTTCAGTCACTGCTCCATCGTGACGCTTTTGCCGCTGTTCTGCCAGGAACTTCCAGGTACTGCTGCCTGTTTCCTCAGGAACTGCCAGGGAAGAAATGAGGATTCTATAGCCGGGAACTGTTGCTGCAGAACATAGGGTGCATGAACAATAAATCCCTAAATCTACACTGTGGCTGCTGTAGTTTGTGCAGCTTTCACAGTGTGCAGCATCTTTCCATGGGAAGTGCAATCTTAGCAAATGCAGGTAAAAAATACTAAAGCGTATTTTAAAATTTCCTTTATTAACTTCTGATTTTCAGAAGGATAGTAGCATGGAACTACCAACTAAGCTCAGGTATGATGTAAAAAAATTGCAGCATTTCAGGAATGAGATCTGATTACATCAAAACTGGAATTTATCATCTAAGCATAACCAGTGATTGACTGACAATTTCTCAACTGGTTTTTTTCCTATTAGAAGATTCTTAATCTTCAAAATCTTCAAAAATGTGTCAGACCCATTTCTGAGCTTAATTTTTGTTGCCTTGGAGGAGGAGTGCCAATGTGAGTGTAACCAGACTGTGTATTCTACTTCCCTCTACCTCATTTTTTGATGAGCTGTTAATGATGGGTGGTTTTCAGTGCACACCTGACCCCCAGGATACAAGCTGGGTGTTAAAATGAGACAGGCAAACCCTGCAAAATGCTTTTTCATCCTTACAACGACTCAGCTGGGGAAGCAGCAGCACCACTTATCCAGTGAAGGTCATCTGTGCTAATGGGCTATAATGAACTGATTATGCACTGACAGCAGAATGGGCAGCTGAAGCGACTATCATGGACCCCAAAAATATTCCACAAGTCATGGGATTACATCACTCCATTGTGAACCTCCCTGCACTGGGGGATGAACCACCTGAACCCCACTGTATATAATTTAGGCTGTCTGGGGGCTTGGGACACCACCACCACCACTGGACACCCAGAGGAGGACCCGACCTTCCACAAGACCACCCCTTCCGACAGGACTTCAACCAGTGCAACCCTGACCAACAGGGTGCCAGGCTGCACTCTGACTTTGTGGTTTTCAATCAGTTTTTCTGTAGCATTGCATTTGCTGTAATCTTCCTATTAAGTTGTAACTCCGATTTGAAATCTCTCGCGAGGTATTTGTGTGGGGTTAATTTCTCCTGCTGGTTTATTTTCAAACCAGCACAACTTTATACCTTGTTCAGCTAAACCTGTTACATGTACCATGTCTCCTGTGAATGCAAATTAAAATAGATGCCATTAAGGGAAGCCAGTTTTACCAATTACATCAGGCAGGCCTCTGACATTCTCAGCTGAACTTGCATCTACATTTCCCCATGCCTTTGGAAAAGTTGTAGGTTGCCTGAAACAAAAAGAGAATAAAGCTTCAATTTGTATGAAAAATGCACCATAAGAGGGACTAACATAATAGTGTAATTCTCTTTAATTGGCAAAATGTAACATTAAAGTGGACATAGGTGTCATTCTAATTTTAAAGAATATAATTCAAAGAATCAAAGTTGCTTCCTCTGAGACAAACTAAAGTTTGGGTAGATCCCAACTTCAAATCTATCAGGATGACATTAAAGCAATACATGCTAGATTTAGAACATGTAAACTACAGAGACTTACAGAATAGCTCTAAAAGGAAAAAAACCTATGAACTCTTAAGTAGACACTAGCAAGAAATGTGGAAATAGCTTTATCTACCCAGTGCTTTTCCAAACAGCTTGGGCACTGTGTTTCTCCTTGGGGTCAGTGAGAATCCCTGTATCATTATTCAGCAGCTGGCTTAGGGTAAAAAAGGATGGATGCATTAACCTCATTCTTGTTCATTACATTATCTTACTGCATCATCCCATAAGCCATTTACTTGGAAATATAAAAAATATGTGTCAGACTGGGTTTATGTCTAGATTGCTATGAGCAAAGGCAATTTCTTTTTAAAAGGAAAGCCATACAATATGCCTGCCATTGCAAATATTAGTCTGTTAGCCTGCACTTCAATGGGCAGCAAGCAGCTCATTATACTAAATTTACCTTTGGCAAGGAGACAGTCTATTACAAGTCGTTAGTGCTATGACCAAAAATTCAGGTGTTTCTAATTCCCAGTGAAAATCTGCCAATTTCATACCTTTAGTTATGAACACATAATTGAGGTTTTATGCTTCTGTTCTCTACCTGTCTGACTGTGGTGTTTTTATGAAGTCACTGACAGGTGTTTCTCCAACACATTTCTGCTGATTACTCGGTGATGGCATGGCATCAGCAAACATTTCTGAATGCTTATTTAAAGTGAGCTTTTCACTCTTCTTAGAGGACCTGGTCTTCTTCTTTACTTCATCCAAAAGGTGGGCTAAGTGAGCCTTCAAAGAACCACAATCTCAACAATCAGAATCCCTTCAAACTTACTGAATGGAGAAAAGGGACAAAATAATTAATAAAAAATAATAGGGGAAAGACAGCAGAAGAGAAAGGCAAAATAATGAACCTTACATGCCACATGCATAACATCTAACATAACATGCATTTTCATCCAAGACTATTTTCAAAATGAGAAAAAAAAAAAGGATCATTTCCTCGGAGAGGAAAAGTGGAGTAACTGGATTGTGTTGTCTTGCTTACAGTTACCAGAAAAGTTAACAGCAGAGTGAGAAATGCCTGAATCTGGCTAACTATGCATCTGAATGTTTTACTGCTGTGTTATGATTCTGCCTTCAGTTAATATAACCTGATATACAACAAAGAGATGGAAACACATGTAGACGCATTGGAGAGCATATGCTGGAGATAACATATTCATTTTTTACTAAAAGAAACCAAAACCAGAAATGTTGAAAATGACCTGGGGTCATTTCAACAGCCAGAAAACTGACTAACACAACAAATTCCTTTGGCTTGTGCTCAATCCTTTGGTTTTTTTACCATGGCCTTGAAGATCTGCTTTACAGCCTTCCTCCCTGTGAACATGTCACACCTGTCCTTCTGAGAGCTCCTGGCTCATCACAGCTGACTGGCCAGGCCTGCTTCCAGAAGAACTGGCAACTACAAGCTTGGAGCCAAGAGGTGATACAACACTTCCCTTGGAAAAGGTCCTTCCTTACTCCTTGAATCACAGAATGGTTTGGGCTGGAAGGGACCTTAAAGATCATCCGAGATAATCTTCCAACCTGCTGCCATGGGCAGGGACACCTTGCACTAGCCCAGGTTGCTCCAAGCCCTGTCCAACCTGGCCTTGGACACTTCCAGGGATGGGGCACCCACAGCCTCTCTGAGCAACCTGTGCCAGGGCCTCAGCACCCACACAGGGCAGAATTCCTTTCCAATATCGCATCTAACCCCGCCCACGGGCAGTTCGAAGCCATTCCCTCTCATCCTGCCACTCCAGGCCCTTTTCCAAAGTTCCTCTCCAGCTCTCTTGGAGCCCCTGTAGGCACCGCAGGGGGCTCTAAGGTCTCCCTGGAGCCTTCTCCAGACTGGACACCCGCAGCTCTCCCAGCCTGTCCTAGAGCAGAGGAGCTCCAGCCTTCAAAGCAGCTCCGGGAGACTCCTAACAGTGCAACTCCACACCTACCATTCCCCTTCCGTGCCCCGCGGGTGTCGCTCCCGGGGTCGCTCCCGGCTCTCTCCCCGTCCCCCACGGGGCCCTGAGGCGGAACCGCGCGTGCCGTTGTCAGACCAACGCAGGGGGGGGAGCGGGGACGGCCCAGCCTCACCCATGGCGCCCCCCGGTGGCCGCTGCCGGCAGCACCCGGCCGCCTCGCCTCACCCCGGCCCGCACACCCGGGAGGGACCAGAGCTCCGGAGCCGCGGATCGCAGCCCCAGTTTGTGTTCGTCTCTGCACAAGGCAGGCCAGACGTCCCACGTCCGCCTTTCAGCTCAGCTCGGGAATGAAAACACGCCTGCACTTGAGGGAAGAAGTCTCTAAGTTCTGCCCCATACATGGTCTCTCATGCCTAAGCTGTTGCCATTCCTGAGGCTAGACTAACGCCTTTTTTTGCCTTGCAGCTAAGAAATGCCATTGCTCTGGTCTACAAGTAAAAGGGCGGAAATTGGGGGGAAAAATTCTCAGGATTTCAGCCGGTTTCTTTCTTAAACTGCTTGCAAGACAGCCAAGATATCGGCGCTCTGCGGTGTGTCCCGCCCGCCACGTCCCTGCTCACCACCTGCAGCTGAGCCAGGCTCCAGCGCTCCGGGCCGCAGCCAGGGACCCGCGGTGCGAGCGCTGTGCTGCTGAGCAAGGGAGTCTGACACCGCGATTCTGATGAGAAACATCACCGCACGCTGTCCCGTCCAGTCCCCGCATCAAGGATTCTGGAGCCCTTCCACCGACGTCCCCATGGGGGCAGCTCTGGCTGGGCCAGGAGACCCCCAGCTTGCCCACGGGACAGCTCTCCTCACGGACACCGCAGAGGCCGCTCCCCGTTCCAGGCGATTGCGCCACACGGCCAGGCGCCAGTCGCCCTCCGGCTTCCCCGAGCAGCTCAAGGCACCAGCACACAGGGACAAAATATTTGCGTGGTGTCCTGGGTGGTGTCCCCCGAACCAGCGGCAGCGCTGGAAGGGCGCGGGCACCCAGGGCTGCCACGCCAAGGCCGGGCGGTACCGCCCTGCTCGCCAGCCTCTGGCCACCACTAGTCCCGAGCAGTGCCTGGCCCCGCCCGGTGTCACTCGGCTGGGACAGGGCAAGGAGCCAGCAGGGCTGCGGGAGGGAGCAGTAGTGGGGGAGGCTCGAAGCCAGCAAGGTCACCACAGCACAGAGAGCAGTAGACTCTGCTCGGATGGGGACGATGTGCGACAAGTGGAGAGGGTGATCTAGAGGTGAAAAAAAGGCTTTCCCGGAGGGTGCTGCTGAGGCAATCAGCTTATCACGTCTCCTGCTCATACACAGAGGTCACGGGCAAGTGCTTTTGTGAATGGGCAAAATCTTGACCAGGTCACTCAAGGAATTCTGGAGCTTTTCATTTCAGGGGACTGAGAATTGTGGACTGCTGGTATTACAGAGTACTGTTTCAAACCAGGTGCTTACAGATTGCTCTACAAAACAATGCTGAAGGATTGTTTTGTAGAGCTTTAACTTGGTCTGAAAGTTTAGACTTTATTGCTGTCTCAGCCTCTGATAAATAATCAATAATGATAGTGTTCATAGGCGTTAACCAAAAACCCCAAAGCTCAGCATAATCTGGCTCCCTGAGCTAAGTCAGGGGAGGTTTAGGCTGGATATCAGGAAAAGGTTTTCTTCCCCACAGGGTGACTGAACACTGGAACAGGCTCCTCCAGGGAAGTGGTCACAGCACCAAGCCTGAGTTCAGAAATATTTGGACAATGCTCAGGCATGTGATGGGATTGTTGGGGTGTCATATGCTGGGCCAGTAGCTGGGCTGGATGATCCTGGTGGGTCCTTTCCGACTCACCCTATTTAATGATTCCATGATTAACCTCCACAGGTGCAACTTGAGGCCATTCCCTCTTGTCTGTTACTTGTTACCTGAGAGGAGTCCAATCACCACCTGGCCACACCCTCCTCTCAGGGAGTTGTGCAGAATCAGGTCCTCCCTGAGCCTCCTTTTCTCCAGATTGAATGCCCCCAGATGCTCCTTCCTCTCCAGGCCCTTCCCCAGATCTGTTCCCTTTTGTGGATACACTCCAGTCCCTCAATGCCTTTTTCGTTAGGAGGGTCCCACAAGTGACCTGAGGATTCGAGGTTTGGCCTCAGCAGTGCCCAGAATGGGGACAGTCAGTGCCCTAGTCCCACTGGCCACGCTATGGCTGGTAGAGACCAGGCTGTCCTTGACCTTCTTGGACACCTGAGCAGGTGCTGGCTCATGTTCAGTTGCAGAGGTGATTTCTCTTTCCACACTCCAAAGCAGCAGATCAGTAATTCCTTTCTTTACCAGCCAAGGTGTAGCAGAAGATAAACACAAAGCAAGGGGGAAGCAGGTCTTTTCCAGGATGCAGAAGATTCTGAAGTGGAGAATGAAGCTTAGAGGGGTCTGTCACAAAGAATTATTTCATTTCAATTCCACAGTCCAGCATGCAAGAAAGAAAATAACCCAGGGAGCCTGATCATCATTTCCAGTCTCGGGCTCTCTGCTGCCACTGCCGAGGCAGGGCTCAGCAGCAGAGAGCGTTTGCAGCCTCTGCCTCCTCTGCTCGGTGTGAGCAGTGCACAGCAGCTCTTCACTGCAGAGGGCTTGTGCTTTTTGGCTTTGCACCTTTATGAAACGATGCTTTGGGTCCTCAAAGTGCAACCGCCAGGACACAACTCCGCTGAGGGAGGAGCAGCTGCTGCATCTCTTCTTGTTCCCGGCAGCCGAGGAATCGCCATGGAATCATTTACAGCACAGCTCTTTGAGCCGGAGTTTGCTGCTCCTCCTGCAGGCTTCTCCCGTGCTAAGATCCTCGCCTGACGTTCTGGCAGCCGGTGACCCCTCGGGTGTGAACTGGCGGCCAAGTGAGGCCTCAGGTGTGACCTGCCGGCCGGCGGTGCCTCGGGGACAGGGCCAGCGGCCATCCCGTGGGCTCTCGGTGAATCCATTCCCGAGGAGCAGCAGGGCTGGAGGCGCTCGCAGCGCTCCGCGCTACACGGGGGACACCGGGCGGCCGCTGCCGGCACTCACCGGGCACTGCCCGCTCCTGGGATTTCCTGCTCTGGGACGGCAGGACGGGAAAAGTCACTGATCTTCCACTTATCGGGGAAGGCACCGCCCCTGGGAGAAGGGAAAGTACTCCACGCAGAAGAGTTATTATACCTTGTTGAAGGCTTGTTAGGAATTTCTAAATTCCATCTTACAGCCGCACAAACAGAGCAGGTGTCAGCGGGAGTGTTCAAAGTCCCCCAAAATTTCTGTGAAATAATTAGGAACAGAACCGAATTTTGGCTGCAGGTGACTTACTCTTCCTGTAAGTTATACTCTGTTGAATTGTCAGGAATGGAAGAATCTCTGCCGTAGCCGATGCAGCGCAGCAAAGAAGCCTCTGGTGATGGCAGCACATTTGCAGTGCACAGCTGGGAATGCACAGCGTGAGAACCAGCGGGGTCTGGGCTGAAATCCGTGGCCAGGGAAGGACAGCAGCAGTGAGCCAGCCCTTGCCTTTGCAGGGCAGTGCAGGGGCTGCAAAGGCAAAGGCAGTTTCCTGTGCCTTGGGACTGAGTATTGCTGCAGTGCTCGGGAGTGAGTGCCAGCTGGGAATTCTGAGTGTTGGGCTTTGATCCTTGGCATGGGAGCTGCTTTCAATTTTTTTTTTCCTCCGTGTTCATTCAAACTGGCTTTTGCAAACATTTGTCTATATATTGACTTTTATATGCAGGAGCACTTAAGAGTCTGGCTGTGATTAAGACCCTACATTTTAGAAGAGCAAGCTTTCAATTTTTTTAAGGAAGTAGCAGACAGGATGCCCTGGAGACTGCCCTCAAGGATAATGGAGCTGAACAGAGCTGACACCCATTTGAAGCCATTTTACTTTGAGAACAAGAACTCACAATTCCCATTTTTAAGAAGTCAGTCAAGGAATGCAGGAGACCAGCTTGGCAGAGTAAGGGTCTCTTTGTTTAAAGTGCAAGAAGATAATATGCAGACAACCTACATAATGCAAAAATGTTTTTGAAAGAACATTAAAACAAGAAAGTTATTGAAAATTAATAACTGTGATGCAAGAAGGTAGTATGCAGACAATACACAGTGACACACATCCTGGGAAATATATAGAGATAATACATGGTGTGTGAGGATGGGATCAGTATAGCTAAGGCTCAGTTGAAGCTGAATTTAGAAAAGCATGTGAAAAATAATAATAAGGGCACCTACGGGGACTTCAGTGGGAAAAGGAAAATGAAAGGAAACTTACCACACCTCCCCCATAAGCCACACAGCACTAGTGACAACAGACAAGGAGAAGGCTGAGGTACTCAACAATTGTTGGTCTCAATTTTTACTGCCAGTTGCTGTTCCCACACCTCTCAGGTTATTGGACTGGCGGACTTAATTCCAAGCCATTGTAGCAGAAGGTCAGGTTTAGGACCACCTGAGGAACCTGAGCATGAACAAGGCCATGGGACCCACCCAGATGCATGTCAGAGGCCTGAGAGAACTGGCAGATGTAGCTGCTAAGGTGCTCCCTCCATCATATTTGAGAAATCAAGGCAGCCAACTGAAGTCTCCGGGGACTGTGTTGTACTAGCATAGGAGCCATTTGACTGCAATATTCTTGCTTTCATTTGTAAATCTTGAAGCTCTGAGTAAATTTCTGCAGAAGATGCCTAATGCAGTTTCAAAAATGGAATCTTTGTAACTGGTTTTCATATTGATCTTGGATATTTCCTTTTTTTACACTCCAATATTTTCTAAACATTTGTAATGGCTGAAAAGAAAACTGAAATGAGCCACTATGCTTTTTCCAGTGGTATAAATGTATGACCAATACCAATATTTTTTTAAGACAAATATACTTTTGTTATGTCTGAGCACATGTGCATAACTGTCTTTGGTTTGTGTCCAGGTTTTGGCAATGGGGGAGCCACAGGGCTGGCCTGTGAGAACAGCCCAGGTGCTGTCCTGTCTCACCTGCTTTCAGCTGGCTCCACTTCAGGATGTCCTCCAGCAGAGAGAAGACGCTGGGACAGCAGCCTTTAGAAACTTTTTGGAGTTTTTTTTAAGTCAATAAAAGCCTTCAACCTCTTTTTTTTTTTTTTTTTTTGGGGTTTTTTTTTTTTGTTTTTTTTTGGTGTTTTTTTTTTTTTTTTTTTGTCTGTTTGGGGTTTTTTTGTTTGGGTTTTTGTGTGTGTGTGTTTTTTGTGTTCTATTTTGTTTGTTTTGTTATGGTTTTGTAGAGTTCTTTAAGCAAGACTGATTTGAAAACTGAACAGTCCTCCACTATATTCTCCTGGATTCACCTGAGCCTCTTCCTAGGCATCTCCCTGATCCTTTTTGCAGTGAGTCCCACATCATTCTCCTGAAGGAACTGTCTGCTCATGGTTTGGAAGGGTGCCCTGTTTACTGAGTGATGGCCAGGCTCACAGAGTGGTGGGAAGTGGAGTTCATCCAGCTGGTCCCCAAGGCTCAGTCCTGTTTAATATCTTTATCAGTGATAAAGGAATTTTATCCCCCTGACAAGGGGATGGAATGCACTCTCAGTAAGTTCACAGATGATGCCAAGTTGGGTGGGAGTGTTTTTCTCTTCCAGAGGACATCAGGCTTGGGGGTTCTCTACAACTACAATTCCACACAGTCCCAGTACTGCCCTGTGCTTATCCCTTCATCCAGGTAAATCTGTAACCTCTACACCAGCAGCCATTATTCATCATTGTGACTGACAGCTCTGGACATGGAGACCAGTTTGTCACTCTATTAAATGTCAGTCTTGGCTGTAAGGCACATGCTACTTATAAATGTGACATTTTTTTAATGCTCCAAAGAGTATTTTGCTATGTACTGTGCATCATGCAGGTTTGGAAAGAAAAATTTCCCCCGGCCAGGAAATAAATATAAAATGACAGGAGATGTGAACTATTTACTTTTGTGAGCAGTCTTTTAACTCTTTGTCCTTCTTTCCCAGCTTTGTAAATGTCTATTAAATACTTCATAAAATGTTATCATGGTATGGCTACTTTTTTTAAGGAATTAGATAATCCTGATGGTTTACAAGACACTTGAGTTGGCCCAGGTAGAATGCTGTTCACAATCATTTGTCAACTTAACCCTCACTACAAACAGCTTTTGTGCTGGTGGTCTTTGGGTGCTTGGGTTTTGGTATTTTGGAAAGGACTTAGCTAGTTGCACAAAACAGATATATTTCAATTTGTTCTTTATGAGTTTACTGATTTTAATTATATTTTCTCAATAAAAGGCATTAATAGAAAGTATTATAATAGAACTTTGTAAGCTTTCTTATTCATGAAAACTTCAGTAACTGAATTTTTAAGAAAAGAAGTGTACATTATCTACTTTGTCATATTGCTAAACTCTGTAAGCAATATGTAATTGAAGTTGCATCTTCTTATCTGGAATGACTAGTAAAAGTATTTAATTTGGTAATAATGTACCAAACCAATATACTTCTGAAACAAGTATCAGTGGAAATAAAATGTTTATTTTAAAAATGACCACAGCTTTACTTTAACTGTTTTCTTAAGTGTTAGCACAAAGGACTTTTTTGCATTTTCTTCTTTTCTTTTAGTTAGTGAACAAATATGAATAAGAAGACTGTGTTAAAGAAGAATTGTTAGCAGTTCTTCTTCAATAGCTTTAAGGAGGATTACTTCACAACTTCACAACCACCCTGGGCAACCTGTGCCAGTGCTCAGTCCCCCTCACAATAACAAAGTGTTTCCTGGAGATCAGAGGAAATCTCCTGTATTTCAGTTTGTGACCACTCTCTGGTCGTGTCCCTGGGCCCACTGAAAAGAGCCCAGCTCTGTCTGCTTTGATCCCTCCCTTCAGGTATCTACAGACATTGATAAGATCTCCCTAAGCCTTGCCTTGCCTTGCCTTCTCTTCTCTTCTCTTCTCTTCTCTTCTCTTCTCTTCTCTTCTCTTCTCTTCTCTTCTCTTCTCTCTCTTCCTCTTCTCTTCCTCTTCTCTCTTCTTCTCTCTTCTCTTCTCTTCATAGTTCCATCTTCCCTCACAGCAGAGTTGCTCCAGTCCCTCCATCATCATCTTCACGGTCCTTCACTGCATTCTTCTGAGCTGAGGAGCCCAAACTGGAACCAGCACTAGAGGTGCTCCCCAGTGCTGAGCAGAGGAGAAGGCTTTCCTCCCTTGGCCTGCTGGCTGCACTCTCAATGCAGCTCAGGATCCCAGAAGAGTGCATATTTTGGCTTGTGTTGACCTTGGTGCTCTCCAGGACCTCCAAAGCCTTTCCTGACAAAAGCTTTCCAGTCCAGCTAGGTGGTCCCCAGTATGCTCTGGTGCCTGCCTGGTAGAGTTCCTCTGCAGAAACAGGACTTTGGGCTTCCCCTTCTTGAACTTGGTGATGTTCCTGTCAGCCCACTTCTCAAGTTTGTCAATGGCAATGTTATCCTTCACCACTTCCTTTGAATATCCAATATTCGCCGCTGATGTTGAGCTGTTCTGAGTAAGAGAACCACATAGGACGGTAGGACAAGAATTTTTGTGGCAGTAACTGCTGTGTGCAAGAGTTTCCATTTGTATTTCTCAATAAATATATAATGAAGTTGTAATACTCAGCTGGCCAAAGAAGATGCTACTCTCAAGGCCCAAGCCACCCAGAGTGGGTGTGTTGTGGAGGGTCTGGGCCACGCCTGAGGCTGGCTCAAGGGTCTGTGAGCAGGGGAGATCAGCACTGAGGGTCAGGCTGGATCCCCTGGTTCATGGGCAGAAGGCAAAAACCCAACATGTACAATACTAGTTTGGTCAGAGAGAGGTTCAAAGAGCTGCAATACCTGTTGAAAAAAAAAAACTTCCATTATGAAAAGGGAAGATATTTCACTTCATTTCTTGAATTTCCATCTTCTTTAAAGCAAAAAAAAAAGAAGTTCAAAGATAAGCAAGTATGTATCTCATAGAACTGATTAGTATCTATGTTTCCTAATTCAATTTTTAAACTTGTGTGTTAAGCAACTGAATTAAAACATGTTGCTGTAATTGTGGGTTGAGGCATGTATTATCTCCATTAATAGTCTTTATTTTTTATGAGATATAGGCAATATTCAAATCTTTGCATAAAACTTCTTGGCTAATGCAATCTAAATACCTAAATATAATTAGTGGAACAGTTTGTTACCATAATCATTGCCATGGGCTGTAATTAACATAAATTTTAATTTCATGACCTTGTAGAAGAGATTATAATTGCACAAACCATCATTGTGCTGAGAATGTTTTCCTCTTGAATGTTGTTTCTTGAAAATGATCACCATAATGTTTTGAAATTATTGTTATTACTGTAGTACTCATCTGCATTCAGAGAATCAGAGAATGGTTTGGGTTAGAAGGGGGCCTTGTAAATCATCTGGTTCCAACCTCCCTAGGAAGTGACACATTCCTCTAGACCAGTTTGCTCCAAGCCCTGTCCAGTCTGGCCTTGAACACTTCCAGGAACAGGGCAGACATCTCCAGCAAAGCCATCTCCAGGACAGCTTCTCCAGCAAACCTGTGCCAGGGCCTCACCACCTTCACATGGAAGAATTTCTTCCCATCTAACCCTGCCCTCTGGCAGTGGGAAGACATTCCCCTTTGTCTTGACATCCCAGACCCTTGGAAATAGGGGATATTCCATCTTTCCCATATGCTCCCTTCAGAAACTGGAAGGCACCATTAGGCCACCCCAAATATGTCCTGGCTATTGTTCCTAGGGACAATTTACCAGAGCCTCACTGGCTGGGATTCTAATTTGTTAATTCATACATCTTAGATGCTAGTGAATGTTCAAAGGGAACAAATTCTTTGATTTTTACTCATCTTGCATCTGGGCACCAAGAGGTTTGTTGAGTGGGAATGATGGAATTGGTGGAATTGTGGGGTCACACACATAAAACTTCTGCCAGGTTTGGGCTCATCTCTCAAGCACCAACTATCCACTGCCATCTTGGTGAAGAGAATTCTACATCCAAACGGATTTTTTCAGGCTGTGAGCTGCAAACTATGCAGTGGGGTCCATCCTGCCCCACTCAAACCTGCCATGCCAGTATTGACAGCTGGGCTGAGCAGCACCACTGGCTGCCATGGCCTCAGTACAGCACCTGCCCCTAATCAGTACTGGCTGAGTGGGAGTTGTGCCAAGGAAAACATTCCATTGAGTTATCACATCAGTGTTATTAACCCTTCAGCAGAAGAAGGATCCTCATTCCTTGGCTATGGATCTCTCAGCTGGAGGAAGGGACAACCAATCTTTTGACTACTGGGGAAAATATAGCAAATGGAACTACCACTGCCATGCAAGCATTTCACAATCAGTGGCTCAGTATCACAGACTGCTGCTCAGAAGTGCTCAGTCTGAGACTAGTTACTGGCTACAAAAGGAGGTGTTTGCATGTTAGTAAATACTACCTGCTGTTGTCTATGTAAACCAAGATCAATGCATTGAGACCAGTCTTAAATTCTAGAGAAGACTAAACCCGTCACGTAATGTGAAAACCAAAAATAATTAGTGTAAAACAGCTGTTTTGTGGTCATGGGCTAGTTTATTTTTCCAGGTCTCAGGGCAGCTATCAACAGGTTTTAGCTGTAGCTAATCTCTAAGAAAGATGTCTTTAAATGGGTGTCAGCTCTGTTCAGCTCCATTATCCTTGAGGGCAGTCTCCAGGGCATCCTGTCCGCTACTTCCTTAAAAAAATGAAAGCTTGCTCTCCTAAAATTTAGGGTCTTAATCACAGCCAACCCTTAAGTGCTCCTGCATATAAAAGTCAATATATAGACAAATGTTTGCAAAAGCCAGTTTGAATGAACACGGGGGAAAAAAAATTTAAAAGCAGCTCTCATGCCAAGGATCAAAGCCCAACACTCAGAATTCCCAGCTGGCACTCGCTCCCGAGCACTGCAACAATACTCAGTCCCAAGGCACAGGAAACTGCCTTTGCCTTTGCAGCCCCTGCACTGCCCTGCAAAGGCAAGGGCTGGCTCACTGCTGCTGTCCTTCCCTGGCCACGGATTTCAGCCCAGACCCCGCTGGTTCTCACGCTGTGCATTCCCAGCTGTGCACTGCAAATGTGCTGCCATCACCAGAGGCTTCTTTGCTGCACTGCATCGGCTACGGCAGAGATTCTTCCATTCCTGACAATTCAACAGAGTATAACTTACAGGAAGAGTAAGTCACCTGCAGCCAAAATTCGGTTCTCTTCCTAATTATTTCACAGAAATTTTGGGGGACTTTGAACACTCCCGCTAACACCTGCTCTGTTTGTGCGGCTGTAAGATGGAATTTAGAAATTCCTAACAAGCCTTCAACAAGGTATAATAACTCTTCTGCGTGGAGTACTTTCCCTTCTCCCAGGGGCGGTGCCTTCCCCGATAAGTGGAAGATCAGTGACTTTTCCCGTCCTGCCGTCCCAGAGCAGGAAATCCCAGGAGCGGGCAGTGCCCGGTGAGTGCCGGCAGCGGCCGCCCGGTGTCCCCCGTGTAGCGCGGAGCGCTGCGAGCGCCTCCAGCCCTGCTGCTCCTCGGGAATGGATTCACCGAGAGCCCACGGGATGGCCGCTGGCCCTGTCCCCGAGGCACCGCCGGCCGGCAGGTCACACCTGAGGCCTCACTTGGCCGCCAGTTCACACCCGAGGGGTCACCGGCTGCCAGAACGTCAGGCGAGGATCTTAGCACGGGAGAAGCCTGCAGGAGGAGCAGCAAACTCCGGCTCAAAGAGCTGTGCTGTAAATGATTCCATGGCGATTCCTCGGCTGCCGGGAACAAGAAGAGATGCAGCAGCTGCTCCTCCCTCAGCGGAGTTGTGTCCTGGCGGTTGCACTTTGAGGACCCAAAGCATCGTTTCATAAAGGTGCAAAGCCAAAAAGCACAAGCCCTCTGCAGTGAAGAGCTGCTGTGCACTGCTCACACCGAGCAGAGGAGGCAGAGGCTGCAAACGCTCTCTGCTGCTGAGCCCTGCCTCGGCAGTGGCAGCAGAGAGCCCGAGACTGGGAATGATGATCAGGCTCCCTGGGTTATTTTCTTTCTTGCATGCTGGACTGTGGTATGGAAATGAAATAATTCTTTGTGACAGACTCCTCTAAGCTTCATTCTCCACTTCAGAATCTTCTGCATCCTGGAAAAGACCTGCTTCCCCCTTGCTTTGTGTTTATCTTCTGCTACACCTTGGCTGGTAAAGAAAGGAATTACTGATCTGCTGCTTTGGAGTGTGGAAAGAGAAATCACCACAGCCAATGTCTTTTAGATTCTGAAAGAAAATTTTGTCATCTACTGAAAAGGCTTCCAAAACCCTAGTAGGCTTTCCAAAGGGAATTATTCAGGAGGAGTATTTACTAAGTACAAGATTTTTTCTAGAGAGACTGAATATGTTTACCTTCATTTACCCATTTGCTACAGAAGGAATTATAACATGCTTTTGAGATTCAATATACCTTTTTAAATACTTACAAGTGATAGTTAATATATCACCTTAATGGCAGTAGACACAGATGGAGAAAGTAAAGCCTTTTCCTCAAAATATCACAAATCAATAAGCTACAAAATATAACTTTGTAAATTAAAAATCATGGCAAGTCCCTTTAATTCTTTATTAGATACATGACCAACTTAAAAGATGACAATACCTCCTCCCTTATAAACCAATTTCCCTGGCATTTAAAGGTAGGAATTGAGACACCTTCTTACTGAAACCTTGCATCTTGAGTTATGTGATAAATTTTCTTGAGGTCATGTTACATATTCAGAATGATTGCTTTCATTAAATTCCCCTGCTTTCTCTTCCCAGACCTACACAGTTTGGGATTGTTTTGTTTCTTCCAGGAGTGATATTTGGCATTCAGAACAGCCAGTCCTTTGTAGGTTAGGGACACTATAGGATGTAACTGTGGAGATAACCACCAAAGAGGAGGAGAGACCTTCAGACTTACTTTCAATGTTTGTGATACCTCTTTTAGTAACAGATTCACTGGTAATTATCCATTCCCCACGGACATGCTGAAGGGACAAAGCAAATAAACTGATAGGAAAAGATGGCCAATTACACACCTGTAATTCTTCACCAAAAAAAAAAAAAAATAGCTATTCTCAAGTACATCTCTTTAATCTGAGTATTTCCCTAAAGTCCATTGACTAAAAGTCAGAATTTGTTGACATTTACAGCATAACACAAATAAATCTACAACGTTAATGTTTTCTTTTTCACATCCAGACAACTGTAAGCAAAGTCAACTTGCAATTGGCAAGTTTTCTTATTGGCACAGAACTGTTGTGGAGGATTATTCTCACTATTCTCAGAGAGTATGAAAATGATTAAGAGTGGAAGTTCACATTTGTACAGATATTTGGGAACTCTACCTGTTAGAAAGAGGATAGCATAGAGCAAGATTTTGTCTTACATATTTTAAGAACACAACATTAAACAACAAGTGTCTAAAATGGCAAAATATTTTTCAGCATATCTTTACAAAAGAATCTGAAAAGATACACTGGAAGATAGGAAAAAGTAGCATCTGAGAGTTTGTTTATCCAAAATAATTGTTCTGGTTGGAAACTCAAAAAGTTGGATAGAATTCTCATAGGATTTATAGTTTCTTCTGGGATTTACAGTTCTTATTTATTCTGATCCTAATCTTATGCAAAGAAAGGAATAAAAAAAATCCCATGTGGCTGTGCAATTTACAGTCTTAACAAAACTGGTGAGAAACTAGCTTTAAAATCAGCATCCTCAGTTTCTGAAATTTCTGTAATGGATCAGCTATGCTTTGGTAACATTATTCTCATAAAGCATTACACTCAGAAGGAAACTACAGCCTATAATTTCAAGATATCTGTGAATTTTAAGTTTCTACAGTCATTATTTAGCATATGGCACTTAACAACCTACCTACACAGTAAGAACCTCAGCAAATACATTCCCTGTCAAAATTTGAGGGCATGAATGTCTGATTTAATATTCCAAACAGATCATGTCCTTGGGGACTTCACATTTTTTTTCCATTATTGTTCACACATCTGCATATGCATCTGGAAATATTTCTTTAGGTCAGTAGTAAATTTGAATCCCAGGAAAAATCCTCATTAAACACAGAGCAACACAAATGTAGCTGGTTATGTGGTCAGGTGATTTATGAAGCCCTAACATTGCTATGTGGCCACATATGCTCTAAGCCACCATCAGTTCAGAGTTCTGCACTGTTTGGCCCCAGATCTATTGGAGATTGGATGTCCATAGGTCTACATGGAGATAGGTCTAGCTCTTCCTCAAAAAAAAGAAATACAGAAGCATGAAGTAGATGCCTTCTGCTGGAACTAGTTCAGACTGAATATTTTTTCCATTGCCTGTATCTGATAATGTTAAGCAGACACCATAAAACCAATATTAATTAGTTTTTAAGGAAATAGTCAGCAGAGTCTTGTCCTTTGCTGTATTTCTGTTGTGGTTTAGGAATGGTGCTCCCCAGTTCAGAGACTCTCCCAAACCAGATACTGCTTGCTTGCTCCCCACCTTCCCCTCCCCGTTTCTGGGGATGGAGTTGAGAACCGGAGGAAACAGAAGGTGAAAATCATCAGCTGAAAACAATTTCCTGGAAACAGCAATGAGGTAAGAAAACAAGCAGTAACAGCAACAGTATTAACAACAAAGGTGCACACAGAGAGGGTGATTTACATGCAAAATGCTAACCAGGCCTGGGACAAATGAAAACAGTGGTGGACAGCTTCAACACCCTTCTCCCAAGAGACACACTCCCTTTTCCTCTGTCCTGGCAATGACCTAAGGATGAATATTACAGCACAATGTCCTGGGCATGTCCCCTCCTGCTGCTCTGGGCTGGAACCAGAACAATTTACTATCATGAATCTAGAAAAAAAAGTAGTATTTCTTGCTTACCTGTAAAACAGTAACAGAGCATGCCAGCTATGGCCCTGTAGAAGGAACATAAGCTGAGTTATCACTGAAGAATTTCTTACTGCCTGTCAAATAGAAGAAATCAGATATAATCCAGAGTTATCTTCTGAATAATTTTTTATCTGAATGTTAAGGTGCTGAAATTATTCTAGGTGACTCCATTCACGTTTCAAGTAAAATGACTTGACATTTAGGCATATTTCTGAAACATCTTGCAGGTTAAAAGATAAAACCAGGATAATTTATTTCTGGTTGTCAAGCTCAATAATTCATTGCTGCTATAGCTCACATAGGGAAAAAATCTGTTCCTCAATAATTTAATACTTAGAAGTAATAAAACATCCTTTAGAAAAAAAATGAAGTAAATAAAACTAAATAAAACCAGGACATCTGTCATGGACAGATGCAAAACATGATCATTTGCACTCTAGTGAGAGTGGAATTAGACTGGAAATGTATCATATCAATAATGATGTAATTGTGATGACTTGATCTTTATGAAATGCCTCAGGGTGTGCTAGAGACATTGCCAATGAGTAACAATAGGTGAATAATACACCTGAAGAGAAGGGAAAGATATAGAAGAGAGGAAGCAGGAAAGGGGAAACAAAAATTGGACTAAATGAATGTCAGGGGTTTGTCACATATGAGTTGACATCTGTTGCTAGATGAGTGTGCCTGGAGGTAGAAGATACCTTGGGTTGAGACTATATATTTGTTGAGCAAACAAATCCAGCAAGGATAAAAGTGATCCTGGATTCATCCCTTACACTTGGGTGCTTCAAGCTACATCAGTGCATATTGATGACTCCTCAGAGTCTTTGAGCAGTATCTTTCAGAAACCTCCATATCCAAGAGACATTTTTGCTTCTTCTTCCAGCCACAAATCAGCCTGTATTGTACATCTGAGCTATGTGCCCATGCAGGATAAGGACACTTCTGCTTCTCAGCAGGCTACCTGCTGATTTGTTTTCCTGATAATCAGAGCTTGCATTGCTCACAAAATTAGGAAACAATGAATCCTGCTGAAATCAACTCTCTGAGTGCATGCTTTATCCAGAGCTGCTGAATCCCTAATCCTCACATAGAGTCCTTTCCAAACAACTAGACAATCAGATACACTTCAGAAAATATTCTTTACCTTCCCTGTATGTTACAGAAAGCTGAGACAGTGTGTGCTTTGGTATTGAAGAGGACTCCTACAATTATATAGACATAACATGAGACAATTTCCCCCACAGGAAGATTATATTGCCATGGTAACCAAGAAAGGAAGTCGATTTAGCACTGGAGTTCACATTTTTCCTCAATTTCTGTATTAGCATTTGCTCATGGCAAATGAAGAACCAAAGAACTTTAATCAAAGTTATAAAATTTCTGGAAGCAGTGGGAGTTTGCTTACATTATGGGAAGTTAGTATTTCTCCATTCTAATAAGTAGACTTTAATATAATAAAAAAATAATTTGGCTTGATCTTTAAAGCTCCTCTAGACCAAACCTCCTGCCATGAGCAGGTGTAACTTCCACAGTGGAAGGCAGCAGAGTGGAGATCTTACAGTAGATCAAATTGCCCAACACTGGCCAAACTGATAAAGAGCACTTTCAATGATGGGGCATCCACAACTCTGTATCACTCATTTGAGTGTCTCACCAGCCTTGCTGTAGAAAAATGTTTCCTTTTAGCCAATCTAAACCTACTCTCAGTTTGAAAGCATTGCCCCTTGTCCTGTCTTTGCAGACCTTCATAAAAAGTCTCTCTCCATGTGTCTTATACCTTCTTCATGTGGATGAGACAGCCTGGTCAGAGAGAGAGAAAGCTAGATAAGTTTTCCCAGAATCAGCCTGGGAAGCTTTAGGGAGCTGGAAAAAAAAAATGATAGCCAAATAATAAAACAACCTGCAGGTGGTATTTTTCTAATAATCTGTTTTGCTGTTTTTCCAATAAGATTGTTTACAAATGGGTGTCTTGTTAATTAACCAATCATGTGAAATTTATTGATTAAATGACCAATCAGGTCCACCTGTAACAAACTAAGCTATACAAGAAGAGAGGATGAAATAAATGAGGCTTTTTGCTACTTTACCTTCTGATCTGACTCTGTGTCATCTCTGATTCAATAGTGACATCTCTACATATTCAAAGCCCACAAAACTATCTCTCCAGAAACCTCTCTTCTCCAGGCTGGAAGATCCTACATTTCACAAGAACCAGGTAATAAATTAGGATGGAAGACATTTCAGGAGATCAGATCATCCAACAGCTCAGAGTAAGAATAACTCTGAAGTCAGATCAACTATCTTAGGGCCTGTGTCTGTTTGGATTTTGAAAATTACGGAATTGAAACACTTAAAGGAAGATAAACCTGGGTGGCTCCAGCAGCCTGAGAAACTTGAGGGTACCACTGCTTTCTGTCCCTCAGCCCAAGCAGGGACAAAGATTAAATGTTCCCAGCAGGCACACACACACAAAACCACACATATACACTACATGTGGATTACAAGCATCTCCAGCAGCCACATCCTGCTTCTTTCTGTGCTGGGAAGAGTGAGACTGGATGTTCACATGTGGGCAAACTGGATCCCTCCAGCAGCTCAGACACTCAGCCTGCCCAGTGACCACAGGTTCCAGCATTCTCAGTGTCCCATGGCCACAGCTCCACTCCAGTTGCTGGTACAGAGTCTCACACACCCCCTAAATCAGTCAGGACTGCCCTGGTCCCACAGCCAGCTCCCCACTCACTCACCCCATGGCCACTGCTATTGTTCCTCACCTTCTCCAGCTGGATCTTTGCTGCTGCTCTCAATACTGGCACACCCACCTGTGCTGCAGGTGCTGTCCCTGGGTGGAAAGGACTTGTAAAGCCAGGTTTCCTAACAGGAGCTACACAATCTTTCAGAGCAAACTTTTCCAGATATGAACAATCTCATTGACAACATTTTTTTTTCCTTATGTGAAACCAGAATTTCCTTATTCCAAGCCCTAAACAAGGCACAAACTACATTGTGTCTTCTGTTTCACATGCTGACACAGTGATAGGAGAATATCTGGTTTGATCACAGCTAGTCTGTGACCATTTATTTATTTATTTAATTATTTTTGCTTTGCTATTTACCTGATGTCCCATTGAGTCATAAGCAGAATACCCATTTATATAGCAGCACAGCAGTGATGAATAAATACAAGAGAAGGAGCAGATTGATTGTTTGCTAGACTCTTCCTAGAAACTGAGAAATCTATTAATTAATGCTGACCACAGCAGATGGAGGAAATGTCCTGTATGATGTCAATGCAATGAAATATTACAGTTTTATGATTTCAGCCAAGGCACTGCTTTTGCAACCATAAGTGGAGTACAGGGAATCTTAAAAGACTATGCTGCAACTGCTGTCCATGCTCACTGAGAAAATAATGCTTTTACAGCAGAGCAGGTCTCACTGCAGGGAAATCATGGCTTCAACTGCACACCACCTTCACAAAACCCCACCAAACCCCAAATGAAAGTATTTGGAAAAAAAAAAAAAACCAAACCCAAAGGAGTCTCTGCATGTAACATCATCTTACTTTCTTTTTTTTTTCCATATTCTGAATTCCATTTACTTCCTAGCCAATTTTTTCCCCCAGCCTGAGATGTAATTTATGGTTTTCCCATATCTAATTAGCTTAGAATTTTATTGCCTCTATTCAGAAGGACAGAAACAAGCTGTTAATTTCAGACTGAAACCCACAGTGTTGGGAACATCAATACTTTGACCTAACTTTTGTTAATAAAACCAAAACTTTAAGGCTTTACCCATGTGTTTTGGAAGTGGAAAAAGTTTTTTACATCCATTAATAGACAACAGCATATTCACTGTCTGCTATGATATTATTAAAATGAACTGAGTCTCTAGATCTGAAAAAAGTCTTCCTTAAAGTCATTTTGTCTGACAGTCCTTCAAGACTATTATTAAAGAAATGAGAAATAAAATAACATTTTTGTACATGACCTTTTTTTTTTTTTGAGTTTTAAAAGCAAAGATCAAAACAGAATCTGGCTATTAATAAACAATCTTCTTTAACATCAAGAGATACAGGGATATCAGGGATGATAAGAGACTGATCCTGCAGGGCCAAGCTTTTGTGTCAGTAGGACATTTAAACTATTAAATGTCCTACTGACACACCATTTAAACTATTAAATTTGCATTAGTGCAAATGCATGACTTTGTACTGCTAAAGAAGTTTTGAATATTTTGAAACTGGGAAGGCAGCAAGGACATTTATATCAATGCATGTAAGCTTAAAAATATTTGTGTCTCTGTTGTACTACCCCATCATCATCCTCACAAATGCTTTTGTGAATTTTCAGTTTCACTTTTCTGTGTTGATTTACTTATGGGAAAAAACCAAACCCAAACAAGCACACTATCATTTTCTTCCCATTATTAGTAGCTCAGGATTTTAATTAACTGATAAAAATTTTTTGGCTGAAAGTAATATCATGTGACTAACATGACCAACACAGCTACACAATGCAGCCTGAGCTGGACCATGGATTATCCTGTTTTAAGTAGTAAATTTGCAGACAGGTGCTTTTGTGAGCCACCCATTCCTCACCTCTGTAACCATGACAGAGGTTGAGGCTCTAAATGGAAGACTTCCAGATTAGCAGATAATTTCTATTATTTAAAGAGTCTTTGCCACTATATCAGTGATAGTGGATTGCATGCTGTGTAAAACCAGTCAAATTGTTTATCAATGCAACAGAAATGAAAGGAAGGATTTTCTGACAAATTTGAGGCAAGTTTGCAGCATTGTTGGGGTGTGGAGGTTTCACCCATGCCTGTTCAGCCCCCAGCTGTGTCTGTGCACTCTGTTTTCTGCTGTGCACATGAATCCATTTGTTCTTTGGAGCAGCATCTTGCAGGGCCTAAGAGGAAAGGGGTTTATGGTTTAAAGTCCAGTAATACATCCTGCTCCTGAATACTTCACAATTGCCATTTACCTTGTGTTCACTCCCTTATTTCAAAGCTCATGACTCAGTGGTGAGCTGAAGGAACTGCTGTTGATGCTGATGCTGGAGAGGTTTTTGGTTGGGGTCATCGATGCTGCAGATTGTGATTTACATTCAGATGGCAACATCACTCTGAAGTGTTCATGTCAGATGATGTGTAACTGCTGAACAGGAGACTCCAGCATGATGCAGTCACTGCTCTCAGCTGGTTTGAATTTAGGTATGGGACACTCCACAGCTGCTTTTAGTGTCTCACCATGGAACCACTGCCCAAAACCCCTGCCTCTTCCTGTGGGGGTGTAATGCTGGTAAATTAAAGATTTTGCATTTTTAAATCAAGAAATAGGATTGCAGAGTTAAAAGACAAAGCTTAGCCAAGTTATTTGGTGACTATCTGATTTTGATCAGCTGGTAGAGTAGCAGGTCAGTTGCAGAAGACAGCCTTCTTTTGACTGCCTTCTCCTGATGACCTTCACATTATGTGACAGCATAAAATTAGAGAACCTTCTCATGACTACAAACCTTAGTGCATCTCCTCTTTAATTTTAATTCATATTTTTCTAAGGAATGTTCTGCATTGGAAGAATGTAAAAAAATTATGTAATTGAAGCAGAGGTCTGTACTTTGTGAAAAATATGTTATGACTGGATAAATGTCTCTATGCCATTCAAAAGTGAATGTTCTTATGCATCCAGACAGAATGCTGGCCATCTATGATGTGTAAGCAATTACTTTGGACAAGCCACAAACAGATATAAAGAAATGCAAGAATCACTGAGAAATGATGAACTCAGAAGTGGCAGGGACACACTGAAGTCAGTGCTCAGAGTGGGGGTCTAATTCATATTTCTACAGGGATTTGTCCATTAGTGTCAGAACACTGTAGAATAGAGCCTTGCTGCAGATTCCCCCCAGACAGTGCTGGAACTTTGTTGCAATGAGTTGCAGTGACACTCTCCCACTTCCAAATTGTTAGTGGCTCTGGAGTAACTTAATCCTTCATGCAAAAACACTGCTGTATAAGAAGATAGAAATTAATTGCTGTATTATGGTTTGAAGGGGTCTTGAAAAGTGACCTTAAATACAGATTATCACTGAAATATAAGCAATCCATAATAAAAGCTTTGATAACCATGTCTTGGTCTTTACATGGCACCCACCATGTGTATTTAAAGTACTTACAAAACCAGCAAAATGCAAAAAAATGTACAGTGATAATCTTGGGTAGATTATCACAGGAGACAAGGAAGACAAAGATGAAACTGCAATGACCATATGGTACTGCTCATCATGGCTGCATTGAAGGACCTAATGAATTCTCTCCATCTTTAGGTTGTATGAACTCATATTTAGAAGTAGATGATACATCAATGATACTTTTTAACAGCTATGCTTACAGTGATTTGAATTTCCTGTGTTAGAAATAACTCACTTCTTCTTTATACAATGGAGAGGGGAAAAAGTCCTCGGAGGAAAAACTGTTTATTTGTATCAAGGAGTCAGCTGAGCTTGGTATCTGTCTCTCCCCCGAGAGGTCAACACACACACCCCTTTGTCAAAATGTTAACATTTTATACCCTGTGGGCCCTTTCCCATTGGATGGCTACTCAGGAACTTGCACTCTCTTCTGACCACCTACTCTTCTTTTCCACTTCCCTCTCATCCCCCTTCCCCCTCTGGTCACATCTTCAACACTGCTTCTCTCTTGATTCCCAAAAACACTTAACAGGTGCAATGAACCCATTGAACAAAACACATAGATAACAACCAGTAGGCAAGAAAATTAACAATTTACCTTTTCTTTTTTATTCCACATTCTTTTTGGGCTGAAGAAAAATGTTATTTCTTTTCTCACACCTGCCTGTGCAGTAGTAACTGTTGCAGTTTCTCTTTTTTTCTCTCCCTTTTCCTCTATTTCCTCCTTTTCTTGTACTTCTGCTTTGAAACTGGATAAATATTTAGAAGACAGCAAAAGGTGTTGGGGAACAAAACCCTTACCACTGTCTGCTTGAATTCTCATCCATAATAAATACATATAATAATTTGTACTCAGCAATTACAGAAAGGGCTGTGATTATTCCATCTGCAACCATTGACAAATTAACATAAAATTAATGAAGAAACAATATATGAATGTCTTTTATTGTTTGATTTCTACTATTATTGTCCCATAACAACTCTAATCACTGACAGTGCACAAATACATTTACGTCTCCAGCTCCATTTAGTCTGAAACAAAAGTGAACAACCATCTTATATTACACTTCAATCATTCTAATTGTTATAATTTATTCTTACTTTGTGGCAATAATGCAGGAAACAATTTGCCAAAGTGATCCTAGCAGTAGCCAAATTGTTCGTGTTTCCATACACACAACAGTTAAGTATGAAGATCTGCAGTCTGTTTTCTTCCTGGACCTTGACTGCATATCACTCCAAATACCTTCCCTTTATAAACACAAATTCACATTTTTTTAACAAACTCACAAAGCAAAGCTAAATCTGAACACCTTCCATGATTCTGCTTTGCAACTAATTATAACTAATTTCAAAGTTCCTAATATGTTTCAATTTATTTGGATGTAAAGGCATCTAATTTGCATGGTCAAAATAGCTGATTTATAGGCATACAAGCACAGAAATTAAGAAACTCTTTCATGTCCTTGGCATATGTGTTTTAAATATGAACTCAATAGGAAAAGCTAGGTCTACAAAAGAAGGAAAAACACCCAGGAAAGGCTGACCTATGATCTGCATGAATCCACAAATCAAAATGACAAAATATTATGTGCAGATAGGAGAATGGGACAGAAGGCTCACATTAATGGGAAGACCTGAATTTCTGTGTATGAAAAAATTCCATGTGAAACATTCGAGGCAGTATCAGACTGGTTCGATGCACCATCTGAGAAGGAATTTGTAATATAAAATTGTCACAACCCACCAGCCAGGACAGGTTGTGACACTTCTCATCAGGCTGAACAAAGAAACCAGAGAAGTGTCAGGGAGTTCCTGTGTGTCCTGGGTTGTAAGATATGGTTTGTAGGTATTCTATTTCCCATCTGTCAGAGGTGGGGCAGTTATCCTCTGTTCATTGGGCAGTTTTTTCTTTATCTCTTCCACAACCAATCCTCCCTCCAGGAGATCTCTTCTGTCCATGGCCACTGAGTGTCCCTGCATGGCTGATAAAATTCCATCATCCCACTGGGAGATGCTCCACCCAGGGGGAGGAGCCAAGCATTCCTACCTGGATCCAATCTGACCCTGGGAACACCACAGCAGCCTTTGCCCACTGCATTCCCAGAGGAGCAGCTTTCTTCTCCACTGCATTCCCAGAGGAAGACCAGGCCCATCCACAGCACCCCTGGAGCTTCAGAGGAAAACTCCACCCTTCTCCAGGATCCCTGCTCCACCAGANCCTAGTACAGAACTGCTATTCCTATTCCCATATCTTTGCCTGAGAGCCTCTTAATTTCAAAAATTATAATAATTTGGAGGGAGAGGGTTTACATTTTCCATTTCAAGGAAGGCTCCTGCCTTCCTTAGCAGACATCTGTCTTTTCAAACCAAGACACTGCTTTTGTTTACAGCCACCCTAAATCCAGCAACCAGCTGCTGTTTAGACTCAAGAGGTGCTGGCCAAGAAGCCCTTAAATCCTTACAATACCCTGGCATGAGAGGGGTGGGTAACAGCCCTTATATTTGTTCAATTCAGTAAGGTCTCAGCTCCCACAACAAACTCCTCCAGGCCACTGGCTGCCAAACCACAACACACCAATTCCAAAGGGCTGGAATTGTGGCACATGAGCCACAACACACTTCCACACACTTCCCTTGCTCCTAACACTGCTCAGCAGGGAATGTGGACCACAATGTGGGCCCTGCTGTGCCCAGACAAAGCAAGGAGAGAAATAGTCAGAAAAGTGAGAGAGAACAGAGATTATCACCATTCCTTAGATCCCACTTGATCCTGCTGTGTGGATGGTTCTGGAGCTGGGCTTGTAAAAGAACAAAAGAAGTAGTTTGCCCCAGTAGGCTCTTTCCCTTAATTCAAATAAATTTGCAGGACTCCTCTGTTGGAATCTGAAATGCAGGGAACTCTCAGAACTTTGGGCCTGTAAGCCAAAGCTTAGAACTAAACGCAGGATTTGATCTGAGACCTTGGAAAAGGCTTCCAAACTTAGGTGCTGGAAGCGAGAATGTGGATTTATAGTTTAAAGCAGAGACACATTAAGCTCAATAAAAGAAAGTTTAGAGTTTAGGATACAGAAAAAATTAAAGTAGTTACAGGGCAAACAAGGAGTTTAAAATGCAGTACTGTAGGTCTGTGTGTCATAATGTTGACATTGGCTAAGAAAGCTTACACTGTAGCATGGCTCCATAAGACTAAATATTTAAGGACTGGGTCAAAAACATAAATACCCTTGTTGGCAGTGTTTTATTGGTCAATAACTCCTTAAAAGTTCTGTAACTAAGGGTCTTGTGACCTTCTGAACCATGCTGTAACGATGTGAGCCAAACTCACCCTTCCTGCCTATGTAGAAGGTAAGAAAATAAACCACATCATCAAAAACAACTCAGAGGTCCTGTCTCAAATTCCCTCCAAAAATTCCCCACAAGTGAATTATCCCACTCTGTCTCCTTTTTGGACATAAGCCTCTGGTGTTGTGAATAGTTTTCTGTACACAATGTTTGAGATACAAACATTCCTGCTCCTCCACCAAAGTCCCAGCTGCATCCTAACAGACATGTTAAGGGTCATATTATCACAAAAGAAATAAAAAATTAATAAACTACCCAGAAGAACAGGTTAAATTACCAAATATCCAGGGAAAGATATCAACTATCAGGGAACAAGGCTAGATATCAGGGAATCAGAAACACAAATATTGCCCATAAACCCCAGGAATTTTGGGTGAGCTCCCACAGGATAAAAGAGTAGCAAACTTTCAAATCAAATAATGCTCATGGATCAGGGCTATAGATTTAGAGACCATTTGGGCATTAAACACCTCTAAAACCCCAGAAAATGGACTGAATATGTAACATTTAAATACTTGATGTACTGGTTTTCTAAGAGTCTGAACATACTATGACTGCTGAAAAGAGTTTTAGAGAAAATGTCATGGTGGGAAAAATATCTAGAAGAGAGTAACATAAATATTTTGCCTCATTTTGTTAGGCAGGAATGAATAAATTAGGTAAGGAAAGAAAGAAGCCAGAATTTTAGTGCTGCTGTGAGCAGAAACCTGTGTCTCAGAAATGTGCTGCAGGATATTCACTGGTTCAGTAGCACTGGGTTTGATTAATTGAACCCAACCAAATTACAATTAGGGGAGAAACCTAGTGTTTCACATACAGAATAATAATATTAAATAAGAATTACTGCTGAAGCTGCTCCAATTTTCAAATAATCTAATAAATAAAAAGAGGGTTAATGGTAGTACAGATTTAATTTTAACAAGTGGACAGTTTGTAGGAAAACTGCTCATTTACTGTAAGAATAGATAAAGTAAGTTGCATGGAGTTGTTCCTTTGGATTTTTTTTGTTTTGTTTTTAATTTTAGATGACATTTTTCATTTCAGAAAGCCAGCCTTTGAGAGTTTCAGGGAATGAGTTGATGAAGGAACCTAAGGAGCTTGAAGTTATATAGGATTTTTCATTTCCAGATACATATTGCTTCTTTAATCTCATATCATGTACAAAGGGGAAAACAATACAAGAAAGGACTCTGAAATTGGGGAGATGAGTAAGTCCTGTAATCTTGTTAAGGGTAAACACCATGCAGTGAAAAAATAAATGGCTGAAGGAAGACATGCCATAAAATAAAGAAGAGAAAGAGAATTTGTACATTGCTTCAATCAAGAGAAACTAGTCTTTGAAAAAAATGTTAAAATAGATGGGAAAAGATTTTGTGCTCATATAAATTAAAGAAATAAGGGAGAAGGGGAGATGATCTGCTAAACAGTGGCATTTGACAATGAAGCTACCCTTTAAAAGAGAAGGCTCCAAAATCAATACCTTGCTTTAATTTTCACTAAGGAAGAGGTAACGGGGATGAGACTGTGGTACTGACTCTAACTGGAATAACAGTCAAAGGTCTCAGTGCACTCAATTAAGGCAGCAGAATAACCTCTATCCTCAAATTCTGAAAGAATTGATATGTGAAAACATATTCTCATAACAAGGATTTTAAATAGGAAGCATTTCAGGGCAGCTGATAAACCATTATCCTGTCCTGTGTTTATTTATTTTTTGTAAAAACTCCTTGATAATCTTATAATATGAACCATCATTGTTTTCCAGACTAATTATATAAGAGAAATATGTAGGGGTATTAAGGAGAAGATGTTAATAAAAAAGTGATCTAATTGGAAAGATAGACTTTCATAGGAACATACCAGTGGTGTTACAGGTGCTGATCTCTTTAGAAATATTTTCCTTTTTTCCTTGGTCCTAAAAAAATACAGAGGTGGTAGTGATCAATACACTATCCCCAAAAATATCATGCTACTAATAATGTATACATTCCTGAGAAGTTCTGCAGAAATGGTCCTGCACTAAATAACTGTGGAGACCAATATTAAAAAAAACCCATAAAATAAAATTCTTTACACAGGTATCACAATTGCAAGACAGCAAAACATTTCTTTTGGCTTGTTTCTTTGAATTATTTTATTACTAGACCAAGCCATTTTATCAGTGTACACTTTATAGATTTATGTTACCAATTTGTTTTTTATAAACATTTATTCTCAATTCCCACAAAACACAATGCTTCTCTTTAATCAAGCTATTCAGTCTTGAGTTCCCCTGCAATTATGGAAATCTCCCATGTGTCTTGGTTTGCTTCATCAAGAATGAATCATTAGTGAAAAGGAGCACTTGGTTTCCAACAGTTGCAACCACTGGATTAGAAATAGAAATTAATAGAAAAATACCTCTGGATCATTTGCCACTTCATGTCTTTGATTATAAATACCTACATTTTGTCACCATAAGACCTTACCAAGAGCTGTGAAAATTCAGTATGAAATCAGTCAGACTCTTAAATTATCATGGAAGTCAAACACATTAAACTGGAGGGAAAAAAGAAGTCAACCTCTGAAAAAGAACCACATGAACCCAAACCAGAACATGGCCTGGTTCAAAGCACATGGGGTTCCAATTTCAGAAGGTGCTGCTGTGGGAGTCCCTGGTGCCTTGTTCTCTTCTCAGGGTTTAAAATTAGAATTAGCAATTAGAATTGGTAAAATTAAAGGCAATAGGCAAAAAAATGAACTGCTTGGTAATATAATTTTTACAGTTATAACATTTACACACATCTATGGTGATATTCTCATATTTCTCAATGCTTCCTTAATGTAGAAATGCCACAAGATACTTTGCAGGTTTGTAAGGAATATTTGCATTAGCCTTCAAAATGCAGCACTCACCCATTTTTGAACATTAAATTTATCATGCATAGAATTTTGCTGCAAGATTTATTTATTTGTGAAGAATAAACCTACGGGTTTCTTGCTGTCAACATAAGTTGTGGCCAGATCAGTAGATGTCATTCTCATGCAGAGTGTTTGTTGCCAAAATTGCTTTTGAGGACCAAAATATGTCGTCCTTGTGATGCATTTTATCTCTCCCCAGAAAGCCAGATTTTATTCTCTTGAGAAATATGCTAAATAATTTACTTTATTTGTTTGCCCTCATATGGAAGAGGTTACCATGTTTATATGAATAAATAGCTACTCTTTATTTTCACTCTTGACAGCCCATTTATACAGGTGTGTAACCTACACCACATCCACTGGATCAGAGAGCTGTTGTTGATCTCAGCTGGACTAAAAGCAAGCTCACAACCCAATAATTTGTCTTTGCCTAATGCTTAAGCCACTGTGGTTTTGGACAACTTGTTTTGCAGAAATATTCTTCACCTGTCACTACTGGGATATTAAATAAAAGAGATATAAACCTGTCTACTGATTCATGAATTGCAGAAGACTGAAATACTTTCATAAATTATTAGGCTTTAAAGGGTTTCAATTTCATGTGAATCTATAGCTGGCCTAGTAAATAAATAAATATTACAAGTCCCCCTTGAAATACCAAGAGAAGAATTTGTAAGGTGCCTTTCCAAAAACATTATTAGCCAAGCTTATACTTTCTTGCCTCACATATAAATTTTTAGAGCCTGTGTGGAAACAAATGGATGAAAGTTAAGCATCTATGATAATCAGACAGATTAAACACTGTAATTACATATTTTAAATCTAGAAGGGATAAATATTTTAATTATCTGCCTTTGTCAAGCACAAGTACTTGCTTGAAAGTGTGATAAAAGTTTAAATTCTCAGGGAATTGATTATAATAGGATCAAAATCAATCAGTCAGCCATGGATAATGGCTGACATAGGCCATTTGATTCTTCCCAAGAGCTGGTTTGCAGCCACAAACAGAGTGAGGAGGTGCTGATGCCCCAACATTCTCTCTAGGCAAACACAAATGATACATCATTCCCATTTGAAGCAGCCTATTCAAATAAAAGTGTCTTAGTGAATAAAAGTTCACCACATCCATATCAGAGCAGCAAAAATGTTTTTTCAAAACTTGCTGAAATATTACATGGGGTATTTTTGAAGTGTCAATACAAATATTTTACTGAGTTATAAGTGACCATGGCATGACTTTTTAAGAAATGGAAACATTTCAGTCTTTCATCCTACGACTCAGTTCACCAAATTCTGTTTCTATCATGCAGGAAAAAAGTGCCTCAGCTCACTGAGAGGCCAGATTGCTAGAAAGCAGTGTGCATTTCACAGTCTAGCACAAAGGAGGGCAGGTTTTATTTCCTGAGTGTTTACTTGGTAACCTATGCCCCTGATCTTAGCAGAACCTGAGCAAGTGACACTCCCAGTCCTGTATTTTCTAAGGCAATAAATTCCATTACATATTTATTCAGCTGATCCACAACTACCTATCCATGGTGCCTTTTAAAAGTGTTCATTAGCATTCAGCTAGTTTTGCTAGTTTTATATCAGATGCTTCTTTTGTTTCAATAATAGCTGCAGTGCTAGAGGACAGGGATGCATGCCCTTATTTTTTTGATGCAGCCTTCAAGATGCTATTCTGTTCTGGAAATAAGAATTCTCAAGGTGAGAGATTGACTTTTCCTCATTTCTTCCTGAATTTCTTCTGTGATGTGCAGCCTGCTTGGAGTCTGAATTATGATGTGGCAATATTTAATGCACTACTAGCAACGGCCACAGCTTCAAAAATATGACAGGATCTTCCCCCTACCTTTGGCAGATAAATCCTTTTTGAGAAAAGCAGTGCCCTAAACCATGTTTCTACCAGTTTTTGTCTACAGATGAAATTTCCCCAAATCTGGCTAGGATCAAGCTAATTCTGTGTGGTGATGTGTTATAGATTTGTGATCAAAACTGTGCTGGTAACACAGTCATGTTTTAGTTATTTTGTGCTTGCACAGCATCAAACTCTGTTCCTCTCTCTGCCTCCTGGTGAGTGTGCTGGGGGATGTTGGGAGGGCACAGAGCCAGGCATGTGGCCTGAGTTCATTGACATTGTTCATCTGATGCCATGCTCATCAATAAAGAGGGAAAAGAGGAGGCTTAGGGAGGTTTAGCCATCATTTTCTTGGGAACTGTCAGGGCACTGGTCTGCTCCTGAAAGGTTGGGAGTGACAGCCTTTGCATCACTTGATTATTTTATTTCTCCCTTCTTCCACTCCTCCTTTACTTACCAAAGACTTTGTACCTGATACCAGTTTTGCTGATTTCAAATAGAATTGCAGAAGTCATTTTGGGCACAAGAACTGTTAAAATTCTGTTTATGTAGCTCTTGATGACACTAATAAACAAAGTGTGTATGGAAAACTGGAGTATATATTGAAATGCAATGTCAAAACTTGTGACTGGTATTGAGAACTGGAAAAGATGTAAAGCTCCTTAAGGTTTCCTTTTAACTGTAATATTCCAACTCTCCTCACAGAATGATTCCACATTGGAAGGGGATGGCCAATGTAATAACCCAATTCAAAAGCTAAAAAATTAATTTTATCTGTCAAAAGTCAGGAAATACTGGTTTGTTATTCCATTGTCACATTTGCAGATATCCAAGCTATCTGTACTTCTGGCACATAATTCAGCATATTACAAGCTCCTTATCATTGTTTTCCTTCAGATTTTATTATCTACCATAAACACCAGCTGCTAAAGTTGTTTCATGTAGTCTGTTGATGAACAGCTTCAACACAGGGACAAATTCAAAGGAACATTTTCAGGGATCTTTGGAACTCATAACCCAGCCCTGTGATACTGAGTGAACATGATCATCACACTCAAATATTGCCTGTCACTAGAGTGAGAGGTAACTGAGTGGGGAGAGGAGCTAAAGGTGTATTTTCAAAGCTTTGCTGCTCAGAGGTACTGCCAACCACTGCCCATCCCTCAAGGAGATGAGATTTCTGTCAGAAAAGTTTCTGACATGCGAGTTTCTCTGGCACAGTTCATGGAATTCTCTGCTCACTCAACACCTTCAAGTCCTAGAGACAGAGATAAAATGTCTTTTGGACACCATTTGGCCCTAAAGTTATCTCAAATCTACTGTTACTCTTTTATCTGCTGCACATAAGGAAGGTAGAGAATTAAGAAATTTTCTATAAACAGTGATTGAATAACTTCATGCTGTCATTTAACACCAGAAAACACCAGAAAAGAAAGTTGCCTTTAAAGACTTGATTGCTTTACTGCAGCTATAATTTGATACAAACTATTAACTACAACATCAATTTCTAGTTTAACCACATGTTACCACTGGACTGCCTAATTATGGGGAGATTTAGTGGGTGGCAAAGCAAATTTTATGGAGAAAAAGCTACCACTAGTAGAACTTTAATGCTATTTTGTGTTTCTACTTGCACAAGAATTTTGAGATTTGAGATAATAATAGATATGTCAGTGTTTAGTGTTTTTTCCTTCCTTTTTTATGTGTGAGCAGAAAGATATTTTGTTGTAAGCATTTGTTATAAATGTAAATGAATAAAACATAAAAATAAATAAAATTCCATGACACAAACTTGGTATGTGTCTGCTTCATAAATATTGATCTGCACATTTATTTTTTAATCTGTCAGATTAAATCATTAATGAAGCCTCAACATGAACTCTATTAAGGGTGATCTAACCATACAAGTACTTTATAGGGAAATAAATTTTTCCTTTTCAGAGATATGTGGAAATGCTGGTTATTCTGGCAGTACAGCCTTGGTTTTTCTCTGGCAAAGTGGAATGGATTTATGAGCAGAAGTACACCTAAATCCTATTGTTACAACTGAGGGGCATTATTCCCTTTAGTTTGGGCAGCATATCTTCAATAATGAATGGTGACTCAGTGTTTTCAGTGCACTGTTCCTTATGATGCATTTGAATTCTTAAAAAGAGGAAGAAAAAATGGTATTTGTGGAAATGAGCTGGTAAATAATTAGGCTGCACTAAGCTGTATTTTGCCCTCATTATTCTCTATTTAGCCTACTGGAAGAATTTTGCCCTAGTTTCTTTCACAGGATATTTCAAGAGATATTTAATTAAAAACTATTCATCTCTATGAATGACAAGTCTTCTCAACTTTAATTGAAATGTCATGCCAAGCCAGCTTTGGTTGAGTCAGGTTCAAGACCTGACAATGGAAGTTCTCAGCTGGCATTAAAAATAATTTTTTTCTGGCTTTTTCTGTTACTTTCTCACTCCTCTGTTACTTCTTCTCATTCTATATCTTGGCTTGTTCCAGTTAATATTTCTAAATTTCTGCCTTGATTTCTGGCCTGTGCAGAAGGGAAGGCTCTGGGAGTACCACTCCATCCTCTGTGGTGATTGCTCTTTCCAGGGCAGACTGAGCCACAGGCACAACTGGAAAGCAAAATTTGCTGTATCCTCAGCAGACAGATGTTCTATAAACCCCAATGTAATAAACTATAAAACCCAATAGAGATTTTTTTAAAGTAAAACTTAACAATTTTATTTTTCTTTTCATAGACATGAAACATAAATATTAGTAGAAGCAACCAGCTTTTACTTTTAATTACCTTTCT
>WBNO01014260.1:11588-22329 GCA_013400575.1 Peucedramus taeniatus
GGGCGTGCAGCAGGGGCGTGGCCTGGGCCGACAGGGTGGCATCGGGCACGGCCCCGGCCCCGGCCAGCTCCCGCAGCAGCACCGAGCCCCCCGGGGCCTCAATGGGCCGGTGCAGCGGCTCCAGCGCCGACAGCACGGCCTCCAGCTGCACCAACCCCTCCTGCAGCACCTTGGGCTCGTGGGAGAGAGTCTGGGGACACAGAGAAGGGACATCGGGGTCACTGAGGGGTCATTGAACCCTCCTAGAGTGCCTTGGGCTCATGGGAGAGAGTCTGGGGACGCAGAGAGGGGACACTGGGGTCACTAAACCCTCCTGGAGCACCTTATGCTTGTGGGACAGTGACTGGGGACAGAGAGAGGGGACACCAGGGTCAATGAGGGGTCACTGAACCCTCCCGGGGGTCACTGAACCCTCCTGCAGCACCTTGGGCTTGTGGGACAGTGACTGGAAACACAGAGAGGACACAAAGAGTGTCATCAGGATCTATACCAGGACGGATCTGTAGCCTCCCAGGATGGATTTAGTTTCCCCAGGATGAATTTGCAGCCCCCCAGGATGGATTTACAGCCCCCCAGCCTGTACCAAGATGGATTTTCAGCCCCTCAGGATGGATTTGCAGCCCCCCAGCCATACCAGAATGGATTTGCAGACCCCAGCCACGGCCTGGCAGGCTGCAGAGGTGGGGAAGTCCACGGGCAGGTTGGGCAGCCCCAGGATGGTGACGAGCGGCCGCAGCCCCCGCTGGGCCACGAACTCCTGGCAGTGATCATCCGTGGTGTTGTTGCTCAGGATGGACTCCACGAACTTCATCTGGGACAAAAAAGGGTCAGGGGGGCTCTGAACCCCCTCGGGGGTGGGGTCAGGACCAATGGGGACCCCCCAGGGATGGCGCTGGGCCTCACCACGTTGAGGATGTAGTCCATGAGCGGGATGGGGATGCGCTCCTCTGTGCCCACCACGCTGCAAGCACAGAGAGGGTGGTGAGGGGGGTGTGACCCCCCCAGGACACAGAATCAGAGTCAACGAGGCTGGGAGAGACCTCTAAGACCACCCCATCACCACCTCGTCACCAAGTGTCACATCCAGGCTTGGCTTTAACACCTCCCTGCCAGACCCTTTCTGCGGAGTTTTTGCTGATTTGCAGCCTAAATTTCTCTCCTGATTCCTTTTCTCCAGGCTGAACACCTTCCCCAGCTCCCCCAGAATCCTCCAGACCCTTCCCCAGCTCCCCCAGACCCTTCCTCAGCTTCCCCAGGATCCTCCTCAGACCAGACCATTCATTAACCAGGACTGAGCACAAATCCCCAGGGACACCAAAGTGACCTGGCGACACCATGGTGACCTGAGGACACCACAGCGACCTGCCACCACCCCAGACCCTCCCAGCCTGCCCTGTCCTGCTCACGTCTGGCTGGGCTCTGCCTCGCTCTGTTGGGCAGCCCCGAAGCTCTGCATGGCCTGCACCTCCTCCTCCTCCTCATCCTCGCTCGAGGCCTCCTCGGCGGCGTGGGGCGAGCGTGGGGGCGGCGCGGCCGCCGTCCCATCCGCCTTCTGCATCGACGGCTTCTGGCAGATGTACTTGGGGTCCCGGCCCAGGCTGCAGATCTCCTCCAGCAGCTGCAGAGGGGCTGACATTTAGAAGGGTACCAGGCAGATTTCGGGGGACCCTGAACCCCCATAAGTGCCCCCAGGTTGTCACCTTGATGATGGCAGTGGTGGCGTCGGTCTTGAGTGTGGGCTGGTGGCGCATCAGCTCGTCCACGGCGCTGCCCAGGTTGGAGGCTGTGTCACCTGTGGGGACAGAAAGTGTTTTAGGGCACAGAACAGGTTTTGGAGGGACAAAAAATGTTTTGGAGGAACAGAAGAAGTTTGGGGGGGGGGCAGAAATGGTTCTGGGAGTTAAATAAATAGCGGGTGGCACCCAAAATAAATATAAATGCCTCTAAAAAAAGGACAGAATTATTTAAACGTTGAGAGAATGTTTTGCTAAAAAGCTGGTAGGACTCTGAGTATCACCAGTCCTAAAATACCCCAAGTATCCCTAATGTCCTGGTGTCCCCAGTACCCCCAGTATCCACACTGCTCTGGTGTCCCCAGTACCCCCAAGTATCCCAAATCTCCTGGTGTCCCCAGTATCCCCACTGCCGTGGTGTACCCAGTATCCCCAGTGTCCCAGCGTCCCCAGACTCACCAGTACCCCGTGTTTCCAATGTCCCTGGTATCCCCAGTGTCCCCACTACCCCAGTACCCCCAGAACCCCCAATGTCCCCAGTCCCCCCATGCCCCGCGCTCACCAAGGGGGTCGAAGCTGCGGCAGCGGCGCACGGCGGGCGGGTAATCGGGGGACAGCAGCACCTTGTGTGTCCCCAGTACCCCCAATGTCCCCAGCGTTGCCACTATCCCCAGTCCCCCCAGTCACTCACCGAGGGGGTCGGAGCTGCGGCGGCGGCGCATGGCGGGCAGGTAGTCGGGGGACAGCAGCACCTTGAAGAGGCGCTCGAAGGGCTGGCACTGCACGAAGCTCTGCAGCCCCCGCGCGTTCAGGCACAGCGCGCTGAACACGTTGGGCAGCGAGCCCAGCACCTCCCGCGTCGCCGGCACCTGCGCGGGTGAGGGCAGGTGAGAGGCTACGGCACATCTGGGGCGTGTGCGGGGCACACACAGGGCAGGGTGAGGGCAGGTGAGGGGTGGAGGGAACACCTGGGGCAGGTGTGGGGCACACACAGGGCAGGGAAGGGGCTGGGGGCACACCTGGGGCAGGTGTGGGGCAGGTCAGATGCTGGAGACACACATCTGGTAGGTCAGGGGCTGTAGGCACACTTGGGACAGGTCAGGGGCTGGGGGCACACTTGGTGTGGGGCAGGTGTGGGGCAGACATAGGGCAGAGCTGGAGCAAGGGAGGGGCAGGTGATGGGGCAGGCACTGGGCAGGTGAGGGGCAAAGCAGGGACAGACACTGGACAGGCGTGGCACCACCACGGGTAGGTGAGCAGCAGACAGGGAGACAGGCCTGGGGTGGAGCTGGAGTAGGCGTGGCACTTGCACAGGTGGCAGGCACAGGACAGGTATGGAAACAGGTGATGTGCAGGTGAGCAGACAGGTGAGAGACAGACCTGGAGCAGGTGTAAGAGAGGAAATGGAACAGGTGCAAAGCAAGTGTGGGGATCAGTGAAGGGCAGATGTGGCAACAGGTGGTGGAACAGCTGCAGGGCAGGTAAGGGGACAGGTGTAAGGGATAGGAAATGCAACAGGTGGGGAACAGCCGTAGAAGAAAGGAAACAGAACAGGTACAGGGACACAAAACAGGTGCAGGACAGGAAATGGAACAATGTGCAGACAGGTGAGGGGACACACAAGAGTACAGGAGCTGGGAAACACAAGGACAGAGATGAGGGAACGAGTGAGAGAACCAGCACAGGAACAGGGGATGGAATAAGTGCATGAACAGGAAATGGAACAAACAAGCAACAGGTGCAAGGCAGGTGTGGAAGGCTACAGGACACAAGACAGGTACGGGAGCAGCACAGAGACAGCTGATGGGACAACAAGAAGACAAATGAGGTAACAGAAGTGAGGACAGGTGATGGAGAGGTGAGGGACTGCACTCACAGCCTCAATGAGCAGCAAATGTAGTGTGACTTCAGTGAGGGAATACACAAGGGGACAAGTAAGGGGACAGATACAGGATGTGTGAGGTGACAGACATAGGACAGATGACAGCACACATAAGCCCCACTCACGTCCTTGATGAGCAGAGCGTGCAGCATGACATCAGTGAGAGAACAGGTGAAGAGATAAACAAGGGGACAGGTGACAGGTGTAGGACAGGTGTCAAGCGCAGGACAAGTGACAGGTAAGCCCCACTCACATCCTTGATGAGCAGAGTGCACAGCGTGACATCAGTGAAGGGATACACAAGGGGACAGGTAGGACAGGTGTCAAGCGCAGGACAAGTGACAGGTAAGCCCCACTCACATCCTTGATGAGCAGAGTGTACAGCGTGACATCGGTGAAGGGATACAGAAGGGGACAGGTGACAGGTGCAGGACAGGTAAGGGGACAAGTACAGGACACGTGAAGTGTTAGGTACAGGACAGGTGACAGAAACTGGGCTGTCCGTGTAAGAACAGAATTGGGGCATTTGGTATACAGTGTGACATCGGTGAAGGGATACACAAGGGGACAGGTGACAGGTGCAGGACAGGTAAGGGGACAAGTACAGGACACGTGAAGTGTTAGGTACAGGACAGGTGACAGACAGCACAGGTAAGCCCCACTCACGTCCTTGATGAGCAGAGCGTGCAGCATGACGTCGGTGAGGCCGTTGTCCTGCAGCGAGGACAGCAGCGAGGGCTCCTGGAACACGAAGACCGTCACCACCTCGGTCGCTGCGGCGGAGGAGAGAGGGGGGCACTGAGGACAGGTAGAGCACCTGGCGGGGTCCCCGCTCCGTGCCCGCCCCGCGCTGCCCAGGTGGGGCCGGGGCGTGGCTCACCCAGCAGGAACAGCGAGGGGCCGTAGTACTCGGCATTGCTGATGATGTGCTTCAGCGAGGTGGGCAGCGAGCCGTCCATCACTGTGAGGACACGTGTGATCAGTGGTCAGTGCCACCACCCCTGTCGCCCTCCAGAGGAGCTTGGGGACATCGGGGACCACCCACCGTGCCGGATGCCGTCGGAGAAGGCGGGATCTTGGATGGCTTTTTTGAGGAAGTTCAGCATGGATTTGAGCAAAGCGGCGCGCTGGGGGATGCACTGCACTCCTGGAGGGGACACAGGGTGAGGATTTGGGGGCACATGAGGAAATTGGGGTATCCCCAGGGAGAGAAGTAAAAGTGAAAAAGGATTTAGAGTCTCCATATAGGGGGGACTGGGGTGTGCACATGGGGAAGTAATTGGGGTGTCCATATAGGGACGAAACTGGGCTGTCCGTGTAAGAACAGAATTGGGGCATTTGGAGTGTCCATATAGAATGAATTAAGGTGTCTGTGTAGAGAAAATCCGGCTGTTCATATAAGAAAGAAACTGGAATGCCCTCGTAGGAGAAATTTGGGTGTCCACGTAGGAAAGAAATTAGCATGTCCATACACGGAAAGAATTAGGGTGCCCATATAGAGAAGGAATTGGGATCCAGTGAAGTCCCCACTGTCCCCAGCGTGTCCCCAGCCCGGAGGGGCACCTACCGCCACGTGGGGAGGGGGTGGCAGCGCTGGTGCTGGGCACAGCGGGTGGGGCTGGCACCGGGTCCGGCCGGGCTTCGGCCGAGGGGCCGGGGCTGCTCTCCATGGCCACATCGGTCACTGCAGAGGGACGGTGACATTGCAAGGGGAACGGGTGACACCACGGGGGGAACAGGTGACACCACGGGGGGACACCGCTGCTCCCACCCCCCACTCACCCTCCATGTCCGTCTCCATGTCCTCGCCCTCGGGCAGGGTGGCAGCGGGCGGGCGCTGCACTTTGGGCTTGATGACAAAGGGACACTCACGGCGGCACAGGTCCACCTCATGCTGGGGGGGACAGAGCCTCAGCACCCCAAACCACCCCAGGGAACCCTGAAACAGCCCTGGAGCACCCCAAAAGCAGGGCGGGGGTAGGGGGGCAGCACCTCGAGGCGGTAGATGAAGATGGACAGCCCGCTGTGCGACTGGAAGGCGGCCATGTCCAAGTTGGTGATGAGATCGACCACCCGCACCGCCCGCGTGACGAAAGTGATCTGGTCCTGCTCATCCCCCAGGAACTTGATCACCTGGCGAGGGCACAGACGGCAGGTGAGGCAGCCACCGAGGCACCCGAGAACCACCCAAAAGTGAGAAGAGCTCACCTTGAGCAGCGCCTCCATCATGCCGCACGACACCAGCGCCTCGCCGCCCGCGTCGTAGCTGGCCAGGTGGTACAGGAAGGAGAAGAGCGCCGTGGCGAACTGGTGGGGGTAGGGCTCCATGGAAGGGTCTGGGGGTGCACAGGTGTGGTTAGGGCGGGTCACACCCCCCAGGTGACCCCCCCAGCCCCCGGCACGCACCGATCATGGCCTGGATGCAGTTGCGCACCAGCACGGGCAGGAAGCCGTGGTAGGAGGCGGTGCCGGTGCAGTCGATGATGCTGCTGAGCTTCGGCGTGCGCTCCAGGTGCACGATGGACGTCAGCGTCCGCAGGGAGGCTGCCTTGATGTCCTGCCAGGGACAGGGGAGCGACAGGTCAGGGACAGGGGAGGGACATTTATGTCCCTGATGAGCAGCACATGCAGCAGGAGATTGGGGAGAGAATACAAGGGGATGGGTGATGAGATGAGTGAAGGCACAGGTGATGGGACATACAAGGAGATGGATAAAGGGACAGCTAAAGGGACACACAAAGGGATACCTGAGGGGACAGGTGAAGGGACACACAATGGGACAGCTGAGGGGACAGATGAAGAGACAGGTGAAGGAACACACAAGGGGACAGGTGAAAGGACAGCTAAAGGGACGCAGAAGGGGACAGGTGAGGGGACACACAAGGGGAGACACAAGGGAACAAATAAGAGAACACAAAAAGAGACAGATGAAAGGACACACAAGGGGACAGGTAAGGGAACACACAAGGGGACAGATGAAGACACAGATGAAGAAACAGCTGAGGGGACACACAAGGGGACAGGTGAGGGGACAGGGCTCGGCCCAGGGGGTCTCACCATCAGCTGCTTGTCGGTGATCTGCAGCACATCCACCAGCTCCTCGATCAGCCCGTTGTACAGGATGCTGTTGGCCGACTCCTGCAGCGCGTTGGAGTACACTGCGGAGAGGGGGGGTCACCCCAACTGCCCCAGGACCCCCCCAAAGCATCCCCTGAGGCCCCCAAACCCACCCCCTCCATTTAAAACAAGCCCTAACAAAGGCCCACCCAAGATGGAGATGGCGTGGAGCCGCGCCTGTACCGCCTGCAGCCGCTTCTTGTGGTTGGAGAAGCCGTGGGCCAGGCGGATGTGGGTGAACAGCAGCATCTGAAAAGGGGGGACAGAGAGTTTGGGGGGGGTCAGGGAGGGTCTGGGGGTCACCCCCCAACCCGTAGGGATCCCCTCCATGTCACCCCACGCACCTGCTTGTCCTTGGGGATGCTGTACATCTTGGTCAGAGACTCCATAATCTCCGAAGGGCTCTCTGAGATCTAGGGGAGGAGAAGGCAGAGAAATTGGGAGGGGCAGAGGAAAAACTGGGGTGCAGGATACAAAGCTGGGGTGCAGGGGACAAAACTGGGGTGCAGAGGAATAAAACTGGGAGGATGGGGACAAAAGGGCAGCGCAGGGTGTAGGGTGGTGCTGACCCAAGCAGAGCCCCCCCCAAATCAAGGTGCCCCCCACGCTCACCTTGTCCAGCTGCTCGATGTGGATGTAGTGCAGGGTGGTGCTGGTGGCCTGGGGGGGGTCACAGGAGGTCAAAGGATGGCCCCGGGGTTTTGGGGACCTCCTCATTGTCCCCAAATGTCCCAAATGTCTCCAATGTCACTCACCCTCTTGTCCACCTTCACCTCGACACCCGGCTCAGCGTAGAACTCGAAGTGCAGGGTGGTGGCACTGGGGGGGTATTTCTGTGGGGGGACATGTGGGTGAGGAAGGGGACAGCAGGGTCCTCTCCCCTGGGGTGAGAGGCCAGGCTGGGGGACACTGGGACACAGGGAAAGGGGTGGGGGGACCACAGGATGCAACAGGGGTGACAAAATGGTGTTGGGGGACATGGGAGGGTAGTGGGGACTGTGGGAAGTGACACAGAGGGACAGGACAGCGTTGGGGACACCCTGAGGGAACACCAGACAGTGCTGGGGACCCAAAATGGCATCAAGGGGCTTCAGGATGGAGCAAAGACACACAGGATGATGCTAGGAACAGGTCACACCCAGATGTGACAACACAGAACATGACAGAGACACCCCTGAGGCACAGGTGAGTTTTAGGGACTCCCAGGGCAGGACAGGAGAACACAGATGAGTTCTGGGACAGGACAAAGTGACACAGGTGAGTTCTGAGGACCCCCAGGACAGAACAAGGTGACCCACACGAGCTCAGGTGACCCACAGGTGCCACTCACCATCATGTGCAGGTCCCGGCAGCACTCAGCCAGCCCGAATCCATTCTCCTTTCCACCCCAGCTCTGCAGGGAGACCAGCCCAGCTCAGCCCCGCCCCGCTGAGCCCCCAAACCCCCCAAAAACTTCCCAAAAACCCCCCCAAACCCCGCCCACCTCGGCCAGGTGCTGCAGGCGGGCCAGCAGGGGCCCGCGGCGCTCGGAGCCCAGGCGGGTGATGTAGTTGGAGCGTTTGCTGAACACGTAGAGCAGGTTGAGCACGGCCAGCACCACGTGCATGTCCGAGGAGGCCAGCAGCGTGGTCAGGTGCTGCGGGGACAGGACAGGCGTGTCAGCGTGTCACACGCCTGGGGACACGCCGAGGGCGGGTCTGGGGGGCGTGCCCACCTCGATGGAGCTGTAGAGGTGGCGGGAGAAGCTGTACTCGATGAGCAGGGCCGTGAAGTTGAGCAGGGCCAGCAGCAGGGCCTTGAGGGGCTGGCGCTCGGGCCGGTCGCAGGCCAGCATCCAGCTCATGGCCTCCACCGGCCGGCCCGCCTCGGCCAGCAGCGCGTCGAAGCGGTCCAGCAGGTCCACCCAGTGGTACAGCTCGCACTGAGGGGGGGATTAGAGGGAAATGTGGGGCTGAGAGGGCAGCCTGGACCCTCTGAGCCCCCCGAGAATCCCCCACATCCACCCAGTGGTACAGCTCGCACTGAGGGGAGGGGGTTAGGGGAAAATGTGGGGCTGAGAGGGCAGCCTGGACCCTCTGAGCCCCCCGTGAATCCCCCACAAAATCCCCACATCCACCCAGTGGTACAGCTCGCACTGAGGGGGGTTAGGGGGAGATGTGGGGCTGAGGGAGCAGCCTGGACCCTCTGAGCCCCCTGAGAATCCCCCACATCCACCCAGTGGTACAGCTCACACTGAGGGGGGTTAGAGGAGGGATGTGGGGCTGGGAGCACAGCCTGGGACCTCCTGAGCCCCCCGTGAATCCCCCATAAAATCCCCACATCCACCCAGTGGCACAGCTCACACTGAGGGGGGGGGATTAGGGGGGGATGTGGGGCTGGGGGCACAGCCTGAACCCCAACCCAAACCCCCCTGAGTCCAGCCCCCCATAAAACCCCATATCTCAGGGAGGACCCCCAAAAGACCAAGGAGGAACCCCAATATCCCAGCCCAGCCTGTCCAAGCAGTAGATGAGCTCCCTCCCCAATTGAGGGCAAGAAAACAGAGTTTTGGAGTCTGAGAAAAAATTTAGGTCCTCCCCAGGTGTTCGGGGGAAAATTGAGATACCCCCACATGTTTTGGGGTCCATAGGGTGCTCCCCCCACTATTTTTAAAGACATTGGAGCTCTTCCTTGGAGTTAAAGAAATCTGTGAGAGAAAATTTACCCCCAAACAGCTCCAGGGCAGGGAGAAATTGGGACCCCCCCCCGCCTTGGTGTCCTGGGGAACTTTGGGGTGCCCCCATCATTCCAGGAGGGCTATGTGACACTGCAGTCCCCTCCCCAGTTTTGGGGCTCCTAACGGGGTCCCAGCCCCTTCCCTGAGGCCATGGGAAATGAAGGCACTCCTGGGGAGCTGTGACGACGCTGGTAAACCCCCTACTCAATTTGAGAAAAACTAAATAAGAAGTAGGGGACCCCCCTAACACTGGGGTGACCTGAGAAATGTAGAAACCCCCCAACATCTCTAAACCTCCAAGAAATTCCAGAATGGCCCCACCTGAGAGCTCAGGGAGCTCAGCTGAAACCAGGAACCCCCCTTCATTACGGGACCACTCTGGGGTGCCTGCCCCCCATTCTGGGGGTGCTCCCTGCGATTTGGGGGTGCCCCAGGGTGACACCTCCCTGTGCCAGTGACCAGTGTGCAGACAAGCTCAGCACCACACCGACAAACTGTGAACAACCCCTTGGGAAATTCTCCTGTGTCTCCAGAAGCCCCCCAGGTTTTAGGGTCCCCCCCCAGGTTTTGGGGCCCCCTCCCACCTTCCCAATGTTCCATGTCTTGATCTGCTGCAGTTCTGTCACCAGCTGCTCGTCACTGCAGCCCTTCAGCTTCTCGATGAGGGCCCGGCAGTCGGCGGGCTGGGGGGCACAGGGAACTCAGCACTGTCCCCTCACGGTGTCCCCAACACTTCCCGATGTCCCCAAACCCCCCCACTTCCCTTCCCAAAACCCTCATCCCCCCAAATCTCCGATTCTCTTCTCAGAGTAACCCCCCCCACCGCTGTGTCCCCAAAATCACCGCCCCTGACGTTCCCTGAGTGTCCCCAACACACCACAATGTCCCCAAAGCCCCCAATTCCCTCACCCCCCAAACATCTCCAACTCCCTCCCCTATGCTGTCCCTCCAATGCTCCCTGAGTGTCCCCAACACCCTCCAACGTCCCCAAACTCCACCATTCCCTTCACAACATCCCCACACCCCTCGGGCATCTCCGATTTCTCTTCTCTAATGTCCCCAACCCTCCACCAAATGTCCCCAGTCCCTCCCCAAGCATCCCCAACCCCTCCCTGACTGTCCCCAACCCCTCCCTGACTGTCCCCAAGCCCTCCCCGAGTGTCCCCAAGGCCTCACCGCCTCCGTGGGGGTTTTCTTCAGTTTCGTCCGATCTACTTTCATTTTGGGGGTTCCGGTCCTCGTGCTCTGCCTGCGGCCACACGTGGAAGGGGGAGGAAGGAGGGGGAGGGGGGG